>CM075992.1:8672961-8804586 GCA_038087875.1 Malacoraja senta
CTCGACCCGAAACGTCGCCCGTTCCTTCTCTCCAGAGATGCTGCCTGTCCCGCTGAGTTACTCCAGCATTTTGTGTCTACCTTTGATTTAAACCAGCATCTGCAGTTCTTTCTTACAAACTTCAATCTCGTTTTCTTTTGACTTTTGACAGCGCTGTACTTTGGCCATGCTGTGTTGACACTTCTAGTAACAGCTCAGCCCTGCCGACCTGGATTCCTGCTTAAGGCAAACCAAGACTGCATTGGTGAGTTACAATCAATCTCTTATTAACATGTACATTGGAAGCCAGAGCAGGTGGGACGACAGATGGCGCAATGGGCTCGCAACCGGAAGGTAGCCGGTTCGAATCCCGCTTGGAGTGCATACTGTCGTTGTGTCCTTGGGCAAGACACTTCACCCACCTTTGCCTGCGTGTGAATGTGTGTGAGTGATTGGTGGTGGTCGGAGGGGCCGTAGGCGCAGATTAGCAGCCACGCTTCCGTCAGTCTGCCCCAGGGCAGCTGTGGCTACAGAAGTAGCTCACCACCACCGAGTGTGACTGAGGAGTGAATGAATAATGCGATGTAAAGCGCCTTGAGTATTAGAAAGGCGCTATATAAATCCAATCCATTATTATTATTATTATTATTATTATAAAGTCGTAAGTGACAGGAGGAGAATTAGGCCAAGAGGCCCATCACGCCTACCCCGCCATTCAATTTACAGTTTAAAATTTACAGAAGCCAATTAACCTGCAAACCCGCACGTCTTTGGAGTGGGGGAGGAAACCGGAGCACCCGGAGAAAACCCACGTAGAACGTGCAATCTCCGTACAGACAGCGCCCGTGGTCAGGATTGAACCCGGGCCTCTGGCGCTGTGAGGCAGCAACTCTACTGCTCCGCCACCATGCCGCCACTCACTGAGATCTTTAGGGTGATTGCTGGACTTGGTAACTTGAGCTGAGAGTACTAGCTCTGTTCAATTGAAGGTACTTATAAGTGATAGGAGCAGAATTAGGCCATTCGGCCCATCAAGTTCAGTTTAGTTTAATGTCACGTGTACCGAGGTACAGTGAAAAGCTTTTTGTTGCGTGCTAACCAGTCAGCAGAAAGACAATACATGATTACAATCGAGCCATTAACAATGTACAGATACATGATAAGGGAATAACGTTTAGTGCAAGGTAAAGCCAGCAAAGTCCGATCAAGGATAGTCTGAGGGTCACCAATGAGGTAGATAGTAGTTCAGCACTGCTCCCTGGTTATTGTAGGATGATTCAGTTGCCTGATAACAGCTGGGATGAAGGTGTCCCTGAAGTAGTGTTGCCAACTGTCCCGTATTAGCCGGGACATCCCGTATATTGGGCTAAATTGGTTAGTCCCGTACGGGACCGCCCTTGTCCCATATTTGACTGCTACTACTCGGGTCGAGGGGACTGTCTGGTCGGAGCGCCGCGTCTGGCCCCGCCTCACCCGTCCCGATGCAGTGCAGCCCATGGAGTGCAGCAGCAGCTCCTCGCCTGTGGCCCCGTCGGTCGGCAGCCCGGCCAGCTGTCCGACCTTCGGACCTTCGCTTACCGCCGACACCACCACCACCCCTCCTTCTCATGGCCGATCATCGGTTGATGAGTTGGATGGGGTGCCGGACTTTGTGCGCGGTGCGTGCCAAAACTCCTCAGCTGGCCCGCCGGCTGGGCTTTGTGTGCAGTCCAACACCCAGGGCCAACTCATCATTCACCCAGCCACGGCTGAGTCGGGCAACGAATTGCCGTCGGGAATTTGTCCCGTATTTTGGCCTTTTGTCCCTTATTGGGGAGTGGGAAAGTTGGCAACCCTAGCCTGAAGTCTACTCCACCATTCAATCGTAGCTGATCTATCTCTCCCTCCTAACCCCATTCTCCTGCCTTCTCCCCATAACCCCTGACTGGTGCCTAAAAATGTATTTTTGTTTGGGATTGCGAAATGATCTAGCTGGTCGTATCTGAGTGTTGTACTCTGCTTCGACTGATGTTGATGACCGTGGACGAGTTTCTGGGTTTATATTTGGTTTTGTTATTTGTTTCTGTTTCGGATGGGCAGTGCAGTGTTGACATTAACTTTTACATCAGGGACAGGCAGCCTGCTACAATGTCAGGAAGCCGGTCGTTCCAAGAAAAGGGAAACTGCTGCTTGGAAATTCCATTGGGATGACCTTCCACTGAAAATTCCGGGGCAGGGATTGACGGAGTTCAAAGGTTCAAAGGTTCAAAGGTTCAAAGGTTATTTATTGGTCACATACACCATAGATGTAGTGAAATGCTTCTTGCCAATGCAGCACATAAAAAAAGAATACAGACGTAACAATAATAAAGAGATTTAAACATAAAAAACATCCCCCCACAATGGTTCCCATTATGAGGGAAGGCACAAAGTCCAGTCCCCATCCCATGTCCACCCATTATGGCCTCCGCAGTCGCCTTTACGGAGGCCCGATGTTCCAGGCCCTTCTCGCCGGATGATGGTGCTCCGGCGTCGGGAGAATCCTCACAGCGGCTTGGGAAACCTGGAACGGCCCCTTCCTTACCGGAGACCGCGGCTTCCGAAGCCGACTGGGCGCGCTGGATGGAGCTCCACCACTGGTGATCTCGGCGAGAGGTCCCAGGCTCCCGATGTTAAAGTTCAGCGCCGCCGCGCGCGGCTGGCCGCTCTACAGACCCGCAGCTCCGCGATGTTCATCGGCGGTCTTCAGCTCAGCGGAGTTCCAGCGCGGCGACCCGGGCAAGGCATCGCCCACTCCGCGATAGCGCTGCAGTGCTGCGCCGCCGCCGAAGCCGAGGTTCTGGCCGGTCCCGACAGGAAACGCCACTCCAGGCCCGCTGGTAGGCCGCGAGGTCGGGTCGAAGGTGCTGCCCGGCGAAAAGCTGCCTCTCCATCCAGGTAGGGACCCTGAAAAGCAGTTTCCCCCTTCCCCCCCCCCCACCCCCCCATCCTCCACATAAAAACGACTAGAGCTCCAGAAAGAAAACACTAAAACTCACTAAAAAAATGAACAGCTGCAGGCTGGGCAGCCATACCATACAGGACGGCGCCCAGATAAAGCGAGGGGCACGGTGGCGCAGTGGTAGAGTTGCTGCCTCACAGCGCCCGGGTTCAATCCCAACCACGGGCGCTGTCTGTACGGAGATTGAACGTTCTCCCCGTGACCTCGTGGGTTTTCTCCGGGTGCTCCGGTTTCCTCCCACACTCCAAAGACGTGCAGGTTTGTAGGTTCATTGGCTTCATTCAAATTGTAAAATGTCCCCAGTGCGTGTGGTGTTTATGAAGGAACTGCAGAGGCTGGAAAAATCGAGTGTAGACAAAAATGCTGGAGAATGGTGGTCTCCTATTCCTTCACTCCTAGATGGATCCTAGATCCAGAACCAGGTGGATGGGCCAAATGGCCTGTTCTATCCCACTATCAGATAATGCCTCTGTGGAACATTTGCTGCCACCATAGTCCTCTTCTCCAACAATGTGAAGACATCCTTGCTGCCATTCCCTGGTTACTCTCGAGCAAGGAAACTCTCCACATTATCTCTGCCCAGAGCTGACAGAGATGGTTGTGGCAATGTTGAACCTTACACCATCTGCCAATAGCAGAGGATATAAGTGATAGGAGCAGAATTAGGCCATTCGGCCCATCAAGTCTACTCCGCCATTCAATCATGGCCGATCTATCTCTCCCTCCTAACCCCATTCTCCTGCCTTCTCCCCATAACCCCTGGCACCCGTACTAATCAAGAATCTATCTATCTCTGCCTTTAAAATATCCACTGACTTGGCCTCCACAGCGTTCTGTGGCAAAGAATCCCACAGATTCACCACCCTCTGACTAAAGATATTCCTCCTCATCTCCTTCTTAAAGAACGACCTTTAATTCTGAGGCTGTGACCTCTGGTCCTAGACTCTCCCATTAGTGGAAACATCCTCTCCACAATGAGAATGGACAGAGAGTGCCGGAGTAACTCAGCGGGACAGGCAGCATCTCTGGAGAGAAGGAATAGGTAATGTTTCGGGTCGAGACCCTTCTTCAGACCGGAAAATAGAGGTTAGAGGGAGCGGGGGGAAATGGAGGCGAGAAAAGGCCAAAACAAAACAGGGCCGGCAACAGATGACCTCAGGAAGGGTTGTGCCCACAATGGTCCATTGTTGGCTGGGGAAGATGTGTTAACGAGAGGGATACTGGGACAGTGGAACTAGTAGGACATCTCAGGTGGGGGAGGGGAGAGAAGGTGGGGGAGGAATGCAGAAGGCAGACACATAATGCTGGAGTAACTCAGCAGGACAGGCAGCATCTTTAGAGAGAAGGAATGGGGGCCGTTTTGGGTTGAGACCCTTCTTCAGACTGCAGAAGTTACTGGTGGGTTTTACAAAGGTCACAATGCACAGCGTCGGAGACCCGGGTACGATGCCTGACTTTGTCCCCCCCCCCACATCTCTTCCAGCTTCCCCCCACCCCTCACTCCATCAGTCAATCAGAAACGTCACCTATGCACGTTCTCCAGTGATGCTGCCTGACCCGCTGAGTTACTCCAGCACTTTGGGTCTTTCTAGGTTTTCAATGCTGTCTTCTGTTTGTTTCAGACGTGGATGAGTGTGCTGAAGATGCCAATAAATGTGGACCCAACAAACGATGTGCCAATGCACCAGGAAGCTACAACTGCATCTGTCTGCCAGGGTTCAAGATGTACATCAACGACCCAACAAGGTGTAAAGGTAAGGCTTGGGTGTAAGCGGGGGACTCACAGAGGGATCACTGCACTTTAACTCCCTGCCCATGGTAGGTGCAAGGTACATGGATAGGACTGGCTTGGAGGGATATGGGCCAAATGTGGGCAGGTGGGACTAGTGCAGCTGGGGCATGTTGGCCAGTGTGGGCAAGTTGGGCTGAAGGGCCTGTTTCCACCCTGTATCACTCTATGATCTGTGACTCCAGGGCACAGGTTGACTGAACGTCAACCTCCTCCACCTCCCCTCCCTCTTCCCACATCAACAGGCCAGTAGATTCCAAGCTGGGGAAGGTCACCAAATCTTTCCTAGGCTCTTACCCTTCATAGACCTGTGGCCCATGTGCCTTCAAGAACTGGTTACTTTGCATTTAGTTGAGTTGTTGAGTTGAGTTGAGTTTTGTTTTTAGTTGTTTAGTTGAGATTAGTTGAGATTAGTTGAGTTTAGTTGATATTAGTTGAGATTAGTTGAGTTTAGTTGAGATTAGTTGAGTTTAGTTGAGTTTAGTTGAGATTAGTTGAGATTAGTTGAGATTAGTTGAGTTTAGTTTAGTTTAGTTAAGATTAGTTGAGATTAGTTGAGATTAGTTGAGATTAGTTGAGTTTAGTTGAGATTAGTTGAGATTAGTTGAGATTAGTTGAGTTTAGTTGAGTTTAGTTGAGATAAGGTGAGTTTCGTTTAGTTGAGTTTAGTTGAGTTTAGTTGAGATTAGTTGAGTTTAGTTGAGATTAGTTGAGTTTCGTTTAGTTTAGTTGAGTTTAGTTGAGTTTAGTTGAGTTTAGTTGAGATTAGTTGAGTTTAGTTGAGTTTAGTTGAGATTAGTTGAGATTAGTTGAGTTTTGTTTAGTTTAGTTGAGTTTAGTTTAGTTTAGTTTAGTTTAGTTTAATAATAATAATAATACATTTTATTTATATAGCGCTTTTCAAGGACAAAGTCGCTTTACATGGAGAGTCAAAAACAAAACCAAATAGAGCAGTAAGACAGAGATGCAAATGGGACAGGTACATGGGACTAAGGGTATGCAGAGGTGAAGAGATGGGTCTTGAGGCGGGACTGGAGGACTCAGAGTTTCGGATCAATTGTGGGAGGGAGTTCCAGAGCCTGGGAGCTGCCCTGGAGAAGGCTCTGTCTCCAAAAGCGCAGAGGTTGGATTTCGGAGTGGAGAGGAGACCGGCTGATGTGGATCTGAGGGACCGTGAGGGTTGGTAGGGGGAGAGGAGGTCAGTGAGATAACAGTTGTAGTTTAACAGATAACAGTTTAGTACACAAAACAGTTGTCCTCTCCCCTCACTGCACCCCCTGCCCAGTAGAGCTGGAACACTACCTCAGGACAGGTGTCCCTGAACTGGACACAGAGGTGTCCCGTGGTGTTACACCAGTCATTACCTGTGTGGCCACAGTTTCAGGGTTCAATTTTAGCTTAGTTTAGAGATACAGTGCAGAAACAGACCTTTCGGCCCATCATGGCTGATCAATCTCTCCCTCCTAACCCCGTTCTCCTGCCTTCTCCCCATAACTCCTGACACCCGTACTAATCAAGAATCTATCAATCTCCGCCTTAAAAATATCTAAAATATTACAAATTAAAGGGCACTGTCCTTTTTGCTCCAGAGATGCTGCCTGTCCCTCCTCTGGATTCTTTCCCTCTCCTCCAACAACCAGCGAGATCGCAAGGGATGATCTTGTTTAGTTTAATTTAGCACGGAAACAGGTCTATTACCTGGCCCAGGTGTGTGTTCATGACCTGGCCCTGACGTACTTTCAGTGATCGTGTCAAGCCGACCGACCACCGATCCCCGCAAACTGACACTATCCCACACACACTAGGGATAATTTACAATGATACCAAGCCAATTAACCAACAATCTTTGGCATGTGGGAGGAAACCGGAGATTCTGGAGAAAACCCACGCAGGTCACGGGGGAACGTACAAACTCCGTGCAGACAGCCCCCGTAGTCAGGATGGAATCCGGGTCTCTGGTGCTGTGAGGCAGCAACTCTACTGCTGTGCCTGTGGTTTGTGCAGAATTCCCACCAAAAATGTCCGTGACTGGATCCGATTCCTTCCTGTAAATGGCACAAAGGTCCTCTGCTACCTTGACCAGCGGTTGGCATGACCTTGTGGCAGTGTCTAAGGGATGATGTTATCTAACGCCCGGTGTGTCCCAGTGTGGCCGTATGCACTGTGGTCATACACAACCTGCTGAAGGTCCTCAACTGGGCTGTGGCCTTCTCGTTTTCAACTTCCACAGAGGTTCGGAGTGGGAGGCAGGCGAGACTGAGAGAGCGGGCGGCAGCTCACCATGGGGACTCTCATCTACCGCAGCGAGGGGACTCTGCAGTACTTGCTCATTTGAAGACCACTCTACCCGACAGAGAGAACGCCACTGTACCTGACAATGGCAGCGCCTCTGTATCTCATCGAGGGGTCTCTACTCTATCTCAACGAGGGGTCTCAGCTCTACCCGACCATGGGAACATCACTGTATCTCATCGAGGGGACACTGCTGTCCCTCACCAAAGGCACGCCCTTGTATCTCGCCGAGGGTTCACCGCTGTCCCTCGGCAAGGTGACACCGCAGTTCCTGGCCGTTGGAGCACCCCTGTACCTGGTGGTGGGAACGTGAACATGCCTGGTCACTCAAGCTCACCTGAGTCTGGAAGCGGGAACACGCTTGACACGATCACTGAAAGTACATCAGGGCCAGGTCATGAACACACACCTGGGCCAGGTAATAGACATACACCTGGACCAGGTATTGGACGCACGCCTGGATCGGGTATTGAACACACACCTGAATCAGGTCATGAACACACACCTGAACCAGCTAACCGAAACACACCTGGACCAGGTATTGGATACACACCTGGACCAGGTATTGGATACACACCTGGACCAGGTATTGAACACACATCTGGACCACGTATTGGATACACACCTGGACCAGGTATTGAACAAACACTTGGACAAGGTACTGGACACACACCTGGGCCAGGTATTGGATACACACCTGGACCAGGTATTGAACACACACCTGGACCAGGTATTGGATACACACCTGGACCAGGTATTGAACAAACACTTGGACAAGGTACTGGACGCACACCTGGGCCAGGTATTGGGGATGCACCTGGACCAGGTATTGGATACACACCTGGACCAGGTATTGGACACACACCTGGGCCAGGTATTGGATACACACCTGGACCAGATATTGAACAAACGCTTGGACAAGGTATTGGACGCACACCTGGGCCAGGTATTGGGAACGCACCTGGGCCAGGTATTGAACACACTCCCGTGCCAGGTATTGGACACACACCTGGGCCAGGTATTGGACACACACCTGGGCCAGGCATTCAACATAAACCTGGGCCAGGCATTGGACATACACCTGGGCCAGGGAATAAACACACACCTGAGCCAGGTAATGATACTTACTGGAGAAGACCGCACCTTTCCGCTCTCCATCTGCATAATCCCTGCGTGAATAACCTAATTTAATTCACAAAGGGTGACAGGGAAGGGAAGCAGGTCTGTGCATCTTCCACTGTCACCTCCGTGACCTTGTTGCTCATTTTGGACTGCACTAGTGTATCTTGGAATTGGAGTTGGATATCTATACCTCACACTACATCCGCCCTTGATCTAATCCCTTCGTTTTAATAATCCCCGAGTAATATTTCTTACCTGTTGGAAGGATAGGGCTTAATTGGGATGAAAGTGATGACTGGTGGCCACTGACCAAGAGTTGGTCAGAATTGGGGTGGCACGGTGGCGCAGCGGTAGAGTTGCTGCCTCACAGCGCCAGAGGGCCGGGTTCCATCCCAACTATGGGTGCTGTCTGTATGGAGTTTGCACGTTCTCACTGTGACTACGTGGGTTTTCAGCGGGTGCTCCGTTTACCTCCCACACTCCAAAGACGTGCAGCTTTGTCGGTTAATTGGCTTGGTGTATGTGTAAATTGTCACTAGTTGTGTAGGATAGTGTTAGTGTGCGGGGATCGCTGGTCGGTACAGACTGAGTGGGCTGAAGGGGCTGTTTCCACGCTGTATCTCTAAACTAAATGAACTAAGCTAAGATTGAACTCTGAGTCTGCAGCCGTACAGTAGCAATGTTACAAAATTTTGAGATTTAAAAAATAAAGTCTGCAATTTATCCCATCAGATAAAGCATAAAAATAAGTTTAATTTGACACCTAATTCACTTTCATATCTTCAGTATTAAAAAAGTTATGGCCATGTTCATACTCGGAAATTAGCATCTTGTTCCCTATTGCTTTTCCATTGACTTAACTCAAAAGCTGTGATCGAGGACAGTTAAAAGCCCATAACTTTCTTAAAAATTAAGAGAACTGAAAGACATTTTCAGTTATTATAGATTGAAGCATTCTGAAACAAATATGAAACAATCTTACTTAGATGACATGAAATTAAAGCATATAATTAGTTAGTTACCTAATTGTAGCTAATTACAAAATTCAATTACTATATCTAAACATCTATCAATTTCTTAAGAATCGATTAACATTTTTAAATAGCCTAAGTGTCCAAATAACATTCACACAAGAATTCACAATATAACATAATTTTAAAATCTCATTGTCATGGATTTACAGGCCAAATGGAAGGAATTGAATGTTTAATACCTGTAAATTAATGGGCATCTAAATCATTTTGCGAGTGAGGTTTTCTGGAACGCGATCATATGGAACGTTCATTTGCGGTGAATTTAACCCCGTATCGGCATGAAAAATTCTGCCATTAGTTCGGGGAATAAAATTACCGTTTCGCATGAAAAAATGTGAATTAAAGGCTTCTTAAGAAGCACTTTTATACATTAAAATAAACCACTTTCGTTTACCTGTCCCGTACGTGAAATCCGTCCCCGTTGTCGGCGTTGACGGCTTTAGGAGCTGCTTTTAAAATGACTCCAGCGCTGACATTGTCGATTTAATAAAAATAAAAAATACACAAAACGCCCCTAGGAACGATTTTTCAGCAAACGCTTGTACTCCAACGAAATATAATACAGGACAAGGTAGGAGAAACCCGCGTTTTAACCCCGCCCCCCCCCTCAAAGGCGTTTAAATCGCGCACACGGCCAGTGACAGAATTACAGCACCACTGAGGGTAAGTATTGTAACATACCTACGTACAGGTGAAGAGGTGGCATACCTCCATAGGACATCTGCGTGGAAAGTCCAGGGTCACCTGTCGGGAGGTGGTGTTCGAGATCTACAAGGCAGGGAGGTGCAGTGCGAGGAGAGGACAGTTGTTCTGTGTAGTTCACGGGGAATGTTGTGCAGAAGGGGGGCTCCTCTGAGGGAAGGAGTGGTTTGTGAACCTTGAACTTACGATCTCGTCATGGCCTGCGAGGCCAGGGTTTATTGCCAATCCCCAATTACAAGGGGCCGTGAACTGCCCACCCAAACCACCCTGACCCTCTGGTGAAGGTGTTTCACCAGAGGGTCACCAGAGGAACATAGAACAAACATAGATCATAGAACAGAACATAGAACATAGAACATAGAACATAGAATATGGAACATGGAACATGGAACATGGAACATGGAACATAGAACATGGAATGTGGAACATGGAACATAGAACATGGAACATAGAACATGGAACATGGAACATAGAACATGGAACATGGAACATGGAACATAGAACATGGAACATGGAACATGGAACATGGAACATGGAACGTGGAACATGGAACATGGAACATAGAACATAGAACATAGTTTCTGTTTCAGATTAGTTTATAGAAGGAACATAGATATAGACCATAGTACATAGACCATAGTACTTAGACCATAGTACATAGACCATAGTACATAGAGCATAATACATAGACCATAGTACATAGACCATAGTACATAGACCATAGTACATAGACCATAGTACATAGACCATAGTACATAGACTATAGTACATAGACCATAGTACATAGACCATAGTACATGGACCATAGTACATAGACTATAGTACATGGACCATGGTACATAGACCATAGAACATGGACAGACCATAGAACATAGCCCATAGAACAACATTTTACTGAAGCCAATTAGCCTACAAACCTGCACGTCTTTGGAGTGTGGGAGAAATCCGGAGCACCCGGAGAAAACCCACGCAGTCACGAGGAGAACATACAAACTCCGTACAGACAGGATTGAACCCGGGTCTCCGACGCTGTGAGGCAGCAACTCTACTGCTGCGCCACCGTGTCGCCCGACAAAAGTTTTTTTAATGAAAATCTCCGCTGGATCACTCCGTGAGGACAGTTGTCCTTGAGTTGGGCCACTTGTATCTCCAGTCACATTATCACCACGTGTCCAGTTACCCCACGAGCCCTACTGCCCCCTGGTGGGGAAGAGCGTAAATGGCACAGGTGCCCAGCAATGGCGGGATAGATACCTCAGGCAGCACGTTCCAGGCCCCCACCACCCTCTGTCTTAAAAATATTGCCCCGCACCCCTCCTTTCAACTTTGCCCCTCTCATCCTTAAAGCTCTGCCCTCTAGATTTTGACTTTACCATCCTGGGGGAAAAAAAAGGTTGTGACTGTCTATCCTCTCTGTGCCTCTCATAATGTTATAAACGTCTATCAGATCTCTCAATTTCTGGCATTCCAAAGAAAACAATCCAAGTCCGTTCAACTTCAGAAGAATTGTCTAGTTTCCGCCCCCCCCTCCCGAAGAAGGGTCCTAACCCATAACTGAGGGTGGTGAATCTGTGGAATTCATTGCCACAGACGGCTGTGGCAATGAATTAAAGCGGAGATAGACACAAATTGCTGGAGTAACTCAGCGGGCCAGGCAGCATCTCTGGAGAGAAGGGTCTCAACCCAAAACATCACCTATTTACTTTCTCCAGAGATGCTGCCTGTTACTCCAGCACTTTGCGTCTATCTCCGGTGTAAACCAGCATCTGCAGTTCCCCCCTACACATTTAAATTGGAGATTGACAGATTTGTGATTAGTGCGGGTGTCAGGGGTTATGGGGAGAAGGCAGGTGAATGGGGTTAGGAGGGAGAGATAGATCAGCCATGATTGAATGGCGGAGTAGACTTGATGGGCCGAATGGCCTAATTCTGCTCATATGTCCGATGAACTTATGAAAGTTCACCTATCCATGTTCTGCGGAGATGCTGCCTGACCCGCTGAGTTACTCCAGCACTCATAGAGTGATACAGCATTGGAAACAGGCCCTTCGGCCCAACGCCCACACCAGCCAACATGTCCCAGCTACACTAGTCCCACCTGCCCACGTTTGGCCCATATCCCTCCAAACCTGTCCTATCCATGTACCTGTCAAACTGTTTCTTAAATATCGGGATAGTCCCAGCCTCAACTACCTCCTCTGGCAGCTCTGTGTCTTCTTCAGTCCAACCTCTCCCTGTAGCTGAAACCTCTCCGTGAAAAATGCAACCAGCCTGATCTCCCGCTGTTGAAGCCAAGTGTATATAGGCTTTGTAAACAGAATATTGTGGAGTGGCGCTGGTGTGGAGCGGGATGGGCAGGATGGTGGCTCGGCCCACGGACCGGCTACTGTGTCCATCCCAGCAGAGAGAGCGAGTGAATGGCGGGAACGTTGTCCGGCCAAGTGTACCGGGGCACAGGGAGGAATGGCACGGGAACAGATGGGATGTAATGGGAAGGGATGGGAAAGGTCGAGGTGGGATTGGAAAGGTTGGGATTGGAAAGGTTTAAATGGGAAGGGATGGGATGGGAAGGGATGGGATAGGATGGGAAGGGATGGGAAGAGTTGGGATGGGAAGGGATGGAACGGGAAGGGATGGGATGGGATAGGATGGGAAGGGATGGGAAGAGTTGGGATGGGAAGGGATAGAACGGGAAGCAATGGGAAAGTTTGGGATGGGAACGGTTGGGACGGGAAGGGATGGAACAGGAGGGGATGGAAAAGGTTGGGATGGGAAGGGATGGGTTGTGATGGGAAGGGATGGGACAGGAGGTATTGGGTCTTGGTCAGCTCCCACCTCAATCATTGCCCCTCTCTCCGCAGGCTGGGCTGAAGAAGGGTTCCAACGTCACCCATTCATTCTCTCCAGGGATGCTGCCTGTCCCACTGAGTTACTCCAGCATTTTAGTTTGGTTTAGAGATACAGCGCGGAAACAGGCCCTTCAACCCACGTATTCTTCCCGACCAGCGATCCCCGCTCATTAACACTATCCTGCACACACTAGTTCATGCCAAGCCAATTAACCTACAAATCTGCACGTCGTGGGGTGTGGGAGGAAACCGGAACGCCCGGAGAAAACCCATGCGGTCACGGGGAGAACGTACAAACTCCGTACAGACAGCGCCCGTAGTCAAGGTGGAAGCCGGGTCTGTGGCGCTGTGAGGCAGCAACTCTACCGCTGCTGCCCCCTTGTGTATCTTTGGTGTAAACCAGCATCAGTGGTTCCTTCCTCCACACTCCTGCCCCTCACCACTGGTCAGCCAGACCCTGGGGCTAAGGGGATGTGGAGCCGCAGACGCTGACCCCTCCCTCTCTTGTGTTTCAGAGTCCGGGCCGGCAGCCGCGACTGGCCGGAGCGGCGGCGTCACCACAGCCAGAGAGCCCGAGCCCAGGCTGCCCAGCGGGGGGCCCAGCACCGCCCCGGACCCCCGAACCAGCACCGCCCAGCACCGCCAGCTGACCACTGCCCATCACCGGGTAACGTCCAGGGGCATTGGGCACACTCTCACTAGGGGTGGGCAAGGGGGAGGGGAGGAGAGGGGGAAGGTGGGGGGGAGGGAGAGGGGAAGGGGAGGGGGTAGGGGAGAGAGGTATGAGAGGGGTGGGAAAGAGGAGATGGTGTGGGGTGGGGACAGTTGGGGAGAGCGGTGAGGGGTGGGGAAGGGAGGGCTGGGGAGGTGTAGACAATAGACAATAGACAATAGGTGCAGGAGTAGGCCATTCGGCCCTTCGAGCCAGCACCGCCATTCAATGTGATCCTGGCTGATCATCCCCAATCAGTACCCCGTTCCTGCCTTCTCCCCATATCCCCTGACTCCGCTATCTTCAAGAGCCCTATCTAGCTCTCTCTTGAAAGCATCCAGAGAACCTGCCTCCACAGACAGAGAATTCCACAGACTCACCACTCTCTGTGAGAAAAAGTGTTTCCTTGTCTCCGTTCAAAATGGCTTACTCAAATGGCTAAATGGGAGAGGGGCGAGGGGTGGGGACAGGTGGGTTTAGGGGTGGGTGAGGGGTAAGGACAGTTGGGGTGAGGGGTGGTCGACACTGTTGGGTCTTGCGCCAGGCATTGTGGAGCATCATGCCCACCAGAGGCCAGGCAGTGGTTGGGGAGGAGTGAGCGAGGGGCGGTAGTGCCGGGCAATGCCCACAGAGGGCACCAGTGAGCTGCGCCGACTCCCCCTTCCCCCTCACACAAGGGGGTATGTAACCCACCCGCTTGTATATCTCCAGCCACACGCACTCTGGGAGGAGATCTGTGCCAGGGCCTCCAACACCAGCCGGCTGTTTGACGGGTTGTGCCAGGGAGCGGGCACTGGATTACCACCAGAGGTGAGCACTCATCACCCTGAGACCATGCAGATGCTTCCATCCTGAGCACTGATCATGGCCGATCTATCTCTCCCTCCTAACCCCATTCTCCCGCCTTCTCCCCATAACCCCTGACACCCGCACTAATCAAGAATCTATCTATCTCTGCCTCAACAATAAACCCTCCACAGCCTTCTGTAGCAATGAATTCCACAGATTCACCACCCTCTGACTAGGGTGGCACGGTGGTGCAGCGGTAGAGTTGCTGCCCCACAGTGCCAGAGACCCGGGTTCCATCCCGACTAGGGGTGCTATCTGTACGGAGTTTGCACGTTCTCCCCGTGACCTGCGTGGGTTTTCTCCGAGATCTTCGGTTTCCTCCCACACTCCAAAGACGTGCAGGTTTGTAGGTTAATTGGCTTGGTGTAAATGTAAATTGTCCCTAGTGTGTGTAGGGTAGTGTTAATGTGCGGGGATCGCTGGTCAGTGCGGTCTCAGCGGGCCGAAGGGCCTGTTTCCGCGCTGTATCTCTGAACTAAACTAAAGAAATCCCTCCTCATCTTCTTTCTAAAGGTACGTCCGTTTATTCTGAAGCTATGGCCTCTGGTCCTGGACTCTCCCACGAGTGGAAACATCCTCTGGGCCTGGCCAAGTTGGCCATCCGCGAGTCACGGCGCCAGGCGGAAGAGGGCTCTGCCCAAGCCGGATACCTGCCCCTTTTCCGGGGTTACGTCCGCGCCCGGGTGGTGTTAGAGAGGGACTACACGCTGTCCACGAGCACCCTGGGGGATTTCCGAGACCGCTGGGCACCGCGGGGGGTGGAATGTGTCCTTAATAAGGATGGTGATATAGTTGTTTCACAATATTTCTACTATTTGTTCTATGGCGGTGGGTTTGTTTTGAGTAATTTCATTTGTAAATAATATTGTAAATGCTGGAATAAATCTATTTTTGGTTTAAAAAGAAAAGTGGAAACATCCTCTCCACATCCTAGACTTGAGGAGGAGAGGGGTGGGTCACAGCACTGATGGATGGGGTTGTTGTACTGCAGGATGTGATTGCGTTTTCGAGCGGGCTGTTGGCCGGCCGCTCCGAGTGGAAGGAGACGCCGTGGGAGGAGAGGATCGAGTCTGCCTCCCGCCTACTGACGGGCGTGGAGGAGGCTGCCCTCTCCTGGGGCAGCATCGGCCCCGCAGACAGGCCCAGGACCATCGCCAACGAGGAGATGGGTAAACCCACCGCGGAGCGGCACGGGGGAGAGAGGGGTGGCAGCCCAGCTCAGCCCAGCTTAGCCCAGCTCAGCCCAGCCCAGCTCAGCCCAGCTTAGCCCAGCTCAGCCCAGCTCAGCTCATCTCAGCTCAGCCCAGCTCGGCCCAGCTCAGCTCAGCTCAGCTCATCTCAGCTCAGCCCAGCCCAGCTCAGCCCAGCTCAGCTCAGCTCAGCTCAGCCCAGCTCAGCCCAGCTCAGCCCAGCTCGGCCCAGCTCAGCTCAGCTCAGCTCATCTCAGCTCAGCCCAGCCCAGCTCAGCCCAGCTCAGCTCAGCCCAGCTCAGCTCAGCTCAGCTCAGCTTAGGTCGCGTTGCTGGACCCCACACCCCCATCGGTCACCGGTCACCCCTGAGCCGGGCCCGAGGGTCACCTCACCTACAGCCGAGAGCTGGCATGGGAGCGATGGGCTGAAGGGTCTCCCACCCTAGGGTGGGGAGGGGGAAGGGGACAATCACAGAGGAAGCTCAGCCTGAACCAGCTCACTGCAGCGGGTGGAGTGGAATGGAGTGGAGTGGAGTGGAGTGGAGTGGAGTGGAGTGGAGTGGAGTGTGGACCCAAGTGTGAAGTGGGTGTAGACCAAAGATAGACCAGGTGGATGCAGGTGATGGAGGAGGGGGGGTAGATGGAGGGGGGGGAGAGGGGGGTGGAGGGATGGTGGTATGGGATGTAGAGGGGGTAATGCCAGGGATGGAGGGGACGATGCTGATGGTGGAGGGCCTGACCTCTCTGACCCTCTCTGACCTCTGCTCTCTGACCTCCGTCCTGTCTCCCAGACCTACAGGTGGTCCGTGTGGAGGGCGCCCCCGGAGGCGACCGCGTGCGGCTACAGGCCGGCGGCAACATGGCGGAGGTGGGCTGGAGGACGGAGACCAACACCTCGGGTAAACGCACTAACCCCTCGCCCAGAGACACCCACACTCACCCCCGTCCCACACCCACCTCACCATCCCCTCACCCAGAGACACCCCCCCCCCCCCACTGCCCCTCCCACACAACCCCCACCTCACATACACATAGTCAGTTCTGGGCACCATGTTATAGGAAAGATGTTGTCAAGCTTGAAAGGGTTCAGAAAAATTTACGAGGATGTTGCCAGGACTAGTGTGTGAGCTACAGGGAGAGGTTGAGCAGGCTGGGTCTCAACTCCTTGGAGCGCAGGAGGATGAGGGGTGATCTTATAGAGGTGTCCAAAATCATGAGGGGAATAGATTGGGTGGATGCACAGAGTCTCTTGCCCAGAGTAGGTGAATCGAGGACCAGAGGACATAGGTTCAAGGTGAAGGGGAAAAGATTTAATAGGAATCTGAAGGGTAACTTTCGCACACAAAGGGTGGCGGGTGTATGGAACCAGCTGTCAGAGGAGGTAGTTGAGGCTGGGACTATCCCATTGTTTAAGAAACAGTTAGACAGATACATGGATAGGACAGGTTTGGAGGGATATGGACCAAGCGCAGGCAGGAGGGACTAGTGTGGCTGGGACATTGTTGGCCGGTGTGGGCAAGTTGGGCCGAAGGGCCTGTTTCCACACTATATCACTCTATGACATACACTTCATGTCCCCCCCCCCCCCCTCCCAACCAGTCCCACTGTGGGAGGTGGTCAGAGTGCCCCCCACCCTGGCAGACCACACCTTGCCCCCACCACCCTTGTAACACATCCACTGAATCCTCTTGACTTTATTCTTCAGAGGTACACACAGAAGATGGACAGAAAAAGCTGGAGTAACTCAGCGGGTCAGGCAGCATCTCTGGAGGAAAGGAATAGGTGACGTTTCAGGTCGGGACCCTTTTACAGACTTATTTTCTCCAGAGATAGCACGCAACAAAAGCTTTTCACTGTACCTCGGTACATGTGACAACAATAAGCTGATCTAAACTAGATGCTGCCTGGCCCGCTGAGCAAGATCTACAGATAACTGGCATTGATCATAAGATCATATCATATGATAGGAGCAGAATTAGGCCATTCGGCCCATCAAGTCTACTCCACCATTCAATCATGGCTGATCTATCTCTCCCTCCTAACCCCATTCTCCTGCCTTCTCCACATAACCCCTGACACCTGCACTGATCAAGAATCAGTCAGGAGACTGAGGGCAGAGGTTGGGACATTACGTTATGGTTGTACAAAGTGTTGGTGAGCCCGCACTCGGACTATTGTGTTCAGTTTTGTTCACCCTCCGACTGGAAGGATGCCACTAAGCTGGAACGAACGAAGAGAAAATCTACGAGGATGTTGCCAGGATTCGAGGGCCTGCGCTACAGGGAGCGGTTGGGCAGGCTAGGACTATTCCTTGGAGCACAGGAGGCTGAGGGGTGATCTTATAGAGGTGTATAAAATCATGAGGGGAACAGAAGGAGAATGCACAGAGTGTTTTACCCAGAGTAGGGGAATCAAGAACCAGAGGACACAGGTTTACGGTGAGGGGAAAGATTTAATAGGAATCTGAGGGGGAATTTTTTCACACAGAGGGTGGTGGGTAGATGGAATAAGCTGCCAGAGGAGGTAGTCGAGGCAGGGACTATAACAGCATTTAAAAGACAGGTACATGGATAGGACAGGTTTGGAGGGGTATGGGCCAAACGCGGGCAGGTGGGACTAGTGTAGCTGGGGCATGTTGGTCGGCGTGGGCAAGCTGTAAGAGTCTACGATGCCCTGTCCAGCAGTCTAATGCCAGTGCACCAATGATCAGCAAGTGTGTGGGAAGGAACTGCAGATGCTGGTTTAAACTGAAGATAGACACAAAAAGCTGGAGTAACTCAGCGGGTCACTGGAGTTTAGAAGAATGAGGGGGAACTTCATTGAAACATATAGAATATTGAAAGGCCTGGATAGAGTGGATGTGGAGAGGATGTTTCCACTAGTGGGAGAGTCCAGGACTAGAGGTCACAGCCTCAGAATTAAAGGACGTTCCTTTAGGAAGTAGATTAGGAGAAATGTCTTCAGTCAGCGGGTGGTGAATCTGTGGAATTCTTTGCCGCAGAAGGCTGTGGAGGCCAAGTCAGTGAATATTTTTAAGGCAGAGACAGATAGATTCTTGATTAGTGCGGGTGTCAGGAGTTATGGGGAGAAGGCGGGAGAATGGGGTTAGGAGGGAGAGATAGATCAGCCATGATTGAATGGCGGAGTGGTCTTGATGGGCCGAATGGCCTAATTCTACTCCTGTTCCTTATGACCTTATGACAGCATCTCTGGAGAGAAGGAATAGGTGACGTTTCGGGTCGAGGCCCTTCTTCAGACTGACAGTCAGGGGAAATGGAAACAAGAGATTTAAACGGTGATGTAGAGAGATAGACAATAGACAATAGGTGCAGGAGTAGGCCATTCGGCCCTTCGAGCCAGCACCGCCATTCAATGTGATCATGGCTGATCATCCCCAATCAGTACCCCGTTCCTGCCTTCTCCCCATATCCCCTGACTCAGCTATTTTCAAGAGCCCTATCTAGCTCTCTCTTGAAAGCATCCAGAGAACCGGCCTCCACCGCCCTCTGAGGCAGAGAATTCCACAGACTCACAACTCTCTGTGAGAAAAAGTGTTTCCTCGTCTCCGTTCTAAATGGCTTACTCCTTATTCTTAAACTGTGGCCCCTGGTTCTGGACTCCCCCAACATCGGGAACATGTTTCCTGTCTCTAGTGTGTCCAAGCCCTTAACAATCTTATATGTTTCAATGAGATACCCTCTCATCGTTCTAAACTCCAGAGTGTACAATCCCAGCTGCTCCATTCTCTCAACATATGACAGTCCCACCATCCAGGGAATTAACCTTGTAAACTTACGCTGCACTCCCTCAATAGCAAGAATGTCCTTCCTCAAATTAGGGGACCAAAACTGCACACAATACTCCTGGTGTGGTCTCACTGGGGCTCTGTACAACTGCAGAAGGACCTCTTTGTTCCTATAGATGTAGAACAAATGAATGAAAGATCTGCAAAAAAGTAAGGATGATAAAGGAATTGGGTCATGGTTAGCTGTGGGCTAGGTAAAAGCGAGTCACAGACAATGAGACTCAACAAGGCGACTTTGAAGCTGCATGGCTGGTGGTTTTTGCTCATCTCCCTCTCCCCACTCTCACAGGTTCTGCCATCGTTGCCTTCATTGTCTACGGCAACATGGAGTCCATGCTGCAGGGGGCGCTCTACAGTAACGAGGAGAGCGGCCGTCGTCACAGAGGCTTCCAACTCCAGTCCAAGGTGATATCGGCCGCACTGCGACTCTCGGGGAACTCCAGCGCCTCCGTGGCCGTCGAGCTCGTCCTGAAGCATCAACAGGTGCGTCTGGTGAACCCGTGTGGGAAGGAACTGCAGACGCTGGTTTAAACCGAAGATAGACACAAAAAACTCGGCGGGACATGCAGCATCTCTGGAGAGGAGGAATGGGCAACGTTTCTGGTCGAGAACTATCTGAAAGATCCTGCTGGGGTCGGGGAGTGTTGAACATAAACAAACGTCACTGGACAGTCGGCAAACAACTGCCACTGTTTAGACTTTACAGATACAGCGCAGAAACAGGCCCTTCGACCCACCGAGTCCGTGCTGACCAGCGATCCCCACACACTAACACTATCCTACACACACACACACACACACTAGGGACAATTTACAATTTTACCAAAGCCCATTAACCTACAAACCTGTACGTCTTTGGAGTGTGGGAGGAAACAGGAGCACCTGGAAAAAACCCACGCAGGCCACGGGGAGAACGTACAAACTCCATACAGGCAGCACCCATGGTCAGGATCGAACCCGGGTCTCTGGCGCTGTGAGGCAGCAACTCTACCGCTGCGCCACCGTGCCGCCCAATGTGTGGATGTGATCAGTATCTTGGTCACACACGTACGGGTTTTAAGATGCAAAGTAAATTGGGAATAGACACAAAATGCCTCCGTTCCTTCCCAGGTTTTGTAGGATCATTGGCCTTCTGTAAATTGTCCCTAACGTGTAGGATCGAACTAATGTGAACGGGTGATCACGGGTCAGCACGGACTCGGTGGGCCGAAGGGAAGTATCTCTAAACTAAACTAAATGGCCAAAGACAGACACAAAAAGCTGGAGTAACTCATCCAGGTCAGGCAGCATCTCTGGAGAGAAGGAATAGTTGACGTTTCGGGTTGGAACCCTTCATCAGACTGGAGAAGGGACTCAACCCGAAACGTCACCTATTCCTTCTCTCCAGAGATGCTGCCTGACCCGCTGAGTTACTCCAGCTTTCTGTGTTTAACCGTTTCTTAAACGTTGGGATAGTCCCAGCCTCAACTACCTCCTCTGGCAGCTTGTTCCATACGCCCACCATCCTCTGTGTGAAAAAGTTATCTCTCAGATTCCTCTTAAATCTTTTCCCCTTCACCTTGAACCTATTTCCTCTGGTCCTCGAAAATTGAATTGAAATAGAATTGAATTGTGTTTGTTGATGTTATGGCACGGTGCCCGGGCAGAGATCTAACATTCTGAAGAAGGGTTTCGGCCGAAACGTTGCCTATTTCCTTCACTTCCTGCCCTACTTCCCCACAGCCATCAGGCTATTAAACCTGGCTCGGACAAAACGCTGATCTTTATTAGCCAATTAACTGTCATTTGCACTTTATCAGTATATTGATTCATGTGTGTGTATATCTATAGAATGCCTTGTAGTCAATGCCTACTATGTTCTGTTGTGCTGAAGCAAAGCAAGAATTTCATTGTCCTATCAGGGACAATAAACTCACTTGACTTGACTTGACCCGCTGAGTTTCTCCAGCATTTTTGTGTACCTTCGATTTTCCAGCATCTGCAGTTCCTTCTTAAACATCTAACATGTCGCCTCGTGTTCTTCAGGCACCGACCACAAAGGGGAGACTATCGTGTGTTTACTGGAGTCAGGCTGCAGCCTGGCATGGCTGGTCGACCAGGGGATGTGTCTTAGTGCAGTCCAACAGAGGTTTGTGCTCATCCCTTCCTGCCGTTCCGTGTATTGTCACGTGTACCGAGGTACAGTGAAAAGCTTTTGTTGCATGCTAACCAGCCAGCGGAAGGGACCAGTGGAACGTCCCTTGCGGCCAGGGTCCGGGGGGCAAGGAGCACCGCCACTCCACCTAGGGTCCGTAGGGTGGGGAGTGGCTCTGCTGTCAGCGACCGGAGGACTGGTGACGGGATCTAGGGAGTGGGCAGGGCTGAAGATGTCCTGGTTGGGGTTGCTCCTAGGCCTGGCCAAGCTGGCCATCCACGAGTCACGGTGCCAGGCGGAAGAGGGCTTTGCCCGAGCCAGATGCTTGGCCCCTTTACCGGGGTTACGTCCGCGCCCGGGTGGTACTAGAGAGGGACATAGTTGTATATTTGTAAGGATTGTAACCTGGTTGTTTGAAAATTTTGATAATTTAATGATTTTGGCCGTTGTGTTAAAGTCCTGTCTCACGGTACGAGTTCATTCCAAGAGCTCTCCCGAGTTTAAAAAAAATCAAACTCGTGGTAAGCACGGAGAATGAACGTAGCGGGTACGTCGGAGCTCGGGGACGTCTCTTAGCGCTAACGGCAGGTACTCGGGAAGACTCGCTAATGGCAGGTAAGCACGGGAAGACTCGTGAAGATTTTTCAACATGATGAAAAATGTCCACGAGAGCCCCGAGTACCGACGAGCGGCCATTACCGTCAATCTCCGAGTTCGAATCAGGGCAAACTCGGGAGAACTCTTGGAATGAACTCGTACCGTGGGACAGGGGTTTTACCACAGTTTTTTTTTGGTTTTTGTATCGTGATCATATTTAAATCAATTATTTTTTGATACAAGATATAAAACCAGCCAGCAGAAAGACAATACATGATTACAGTCGAGCCGTTTACAGTGCAAGCTAAAGAGCACAGCTCCAACACTTCGGCAGGGTGGGGCAGTGGGTAGAGCCGCTGCCTCACAGCTCCAACACTCCGGGTTCAATCCTGACCTCGGGTGCTGTCTGTGTGGAGTTTGCACGTTCTCCTTGTGATCACGTGGGGTTTCTCCGGGTGCTCCGGTTTCCTCCCACATCCCAAAGACGTGCGGGTTTGTAGGTAAATTGCCCTCTAGTGTGTAGGGAGCGGGTGAGAAAGTGGGATAACGTAGAACTAGTGTGGACGGGTGATCGATGGTTGGCGTGGATTCGATGGGCTGAAGGGCCTGCTTCCATGCTGTAAAAGTAAACTAAACCATTCCTTTCCCCACTCGTACTCCCTTTCTCTGCACTTAGTTCAGTTTAGAGATACAACGCGGACACAGGCCCTTCAGCCCACCGAGTCCGTGCTAACCAGCGATCTCCGCACACTACCACTAACAAGTTCAAGCTACGTTTATTATCACATGCACCAATTGGTACAGTGAGATTTGAGTTACATACAGCCATACAATAAAAAGAACACAATACACGATAGAATTTTAACATGAACATCCCCACACAACGGAATCAATGTTTCCCACTGTGAGGGAAGGCAATAACGTTCAGTCCTCTTCCTCATTGTTCACCCGTGGTCGGGGCCTTCTAGGGACAATTTACAATTTTACCAAAGTCAATTAATCTACAATCCTGTACGTCTTTGGAGTGTGGGAGGAAACCGAAGATCTCGGAGAAAACCCAAACAGGTCACGGGGAGAACGTACAAACTCCGTACAGACAGCACCCGCAGTCGGGACGGAACCCGGGTCTCTGGCGCTGTAAGGGCGCAACTCTACCGCTGCGCCACCGTGCCATCTTATCCTAACCCCTAATCTCAGTGATTTTCAGACCTAACCCCTGCCTTGTGTTCCACTCAGCTGCAGAGTCATCGGCACGATGCCCTCTCCGTGATATCCTTCATCGGGATCCCGGTGTCGCTGGCGTGCCTCCTGCTTGCCCTCGCCACCTTCACCTTCTGCCCGCAGGCCAGGAACTCGGTCAGCGCCACCCACACCCAGCTCTGCCTCAGCCTCTTCCTCGCCGAGCTCCTCTTCATCGTGGCCATCAAGAGAACGGCCAACCGGGTGAGGAACTGGGGAGGGAGGGAGGGGGAGACGCCCACCATGTCCGATCTCGCCGCCTCTCGGTCTCTCCACCTCACGTCGTTCCACTGACAAGTTACAAGTCACTGAGACGTTCCATAAGAAAGGCGATGAGGATGCCTGCAAAAAGTGGAAAGCTTGGATAAAGTGGATAGTCATAGTCAAAGAGTAATACAGTGCGGAAACAGGTCCCTCGGCCCAACTCGTCAACACGGGCCAACAATGTCCCAGCTACCCTAGTCCCACTTGCCTGCACTTGGTCCATAACCCTCCAAACCCGTCCTATCCATGTATTCAGTATTCAAGGGAGAGTTAGACAACAGACAATAGACAATAGGTGCAGGAGTAGGCCATTTGGCCCTTCGAGCCAGCACCACCATTCAATGTGATCATGGCTGATCATCCCCAATCAGTACCCCGTTCCTGCCTTTTCCCCATATCCCCTGACTCCACTATTTTTAAGAGCCCTATCTAGCTCTCTCTTGAAAGCATCCAGAGAACCTGCCTCCACCGCCCTCTGAGGCAGAGAATTCCACAGACTCACCACTCTCTGTGAGAAAAAGTGTTTCCTCGTCTCTGTTCTAAATGGCTTACTCCTTATTCTTAAACTGTGGCCCCTGGTTCTGGACTCCCCCAACATCGGGAACATGTTTCCTGCCTCTAGTGTGTCCAAGCCCTTAACAATCTTATATGTTTCAAAGGAGGGAAGGAACAAGTGGTGTTTGGGGTCGAGACTCTTCTTCGGACAATTATAAGGAGGATGTCACTGAGCGGGAAAGAAATCAGAGATTTCCATGGATGTTGTGAGTTGTTGAAGACCTGAGCTATAGGGAGAGGTTGGGCAGGGTTGGACTTTATTCCTTGGAGCGCAGAAGGATATGGGGCGATCTTACGCATCTGCAGAAGATCATGAGGGAATAGATAGGTCTTTTACCCAGAGTAGGGGAATCGAGAACCAGAGAACATGGGTTTAAGGAGAGGGGAAAGATGCAATGGGAATCTGAGGGGCAACCTTTTCACGCATAGGGTGGTGGGTATATGGAAAGAGCTGCCCGAGGCTGTAACTGAGACAGGTACAATAAAAAGATTTAAAAGACATTTGCAAGGGTGGATGGATAGGAAACATTTAGAGGGATATGGGCCAAACACAGGCAAATGAGACAAGCGGCATCTTGGCTGGCAAGGATGGGTTGGGCCGAAAAGCCTGATTCCATGCTGTATGTCTATGACTCTCCAAAACGTTAGTGATTGTGAAACTTAATAATACAATTAATAGCCTTTATTATTAATATTAATCAATTACTTGTTATTATTATATTATTATTATTACCAGTAATTTTTTAAATATTTGGCTACCAACATTGCAGAGAAAAAAACATGCAAACTCCACACAGACAGTGCCCAGAGTCGGGATCGAAGCAGCATCTCTGGAGAGAAGGAATAGGTGACGTTTCCGGTATTCCTTCTCTCCAGAGATGCTGCCTGTCCCACTGAGTTACTCCAGCTTTGTGTATCATCTTTGGTTTAAACCAGCATCTGCAGTTCCTTCCCACACAAACTAAATAACTTCATCTCATCAGTGAGACATGTGGACTGGAGATACTGCGGCTTCACAGAGGGTACGAGTGATTGTTGGTCGGTGGGGACTCGGTGGGCTGAAGGGCCTGTTTCCACGCGGTATCTCTAAACTAGGGTTGCCAACTGTCCCATATTAGCCGGGACATCCCGTATATTGGGTTAAATTGGTTTGTCCCGTACGGGACCGCCCTTGTCCCGTATTTGACTGCTACTACTTGGGTCGAGGGGACAGTCGGGTCGGAGCACCGCGTCCGGCCCCGCCTCACCCGTCCCGACGTAGTGCAGCCCATGGAGTGCAGCAGCAGCTCCTCGTCCGTGGCCCCGTCGGTCGGCAGCCCCGGCCAGCTGTCCGACCTTCGGACCTTCGCTTACCGCCGACACCACCACCCCTCCTTCTCATGGCCGATCATCGGTTCGTGAGTTGGATGGGGTGCTGGACTTTGCGCGCCCGGGACAAAACTCCTCAGCTGGCCCGCCGGCTGGGCTTTGTGTGCAGTCCAGCACCCGGGGCCAACTCATCATTCACCCAGCCACGGCCGAGTCGGTCAAGGAATTGCCGTCGGGAATTTGTCCCGTATTTTGACCTCTTGTCCCTTATTTGGGAGTGAGAAAGTTGGCAACCCTACTCTAAACTAAACTTATACAAGAAAAGTCTCAACCCGAAACGTCACCCATTCCTTCTCTCCAGAGATGCTGCCTGTCCCGCTGAGTTACTCCAGCATTTTGTGTCTGTTCCAAAGTGTCTTAAGCGTTACTAAAATATCTGCCTCCACCACTACCTTCCCTGCCAAGAGAATGAAACCATAGAGGTCAAAGTGGGAGCAACAGGTCACCACAGGTGAATGGACTGAGCCAAGGGGCTGGATGGTCACCCCTGTCCCACCTTGCTTGTGATCTTGTTGTGTTTCTTTGGTCTTTCAGATCGTGTGCGGGGTGGTGGCGGGATGCCTGCATTATCTGTTCCTGGCCGCCTTCGCCTGGATGAGTTTGGAGTCCTTTCAGCTCTACGTCATGGTCAAAAACCTGAAGAAGATGCGGGTGTCCAGTTCCGGCCACACGGGCAAGCTTGTCTACGCCGTGGGATACGGGTGCCCCGCGCTGGTGGTCACCCTCTCCGCACTGATATACCCCAACGGATACGGCTCGCAGCGCAAGTGAATATCATACCTTGATGCAGGGGGGACTTATCCTGATAGTCTCTTTTTCACACAGAGGGTGGTGGGTGTATGGAACGAGCTGCCAGAGGAGGTAGTTGAGGCTGGGACCATAACAACATGTAAAAGACATTTAGACAGGTACATGGATAGGACAGGTTTGGAGGGATATGGACCAAATGCAGGCAGGTGGGACTAGTGTAGCTGAGAAATGTTGGCCGGTGTGGGCAAGTTGGGCTTAGGGCCTGTTTCCACTCTATGACAGGGCAGCAGCCCTAACCTCAGGAGGAACTTTGCTCTCATCTCCCGTTGAGCCGTTCCGGGGATGAGGAGGTCCCCAGGGTAGGACAGAGTGTTGGGGAATCTTATACAGCTTTTCACTCTGAATGTGAGGGGTGTGGGCTTCCCCGATCGGGAGCTCCCCCTTCTCCTGCTCCCCACCTAGTCAATATTAACCAGTGAGTTCTAACACCTTGCCACAATGTGTTTCCCTTTGGGTTTCAGCTGCTGGTTACAGGTGGAGAATGGCTTCATTTGGAGCTTCCTCGGACCAGTTTACTTCATCATTTTGGTAATTATTATATATATATTTTTTAATTATTATTATTGTTCTTCTTATTGTTGTTATTATAATTATTGCTATTATTACTATTATGATTGTTATTATTTCTATTATGATTGCTATTATTATTGTTGTTATTATTATTTTTATTGCTATTATTATTATTTTTATTGCTATTATGATTGTTATTATTGTCATTATTATTATCATCTATCATATCTATCTATCTACCTATTAAAACTCTGTGTGTGTGTGTGTGTGTGTGTGTGTGTGTGTGTGATTTAGCCTTTGAAATGTATCTCCTCGAAAACCAGATGCCGAAACGGGGACATTTTTACATATTTCAGTAGAGACTTTCCTTGTGATTTTAGAATGTACATTTGGTACATTATTTCCCTGACTTTTTAATTAAAATTGTTGACCAATCTGACCTTTAAAAAAAAAATCTGACCGCTGCCCAGCTGCTGACGTTACAATAGCAGTGACATTTTTACATCTTCTGGTAGAAATTTTACTTATGATTTCAAAAATCCAATCCTCTATAAATTTGATCAATTATTTCCCGAGATATTTACTAAAATTTATATCCAATCTGACATTTAAAAAAAATATTAAGGTTGCCCAGCTGCTGACCTCACAATGCCTTTGCACCTGGCCCAACTGCCTCCTGGCGTCGCCCGGCCCCGCACCCCCCAGCCTGCCAGGTTGTTGATTCCATTGTTTTTCATTGAATTGAATTTAATTATTTCTCACTTAACATCACTCATTCTTAACATTAACTTTTAATTTCAAAGACAGTTAAAAAAAAAAAAAAATTGTTGTCTTCATTGACAGCTTAGATCGGACTCGCTGTGTGTATGTGTTGTGTGTTTGTGTGGAGGGGGGTGTGGTTAGTGGTGTGTGACACGGCAGGCTCCTCCCCTGGATTCCATAGAGCTGCCGACAGCTTTCGTGCATGAGACGCTTCATTTCCAGAACATCCTGAACGCATGATGCATGGTTGCATTTTGCTCTCTCTGTCTCTCCCCCTCTCTCTCTCTCCCCCATCTCTCTCTCTCCCCATCTCTCTCTCTCTTCTCTCTCTCTCTCTCTCTCTCTCTCTCTCTCTCTCTCTCCCCCTCTCTCTCCCCCCTCTCTCTCTCTCCCCTCTCTCTCTCCCCCTTCCTCTCCCCCACCCCCCTGCCCAACCCCACCCTCCCTCCCCTAAACCCCCTCCCCATCACCCCTCCCCTACTCCCTCCCCTCCACCCCTCCCCTACCCCCTTCCCTCCACCCCATCCTCTCCCCACTCTCTCTCCCCCTCCCTTCCTCACCCTCGCTCCCCCCCTCCCCTCCCTTCCCCACCACCTCTCCCCCTCCCTTCCCTCCCTCCCTTCCCCCCCCTCTCAGCCCCCCTCTCTCCCTCTCTCTCCCCCTCTCTTCCCCTCTCTCTCTCCTCTCATCTCTCTCACCCCTCCTCCTCCACCTCATGATGTCGAAAATCGCCTCATCTGAAAATTTGATTTGTTATTTCCTGAGTTTTTTACTAAAATTGTTCACCAATGTGGGATTTCTTTAAAATATAACGTGCTGAAGTGAGCTGGATGACGTCACAATGTCTTTGCTCCTCGCGGCAAACTGCGTAGAGTTTTCGACGCGCTGCCTGCTGGGCACTGTTTTCCAGGAGTGACTCCCCCCCTCTCCCCCTCCCCCCTTCCCCCCCTCCTGATCTATCTCTCCCGCCTAACCCCATTTTCCTGCTTTCTCCCCGTAACCCCTGACACCATGTACTCATTTTTTACTCAATTAATACTCAATAGTATAACTCAATTTTTATCGAGCATTTAAACCATGTCACAACCCAACAGATCAACACCTTCCTGTTCACCACGTCTCTCTACACGTTGAACGAAGAACTTTCTAATCGTGACATGAAAGTCTCGAAGATCAAAGACACAAGGTAAGCTTGCTAAGATGAGTCCAAAGAGCAGAGAGGAACCGTGACATGATGGCCCCTACAAGATGCCGCCGTTGCTCGGCAACAAGATGGCCCCTATAAGATGGCGTCGTTGCTAAGCAACAAGATGGCCACTACAAGATGGCGCTGGTGCTAGGCGACTCTATGCATGTTCTTCCTAGAAAGATTTCCTAGCACTTTAAACCTCTTTTCTACGTGCAAATTTAGCACCATTTTCTTTAATTTAGCTTAGAGATACAGCGAGGAAACAGGCCGTTCGGCCCACCGAGTCCACGCTGACCAGCGATCCCCGCACACTAACATTATCCTACACAGGCCAGTGACAATATTACATGTGCACCAAGCCAAATAACCGACAAACCTGTACGTCTTTGGAGTGTGGGAGGAAACGAAGGTCTCAGGGGAAACGCACGCAGGTCACGGGGAGAACGTGCAAACTCCGTGCAGACAACACCCGTAGTCAGGATAGAACCCGGGTCTCTGGCGCTGTAAGGCAGTAACTCTACCGCTGTGCCACTGTGCCGCCCTTTTTATATCTTTCATTTCTAAACGGTCTAATGACATTTGACCTCATTGCAGACATTGGACTTTGTCTTCAGTATGTGGGCTCCACCTTTCCTTGGTCATCGGTGCCGGCTCTTTGTTCTGAACCTTTACATACCTCTAGTTTCCCTCAACCCCCCCCTCCCCCCCGACTCTCAGTCTCGAGAAGGGTCTCGACCCGAAACATCACCTATTCCTTTACTCCAGAGATGCTGCCTGACCCGCTGAGTTACTCCAGCATGTTGTGTCTATCTTTGGTGTAAACCAGCATCTGCAGTTCCTTCCCACACATTTTGTCTGTGGAACTAGATAAAAATGCTGGAGAAACTCAGCGAGTGAGGCAGCATCGCTGGAGAGACGGAATGAGCGACATTTCAGGTCGAGACCCTTCTTCAGACTGATGTCGGGGGGGGGGCGGGAAAAAGAAAGGAAGAGGCAGAGACAGTGGGCTGTGGGAGAGCTGGGAAGGGGAGGGGAAGGAGGGAGAAAGCAAGGACTACCTGAAATTGGAGAAGTCAATGTTCATACTGCTGGGGTGTAAACTACCCAAGCGAAATATGAGGTGCTGCTCCTCCAATTTGCGGTGGGCCTCACTCTGGCAATGGAGGAGGCCCAGGACAGAAAGGTCGGATTTGGAATGGGAGGGGGAGTTGAAGTGCTGAGTCACCGGGAGATCAGGATGGTTAGTGCAAATTGAGCGGAGGTGTTGGGCGAAGCGATCGCCGAAACTGCACTTGGTCTCACCGAAGTAGAGAAGTTGTCAGTGGAACTGATGCGCTACAATGCTGAGAACTATATTCTGCACTCTGTATCTTCCCCTTTGCTCTACCTATTGTGTTTGAGTTTGGCTTGATTGTATTTATGTGTGGTATTATCTGACCTGTTTGGATAGCTTGCAAAACAAACCTTTTGACTGTACCTCGATACAAGTGTTAATAATAAACCTAAATCCACTGGTGGGCCTTTCATCTGACAAGGTTAGCAGACTGCTTATTACATGTGACAACACAATGCTATTTCGTATTTCCGACTTTGCTGAACATATGCCAGAGGACATAGGTTTAAGGTGAGAGGGGAAAGATTGAATAAGAACGTTAGGGGCAACTTTTTCACTCAGAGAGTGGTGGGTTAATGGGACGAGCTGCCAGAGGAGGTGCAGTAGTTGGGGCAGGTATTGTAACAACATTTAAAATGCATTTGAACAGGTACATGGATAGGATACGTTTGGAGGGACATGGGCTAAATGCAGGCAGATGGAATTAGTGTAGATGGGGCATGTTGGTCGGTGTGGGCAAGGTGGGCCGAAGGAAGGGCCTGTTTCCATGCTGTATCACTCCACTACTCTATGAGATGGCCAGAGATACAGGCTCCATTACTGATCATCCAAAACCTTCCCCAGAGGCCACTTCTGTCTCCAGCTGTATGACTCTCCATAGAAACCAGTTTAGTTTAGAGATACAGCCTGGAAACAGGCCCTTCGGCCTGGGCCGACCCGCAATCCCTGCACATTAACACTACCTGACACAGGCTAGTTCAGTTCAGTTTAGTTTTATTTGTCATATGTCGGTTAACACAGGGTCAGCGTGACAATGACATGTGTTTGACAAGACAACGGGTCACCTCAGCAATGATATTACAAGGATAAAATTAAGGTAAAAAAAGATAAGATAAGTGACATTGGTGGGTAAAAGACAATAATGAATAAAATAATCAACCATATATGATGTGTTTATGAGTTCAGAAGCCTGATGGCATGATGATAAAAACTGATCTTAAGTCTGGTGGTACGTGCAGCCATGCTCCTGTATCGTCTGCCTGGCGGTAACAAGGAGTACACTCTACGTGCTGGGTGGCTGTGGTCCTTGATGATGCCGTGTGCCTTCCGCAGGCACCGCTGGTGGAAAATGTCCTGAATGGCCGGGAGGCAGTTGCCAGTGATGTGCTGTGCTGCCTTCACCACTCTCTGTGAATTTAACCAATTCCAATTTAACCAAATGGGGCAATTTAACCAAAGCCATTTAACCTACAAACCTGTACGTCATTGTAGTGTGGGAGGAAACCGGAGCATCCGGAGAAAACCCACACGGTCACAGGGAGAAGGTACAAGCTCCGTACAGACAGCACCCGTAGTAAGGATGGAACCCGGGTCTCTGGCGCTGTGAGGCAGCAACTCTACCGCTGCGCCACCGTTGTCCAGCCCAGGGTGTGGGTTGCCAGTCGTAAGTGTGGTTGTCCACGTGTCTGACGGTGGTTTGTCTTCACTGCAGGATGCTGATGTTCAAAGCCATCGCCCAGGTCTTCATCCTGGGCTGTACCTGGATCCTGGGCCTGTTCCACTTCCAGGAGGAGACGCTGGTGATGGCCTACCTGTTCACCATCGTCAACAGCTTCCAGGGGACCTTCATCTTCATCATCCTCTGCATCCTCAACCCCAAGGCACGTAGCCGTCCAGTTGTGAACACAAGCAACCGCAGGCGCTGGTCGACAAAACAAAGACACAGAGTGCTGGAGTAAAGTGTAGGAAGGAACAGCAGATGCTGGTGTAAACCGAAGTTAGACAAAAAAAAGCTGGAGTAACTCTGGCAGCATCTCTGGAGAGAAGGAAAGGGTGACGTTTCGGGTCGAGACCCTTCTTCTACAGTGCTGGAGTAAGGCAGGGACTAAAGATTGTACCAATAAATGGATGTATAAATCACAGCAATAGGGAAATAGATAAGAGTTTGGGCAGGAAAAGGATTAAGGATATGGCAGGTATAAACACGTGGTGGTTTACAAAAGGGCGGCACAGTGGCGCAGCGGTAGAGTTGCTGCCTTGCAGCACCGGAGACTCGGGTTCCATCCCGATGGTGGGTGCTGTCTGTACGGAGTTTTACATTCTACCCGTGACCTGCGTGGGCTTTCTCCAAGAATTTCGGTTTCCTCCCACACTCTAAAAGGTTTCTAGATTAATTGGCTTGGCATGAATGTATAATTGTAAATTGTCCCCACTGTGTGTAGGATAGTGTTAATGTGCGGAGATCGCTGGTCAGTGAGGACTCGGTGGGCCGAAGGGCCTGTTTCCATGCTGTATCTCTAAACTAAACTAAAGGCTGTGGGGGCCAAGTCAATGGACATGGCAGAGATAGATAGATTCTTGATTAGGACGGGTGTCAGGGGTTATACAATACAATACACAATAGGTGCAGGAGTAGGCCATTTGGCCCTTCGAGCCAGCACCGCCATTCAATGTGATCATGGCTGATCATCCCCAATCAGTACCCCGTTCCTACGCTGCACTCCCTCAATAGCAAGAACGTCCTTCCTCAAATTAGGGGACCAAAACTGCACACAATACTCCAGGTGTGGTCTCACTAGGGCCCTGTACAACTGCAGAAGGAACTGCAGAAGATTATGGGGAGAAGTCAGGAGAATGGAGTTAGGAAGGAGCCAAGATTGAATGGTGGAATAAACCTGATGGGCCGAATGGCCTAATTCTAGTCCTATCACTTATGACCTTTATCCCACCCTATCCCTGTTTTGGCTTTCTGCCGCACACCTCCCACCTCCACCTAAAATCAATGAATAAGGGTCCCGACCCCGAAACGTCACCTTTCCCTATTCTCCAGAGATGCTGCCTGACCCCCTGAGTTACTCCAGCACTCTGTGAAACATTACCTATCCATGTTCTCCACAGATGCTGCCTGACCCGCTGAGTTACTCCAGCACTCTGTGAAACATCACCTATCCAAGTTCTCCACAGATGCTGCCTGACCCCCTGAGTTACTCCAGCACTCTGTGAAACGTCACCTATCCATGTTCTCCACAGATGCTGCCTGACCCCGAGTTACTCCAGCACTCTGTGAAACGTCACCTATCCATGTTCTCCACAGATGCTGCCTGACCCCGAGTTACTCCAGCACTCTGTGAAACGTCACCTATCCAAGTTCTCCACAGATGCTGCCTGACCCGCTGAGTTACTCCAGCACTCTGTGTCTTTCCTCAATCTCGTTTACTGGATCATATATGTAGCCATAATTAATGAATGAGCCCACCAATAGTGGTTTAAATGATCGCAGGTTATCTTGTTCAACGTTTGATCCATTTGCTCTGTCGTAACTTCTCTTTAGATAAGGGCTGAGTACCAGAAGAGGATTTTCGCCATTTCTCAGACCAAGAGGATCTTCTTTGAGTCTGAATCCACGAAAACACCGTTGTCAGTCACGTTGGTAAGTGTGTTTGTGTCCTTGACAGCAACCTACAGTCTCTCAGGGCGACACGGTGGCGCAGCGGTAGAGACGCTGCCTCACAGCGCCAGAGACCCGGGTTCCATGCAAACTCCACACAAACAGCACCCAAGGTCAGGATGGAGCCCAGGTCTCTGTCGTTGTGAGGCAGCAGCTCTACCAGCTGCTCTGCAGGAAATACGATATACATATGAAAGGACGTTCCTTTAGAAAGAGGAGGAATTTCTTTACTCAGAGCGTGGTGAATCTGTGGAATTCATTGCCACAGATGGCTTTGGAGGCCATCAATGGATATTTTTTAAGACAGAGACAGATACATTCTTGATTAGTAACCTGTCTTATCCATGTAGCTGTCCAACTGTCTTTTAAATGTTGTTAAGATCCTCAACTACCTCCTCTGGCAGCTTATTCCATCTACCCACCACCCTCTGTGTGAAAAAAATCCCCCTCAGTTTCCTATTAAATCTTTCCCCTCACCGTAAACCTCTGTCCTCTGGTTCTCGATTCCCCTACTCTGGGTAAAACACTCTGTGCATTCACCCTATCTGTTCCCCTCATTATCTTATACACCTCTATAAGATCACCCCTCAGCCTTCTGCGCTCCAAGGAATAGTCCTAGCCTGCCCAACCGCTCCCTGTAGCGCAGGCCCTTGAATCCTGGCAACTTCCTCGTCGATTTTCTCTTCGTTCGTTCCAGCTTAATGGCATCCTTCTAGTCGGAGGGTGAACAAAACTGAACACAATAGTCCGAGTGCGGGCTCACCAACACTTTGTACAACCAATAACGTAATGTCCCAAACTCTGCCCTCAGACTTCTGACTGATTGTTGATCAGTGCGGGTGTCAGGGGTTATGGGAAGAAGGCAGGAGAACGGGGTTAGGAGGGAGAGATAGATCAGCCATGATTGAATGGGGGAGTAGACTTGATGGGCCGAATGGCCTAATGGCCTAATTCTGCTCCTATCACTTATGAACTTTCCCAGTTAGGTTCAACTTCCCCACATGCTCCCTGGGTCAGGTTGCAATGGGGAGATGTGTTGTCCCGTAGACCACTGGTGTGGAAACCACATCCAGAAATGCCCACACTTCCAAAAGTTTGTATACTCTGGAGTTTAGAAGGATGAGGGGCTATCTTACTGAAACATATGATTATTAAGGGTTTGGACACGTTAGAGGCAGGAAACATGTTCTCGATGTTGGGGGAGTCCAGAACCAGGGGCCACAGTTTAAAAATAAGGGCTAAGCCATATAGAACCGAGTCTGTGGAATTCTCTGCCTCAGTGGTGGTGGCCGGTTCTCTGGATACTTTCAAGAGAGAGGGCTCTTAAAAATAGCGGAGTCAGGGGATATGGGGAGAAGGCAGGAACGGGGTACTGATTGGGGATGATCAGCCATGATCACATTGAATGGCGGTGCTGGCTCGAAGGGCCAAATGGCCTACTCCTGCACCTATTGTCTTTTGTCAAAAGAGCTTAAAAATGACCCAAAAATGGTCATCGCCCAAACACCACTTCCAGTTGCATAACAGTGGGAGCTAAAGCAGGATTTTACAAACCAAAGACGTGGGGGTTTGTAGGTTAATTGGCCTCTGTAAATGTCTCCCTAGTGTGTAGGGGGTGGATGAGACAATAGCATAACATGAACGAGTGTGAGCGGGTTCAGTTTACTGTCACGTGTACCGAGGTACAGCAAAAAGCTTCATTGTTGTGTGCTATCCAGTCAGCGGAAAGACAATGGAAGATTACAATCGAGCGTAGACACAAAATGCTGGAGTAACTCAGCGGGACAGGCAGCATCTCCGGAGAGAAGGAATGGGCGACGTTTCAGGTCGAGACCATTCTTCAGAGCCGTCCACAGATACAGGATAAATGGAATAATGTTTTGTGCAAGATACTCTTTGGCCCCCCCTCGGTCATGGCTGACCATGGGTGTCTCCAGGGTTGGAGGACGCCTGTGCGTGACTTTGTTTAACGTGGGGAGACTGGTGCACAGACAGCCACGGTCCTTGACAGATCTGGGTCAGGATCCAGTGGCATGGAGTCCAAGACGACCGGAGACCCTTTTCTGCTGCAGCCTTCATCCGCCTTCCCAGCCGTTGTGACGCTCCACTAAGGTCAGCCATCGTCCTCCGCCTGTTCCACCGTTGAGGTCTTGGTTGGATTGCTCTTTGTCAGAGACCTCCCCCTCGACCTTACCGCCATGGATGGCCCTACCAGGAGCATAGCTCCAGACGGCATCGCTCTCAGGATCTCAGGTCCACACAAGCTTCCCCACCACGACAAGGTGACAACCCACGGAAATAATGTGCAGTGATAAAGGATAATGGTAATAATGTTTAGTGCAAGATAAAGTCCGATTAAAGTTTGGTGGGCTGAAGGGCCTGTTTCCATGCTGTATCTTTAAAACTAAAAAACTAAGTTGCCTCTTTCAGTAAATGTGCTTAGGATGTTTCTCTGAATATGGTCAGATTCAATGTTTTAAATTTTCTTTGAACACTTTGTATAAAATCATGAGAGGAATAGATTGGGTAGATGCACGGAATCTCTTGCCCAGAGAAGGGGAATCGAGGACCAGAGGACGTAGGTTCAAGGTGAAGGGGAATAAGATTTAATAGGAATAGGAATATTTAATAGGGGTAACTTTTTCACACAAAGGGTGGTGGGTGTACGGAATGAGCTGCCGGAGGAGGTAGTTGAGGCCGGGAGTATCCCGACGTTTAAGAAACAATTAGACAGGTGCATGGATAGGACAGGTTTGGAGGGATGTGGACCAAGCGCAGGCAGGTGGGACTAGTGTGGGTAGGACATGTTGGTCAGTGTGGGCGTTGGGCCGAAGGGCCTGTTTCCACGCTGGATCACTCTATGACTCTTCCAAACTTCAGACTAAGGTTGTATTTTTCTCTGCAGGAGACAGTGTGACCAGATCGCTACCCAACATGCATCAAAGCCCACTTCAAGAAACTGCGGGCACTCAACTCCCTGAACTGCCACCCGTCTCCTATATCTGTTCATTCACCAGACCAGCGTACAGATGTTTCTGACCTGTGACACAGCTGGATGACTTGGAGAGGCCAAGAACAACTTGGTGTGTGGAAAGGAACTGCAGATGCTGGTTTACACCAGAGATAGACACAAAAAGCTGGAGTAACTCAGCGGGACAGGCAGCATCTCTGGAGAGAAGGAATCGGTGATGTTTCGGGTCGAGACCCCTCTTCAGATTGAGATTCAGAGGAGAGGGTTCAGACTGACTCTGAGTCTGAAGAAGGGTCTCGACCCGAAAAGGCACCTATTCCTTTTCTCCGGAGATGATGTCTGACCCGTTGAGCTTTTTGTGACCAACTTCTCCAAGTCCAACCAGATGACCTTTGTTGGAGGAGTATTTCATGGTTCCAATCTTTTACTATCCCTACCCCTTTTATGAATGAAAAGTTAAAAAACTGAATTTCCTACTGATAACTTTGAAGAGCCACAGTTTAATCCCAGCGGATTGTGCTGCATAAGGCAGAATATTTCAAAGGATTCAGTGCGCAGTGCTATCTAGTAGATGGTTTGTTAATCGTGCATCAATTTACATTTGAGATAATATCAAGATCAGGGTGGCACGGTGGCGCAGCGGTAGAGTTGCTGCCTCACAGCGCCAGAGACCCGGGTTCTATCCTGACTACGGGCACTGTCTGTACGGAGTTTGTACGTTCTCCCCGTGACCGTGTGGGTTTTCCCCGGGTGCACCGGTTTCATAGAAACATAGAAAATAGGTGCAGGAGGAGGCCATTCAGCCCTTCGAGCCAGCACCGCCATTCATTGTGATCATGGCTGATCGTTCCCTATCAATAACCCGTGCCTGCCTTCTCCCCATATCCCTTGACTCCACTAGCCCCTAGAGCTATATCTAACTCTCTCGTAAATCCATCCAGTGACTTGGCCTCCACTGCCCTCTGTGACAGGGAATTCCACAAATTCACAACTCTCTGGGTAAAAAAGTTTTTTCTCACCTCAGTCTTAAATGACCTCCCCTTTATTCTAAGACTGTGGCCCCTGGTTCTGGACTCGCCCCACATTGGGAAATTTTTTCCTGCATCTAGCTTGTCCAGTCCTTTTATAATTTTATATGTTTCTATAAGATTCCCCCTCATCCTTCTAAACTCCAGTGAATACAGCGTAGTCTTTCCTCCCACACTCCAAAGATGTAGAGGTTTGGAAGTTAATTGTCTTCTATAAATTGTCCCTATTTTGCATAGGACATAGATATAGTAGACGATTGTTGGTCAACGTGGACTCGGTGGGCCGAAGGGCCTGTTTCCACGTTGTGTCTCTGAAGTCGAAATTCACAATCCTTCACTTTTTTTCTACCCCCTTTATGAATGGAAAGATATAAGCGTAATTTTCCACTGATAACTTTAAAGAGCCAGTTTAATCACTATGGATTGTGCAGAAGACGACAGTCTTTCAGAAGAATCAGTGATCAATGTTATCCAGAACATGGTTTGTTTATCATGCATCCCTTTATGTAGAAGAAGGAACTGCAGATGCTGGTAAAACCAAAGGTAGATAAAAATGCTGGAGAAACTCAGCGGGTGAGGCAGCATCTATGGAGACGCGAAAAATCACCTTTTCCTTCGCTCCATAGATGCTGCCTCACCCGCTGAGTTTCTCCAGCATTTTTATCTACCTTCCCTTTATTTAGAAGACATTTCAAGAACAGATATAACCTATGCATCTGTTATTAGATATTTGGCCATTTCTTGCAACATCTGGGCTTGGAGCCAGAGTGAGAAACTGCAACTTCATTGTAATCGCTTACAAATGGCTATATGCACATGCAACTTAAAGTCTAACACATTGATAAAATTATGGAACTAACTCCAAGTCGAGTCTTCTCTATTTGCTGTTCTACTCGGGATCCTTGTGAGGTTAACGCTTCCATTCCAGTTTTACATACAAAAACTGTGGTGTGGAGCTTCTGTCATACAGTGTGGAAACAGCCCCCTCGGCCCAACTTGCCCACACCGGCCAACAATGTCCCAGCTACACTAGTCCCACCTGCCTGCGTTTGGTCCATATCCCTCCAAACCTGTCCTGCCCATGTACCTGTCTAACTGTTTCTTAAACATTGGGCTAGTCCCTGCCTCAACTACCTCCTCTGGCAGCTTGTTCCATACACCCACCACCCTTTGTGTGATAAAGTTACCCCTCAGATTCCCATTAAATCTTCACCTTGAACCTATGTCCTCTGGTCCTCGATTCCCCTACTCTGGGCAAGAGACTCTGTGCATCTACCCGATCTATTCCTTTCATGATTTTGTACACCTCTATAAAATCACCCCTCATCCTCCTGCGCTCCAAGGAATAGAGACCCAGCCTACTCAACCTCTCCCTATAGCTCACACCCTCTAGTCCTGGCAACATCCTCATAAATCTTGTCTGAACCCTTTCAAGCTTGACAATATCTTTCCTATAACATGGTGCCCAGAACTGGACACAATATTTTAGATGTGATCTCACCAATGTTTTATACAACTGCAACATGACCTCCCAACTTCTATATTCAATACGCTGACTGATGAAGGCCAATGTGCCAAAATTCTTTTTGACCACCTTATCTACCTGCGACTCCACCTTCAAGGAACCATGCACCTGTACTCCTAGATCCCTCTGCTCTACAACACTCCCCAGAGGCCTACCATTCACTGTGTAGGTCCTGCCCTTGTTTGATGTCCCAAATTGCAACACCTCACATTTCTCTGTATTAAATTCCATCAACCATTCCTCCGCCCACCTGGCCAATCGATCCAGATCCTGCTGCAATCGTTCACAACCATCTTCACGATTTGCAAAACCACCCACTTTTGTATCATCAGCAAACTTGCTAATCTTGCCCTGTATGTTCTCATCCAAATCATTGATGTAGATGACAAACAGTAACGGGCCCAGCACTGAACCCTGAGGCACACCACTAGTCACAGGCCTCCAGTCTGAGAAGCAACCTTCCACCATCACCCTCTGCTTCCTTCCATGGAGCCACTTTGCTATCCATTCAGCTATCTCTCCTTGGATCCCATGCGATCTAACCTTCCAGAGCAGCCTACCATGTGGGACCTTGTCGAACGCCTTACTGAAGTCCATGTACATAACATCTACAGCTCTGCCCTCATCGACCTTTTTGGACACGTCTTAAAAAAACTCAGATTTGTGAGACATGACCTCCCACGTCCAAAACCATGCTGACTATCCTTCAGTAGATGTTTGTCTACTCAGTAGGCCTGGATAGAGAGGGTGTGGCGAATGCTAGCATTTATTTAAAGAAGGCTAGAATACAAAATGTAATGTAATGTTGAGGCTCTATAAGGCGCTGGACACTGTATCTGAGGAAGGATGTGCTGGCTCTAAAGAGGGTCCATAGGAGGTTTACAAGAATGATCCCAGGAACGAGTGGGTTAACCTATGATGAGTGCTTGATGGCACTGGGCCTCTATTTGCTGGAGTTCAGAAGAATGAGGGGACATCATTGAAAATTACCGACCCAACTGGGATGACAGCTCATTTATAACTAAATTTTTTACATCTCTCCCAAATATTGAAAATCACCATGTCATTGTGGGTGGAGATTTTAATCTGGTCCAAGATCCTATACTGGATAGATCTTCGAATAAAGCCTCTACTTTAACTAAAAGACTCTGCATGTTCTTGCCAAACAACTGGGGCTCACAGATCCATGGAGATTTATATTCCCCACGACTAAATTATTTTTATTTTTCTCCCACGTACATCGTATGTTTACCCGTATAGACTTCTTTCTCTTAGATAATAGATTGCTTTCCAAAATCAAATCCAGTGAGTACCATAGCATCGTAATATCAGATCATGCTGCGACCTCCCTTGATCTTCATTTTCGTAAACGAACTAACCCCTTTAAGTGGAGGTTCAACTCCTCATTATTAGCAGAGGCTCACTACATGCAATTCTTGTACTCCCAAATGACCCTATATTTTGAGCTGAATGACTCGCCGGACATAGAAAGATGTATACTTTGGGAAGCTTCAAAAGCCTATATTAGGGGCCAACTCATTTCCTTTATCTCCAACCTGAAAAGAACCGAGACGTTCCAAACGGCAGATCGGTTACAAAAAATAAAGGACATTGATGACAAATATGCATCTGACCCAAACCCTAATCTCTATAGAGAACGCCTTAGGCTACAAACAGACTTTGACCCCATATCCATTAATAAAGCCAAACTACGACTGCTTAAATCTAGGCAACACTTTTTTGAATCTGGGGATAAAGCTGGAAAGCTTTTGGCCCATCAGGCCAGAACAGAGACGACTTCACGGCTAATTCCAGCCATTAGATCCAGCTCAGGGGAGATTCATACTGATCCTCTCAGAATTAATGAAGCATTTGCTAAATTCTACACTGAACTATACACTTCCGACTGTCCCCCCACTGCAGGTGACATGTTCAGCAGTATGATGCTTCCTCGAATTGACGAAGAAGCCATGAGAGACTTGGGTGGTCCCATAACTGTAGCTGAGGTCCAAGCAGCCATCACATCGCTGCAAAGCAGAAAGTCACCCGGCCCTGACGGCTTCTCTGTAGAATATTACAAAGCTTTCTCTGACCTCCTCGCACCAGTCCTGAGAGATATGTACAATGAGGCGTTTTTACATCGTCGCCTACCGCCCACCTTGTCGTGGGCTACCATCTCCCTAATTCTTAAAAAGGAGAAAGATCCCCTGCGTTGTGGTAGCTATAGACCAATCTCACTCCTGAATGCGGACCTCAAAATCCTTTCTAAAGCCCTTGCGCTTCGTCTTCAGCGAGTGATGCCCTCTATTATCTCGTTGGATCAAACAGGGTTTTATACCTGGCCGACAGTCTTCCCATAATAATAGGCGTCTCCTTAACATCATTCACTCTTCGAGTAATGAGACCCCGGAGATGGTGGTCTCCCTCGACGCCGAAAAGGCCTTCGACAGGGTCGAGTGGAGGTACCTATATGAAGCGATGGATAGGTTTGGCCTCGGTAACAGTTTTATTCTCTGGGTGAGCCTATTATATTCGTCCCCGGTGGCCTCAGTACAAACAAACGACATACTGTCGCCCCACTTCACACTTCAGAGAGGTACCAGACAGGGTTGCCCGTTATCTCCACTCTTGTTTGATGTCGCGATAGAACCCCTGGCGGTCTGGTTACGCGCAGACAAGGGCTTGAAAGGTATTACACGGTTTGACACAACTCATAAAGTCTCATTGTATGCGGATGACCTGCTCCTGTACATCTCGAACCCAGTCAGTTCTCTCCCTGTGATTATGAATATTTTAGAACGGTTTGGTGCATATTCTGGTTATAAACATAACTACCAAAAGAGTGAGCTATTACCGATTAACTTACCGGCTAAGCAGCTCCCACGCTCTTTAACCTCATTCAAAAGGGCAGAGGATGGGTTCCGCTATCTCGGCGTTTTTATCACAATACCCTTATCTGATATGTTCCGCACAAACTTTTTGCCTCTGGTTGAGAAAGCCGAAAAAGATTTTGATCGCTGGTCAGTCTTACCGCTATCCCTCGTGGGCCGGATAAATCTGGTTAAGATGGTTGTCCTACCCAAATTCCTGTATCTTTTCCAGCATGTCCCCATACTTATCACCAAATCTTTTTTTGACAAATTAGAAAGGACAATATCTAAGTTCTTATGGGGTAGCAAACCGGTCAGAATCCGAAAGGCGATACTGCAGTCGCCTAAGAGTGATGGCGGTTTGGCCCTTCCTGATTTTAGGCGATACTACTGGGCAGCTAACTTGCAAAAACTCCTGTATTGGATGAATGATGATTGCGAGCACCCACCGATCTGGGTATATATGGAAAAGGCAAGTTCACGTCTCCCATTGCGGTCTGTCCTATGCTCCCAACTCCCCCTTTCTATAACATCTGTGGGTGCAGGCCCAATTGTGTCCCTTTCGCTCAAGATATGGAGTCAATTTAGGAAAAACCTCAGTTTACAGGGTCCTTCCATCTTGACCCCACTGCTTAAAAATCACATTTTTAAACCTTCAAGTATAGACCACGCATTTAAAACCTGGCATAGTAATGGCAACAGTAGTATTAAAAACCTATATAAGGATGGTATCTTCTCATCTTTCGCGGAGCTCTCGTCTAACTACAACCTCCCAAACTCCCACCTTTTTCGGTTTTTCCAGATTCGGGATTTTGTGAAGAAGACATTTCCCTACTTCCCAAATCGCCCTCCTGACACCCTGACTGATATCATCTTAGCTTTAGACCCCAATCGGAAGAAATGCATCTCTATTTTGTATAATTTGCTAGGGTCGGTTTTATTGAAACCTCATACCTCATTAAAAGCTGCGTGGGAGGGAGAGCTGAATACGCAATTAACAGACCAGCAATGGGACTCTGCCTTGGATTTGATCCACTCTTCTTCCATATGCGCTCGTCATGGCCTAATCCAATGCAAAGTCCTTTACAAAGTCCACTACACAAATGCAAGATTAGCTAGAATGTACCCAGCTGTCAATGACACCTGTAACAGATGTAGTCAATCTCCTGCCAACCATAGCCACATGTTTTGGTCTTGCCCTAAGCTAGCAGCCTTTTGGAGGAGTGCTTTTGAATTGATAAGCAGAGCTTACGACCAGACTATTCTTCCAAATCCAATGTCAGCTATTTTCGGTACCCCTCCCAACACCAACCTCTCTATTGCGGTGAAACGGGTCCTAGCTTTTACAACCTTGTTAGCCCGGAGACTGATCTTGCTTAGTTGGAGGCTCACCTGTCCCCTGACACATGCCCGTTGGATTAAGGAGGTGCTTTACAATCTGAAACTTGAAAAACTTAGGTTCTCTCTCAAAGGCTCTACCAAGACATTCCTAGATACATGGAACCCTTTCTTTGAACTGGTTAACTCTCTTACTTTGTCCCCGGACTCGGAAGAGGACTGAGTGTTCTCCACCATTGTTTTGTTCTACAGCAGCTGCTTTCCCCTTAATCCCCCCCTCCCTACAATTGTTTATTTAGATATATATGTATATATATATATATATTTTTATTTATTTTTTAATTTTTATATAGCACATTTTGTTTCGTCTATTCTACCATTTGTGTGTGGATGTGTACGTATGTGAGTGTTGTTTGTCCCCGTTTGGCTCCGACCTGACTTGGGTGGGTTGAAGGTGGGTAAGGGCAAGGGTTTTGAGGATCGCTTACATACTGTTGTACAATTATGCCTTGATTATTACTGTCTGTTATTATTGTATGTATGTAAATTGCCGTGAAATTCAAATAAAAAGATTAAATTCGAAAATTACCGAATCGCAAATAGCTTGATTCAGAGAGGATGTTTCTACTAGTGGGAGAGTCTTGGACAGGAGGTCATAGCCTCAGAATTAAAGGACATTCCTTCAGGAAGGGGATGAGAAATTTCTTCAGTCAGAGGGCGGTGAATCTGTGGAACTCATTGCCACAGAGGGCGATGGAGGCCAAGTCAATCGATATTTTTAAGGCAGAGATAGATAGATTCTTGATTAGTACGGGCGTCAGGGGTTATGGGGAGAAGGCAGGAGAATGGGGTTAGGAGGGAGAGATAGATCACCCACTATTGAATGGCGGTGTAGACTAGATGGGCCGAATAGCTTAATTCTGCTCCTATCACTTATGAACATATATTTAAACCATCTTTGCTTTAGGTTTGTTATTTTCACCTGGTGTGCTATGTTTCGCATGCTTTCCAATCAGATCAGTTAATACTATAGATCAATATGAACAAGTCAAACGTGTTTAAGAAGGAACTGCAGATGCTGGAAAATCGAAGGTAGACAAAAATGCTGGAGAAACTCAGCGGGTGAGGCAGCATCTATGGAGAGAAGGAATAGGTGACGTTTCGGGTCGAGACCCTTCTTCAAACTTGTGTATACTAGGTAGAGCATACAGAGTGCAGAATATAGTTCTCCACATTGTAGCGCAGCAGTTTCATAGACAAAGCCCAATGTCCGCAATGGGGTAAAGTAACTTGAAGCTCTCAAATTTGAGGGACATGATCCTCGAGGCACAAAACCATGCTGACTATCCAGAATCAAATCTGCCTTTCCAAATGTATGCCTATCTTATCCCTCAGAATTCATCCCAGTAACTTTCCTACCACAGATGTTAAGCATACGGATCTATCGTTCCCAGATTTTTCTTTGAAGCCCTTAAACAATAGACAATAGGTGCAGGAGTAGGCCATTCGCCCCTTCGAGCCAGCACCGCCATTCAATGTGATCATGGCTGATCATCCCCAATCAGTACCCCGTTCCTGCCTTCTCCCCATATCCCCTGACTCCGCTATCTTTAAGAGCCCTATCTAGCTCTCTCTTGAAAGTATCCAGAGAACTGACCTCCACTGCCCTGAGGCAGAGAATTCCACAGACTCACAATTCTGTGAGAAGAAGTGTTTCCTCATCTTCGTTCTAAATGGCTTACCCCTTATTCTTAACTTGTGGCCCCTGGTTCTGGACTCCCCCAACATCGGGAACATGTTTCCTGCCTCTAGCGTGTCCAAACCCTTAATAATCTTACAGAGGCACAACTTTGGCCATTGTTGCAAAACAAGTAGCAAAACCTTATTCTAGGTAGCTATTCTACATTTACCTTGATCAACAATGATCTCTCCACATTTTACTTCGGAGTCACGTGAGTGACTACGTGAAGAACCCTGCCAGTGCGCCTGCGCGTCATTACGTCAGACGCCTTGACGCAAACGGACGTGAGGAGCAGAGCTCCTACAGTGGTTTGTAGTTTTTCAACTACAAGGTAAGTAAAAACTTTTTTCATGTTTTCCAGGTCCGTTTACTGTGGGTCTATGGGAATTTTTTCCACAGACGCCATGGAAAAAACGGACAGGGGGAAGAGGCGAGCGACACAGCCGACAGAAAGTCGGGAATCCGCGGTTAGAGACCAACCGTCTCTAAACCCCGGTACAGTCGCCAGCGGTGAGCATAGCGACTGTGGACCTGGGACTGGTGAAAACACTGTCAGCGCCTGTCGGGCAAAAGACAAAGTTTAAATCCCAACGGCCCACGGAGGGAGTCCCAGGCAATGGAAGGAGCTCCAGGGCTAGATACTGCTTTCGAGCGTATTGCCCAAATAGAAAGCCTTTTACACAGGCTGTTGGAGCAAAGTTCACTCAGGGAGGAGTGTACTGAAAGCCAAGCTGCTGGAAACAGCTCAAACAGCTCCTGGTACAGGGCTAGATACTGCTTTTGAGCGTATTGCCCAAATAGAAAGCCTTTTTCATATGCTGTTGGAGCAAAGTTCACTCAGGAAGGAGTGTACTGTAATCCAAGCTGCAGGAGCAGCTTAACAGCACCTGGCTCAGGGCTGATGGAATGCACCCTCAGGAATGAGGAGCGTGCTACGGGTCATGAGATTTCAGACCCCGACTCTGACGGTGAGGCTGTACAAGGCGATAAACGGCAGCTGCCAGATGTTCCACCCCTAGCAGTAGGATTCGCTGCCCCGTCAGGGTCAGGAGAGCCATTAGGAGAAGAACTGGCCTCCTTAATAAATTACTTGGTTTATCATTAGCTGGAACAGCAGGACATGGATGAGACTGCAAGAAAGCAGGAGACCCCAAGTAACTGTGGGTTGCTGAAAGCAGCAGCAGTGAACCAAATTATCTGGAATCAGTTGCAGAGAATATTAAAGCTGCTGGGTTCTGGAATAACTGCTTTTACCAGAATAGCAGGTAACAACCAAAAGATGACGAAGTTGCATCAGCAAGCACTGGGGTTGCTATGCAGCACCCACTTCGAGATCAATTATCTGAGGAAAGTGCTATACGGCCTACTATGAATCCGAAATTACCAGCACTCTGCAAACCAAGTAATATACAATTACCCAACTTACTCTTTGGAGAGGATCTCGGGAGACGTATTAAAGAGTTGGAAGATGAAGCGAAAACAGGATTGATAAATACATCAATGGTTGCAAAAGAAGTATCCTTTCAGACGTCATACGGATCCTAGACCAGGACCAAGTCGCTCATCAACGCAGGGACGTAGCTGGCGGCCTGCAGCGGGAGTAAGGACCAGTGGTTGTGCTTCCGGGAGAATCCAGGGATCTCAGAATACTCAAATGACTCAAGAGGTAGGTGGACCTGGTTCTCAGGGGAACATACTAACTGGATTAAGTCCAAAAGTTGGAGGCAGATTACGTCTCTTCTATAAACATTGGAAGAAGATTACTTCAGATGTGGTAATTCTGAATAATATACAAGGATTTTGAATTGAATTCAATCCAAATTATGATTTGCCTGTCCAGCATGTTCCTAGCAGAACTCTCCACTTTGCGAAGTAATGGAGGTTCAAGTTGCGCTTCAAAACCCTATATATAAAAGGTGTTATTAAAGAATCAGTCTACCAAATTCACCAATTTGGGTCAAATATATTCCCTCGATCAAAAAAGGATGGAGGATGTAGGATTATTATAGACTTGACAAGTCTGAATCCTTTTGTTCAGTGTTTGTTCACTTGCAAGATATGAAGTATTTTAAATTTACATGGATGAACCAATTAGGGCAGTTCAAAGCTCTGCCTAAAGGGTTAACGTTCCCTTCCAGAATATTTATAAAAATCAATTCTGGGGTTGCTGAGAGCCAGGGGCATGTACTAATGGCATAACTGGATGATGTCCTGATTATAGGAAGGACAAAACAGTCAACAGAAGCATCGGTTGCAGTAAAATCAAACTTTTGAAAGTTTGGGGGTTTCTAAATTCATCCAAAGAAATCAAGGTTAAAAACATGTACCTCGATTAATTATTTGGGGTTCACAATTGATTTAGCCCAAATGCAAATTACTTTGCCCAGTGAAAAAAAAGGGTGGAGTTGATTAAAGATTGCAGTAATCTGTTAAATGAGCAAAAACCTCTAATCAGACAGGTGGCTCGAGTACTGGGAAAATTAGTAGATTCCCAACAGTCCAGTATGGACCATTGTATTATCAACAGCTGCAGAGAATTAAAGAACAGGCACTGAGAGTAAATGCAGGTCATTTTGATAGAACCATGCAAGTAACAACAAATGCTGTTCTAAGCTGCAGTAGTGGATTCTACATGTCTCAAGCAGTTCAGGCAAAGTGCTGATTGAACAACCTTCCATGATATTACAAACTGATGCCAGTGCACTAGGATGGGGTGCAACTGACTTAACATGGAGCTGCGGAGGCAGATGGAATCAGGAAAAGTTAGTGTTACTGCAGACATGGGGAATTACCTATTTGGAGCTTTTAGGAGGTTTCTATGGACTCCAAGCTTATGGTTCTAACACAACTAAAAGGAAGGTTCAAGTTCAAATTAATAAACACAACAGTAGTTGCCTATATTAATGATATGGGTGGAATTAAGTCGGTGTCATGTGACAAAATGGTTAAATCAACTTGGGTCTTGGTGTATTGAAAAGAACATTTGGTTTTCAGCTATCTATCTACCAGGTAGAATGAACACGATAGCAGACACCTGGTCACGAAAAGTTCCATGATAATAAAGAATGGATGTTGAATCAAGAGGTATTCAATGATATAGTAATCAGATTTGGAATGACCGACATCGACTTGAATCATCAGCTATCGAGATATGTCTCATGGAAACCAGATCCAGGAGCAGTGGCGATTGATGCTTTCTCGCTACATTGGGGTGGTATGTTTCATATATATTTCCACCTTTCTGCCTCATAAGCCAATGTTTGCTTAAAATCAGGCAAGATGCTGCTTCAAGGGTATTGGTAGTACCAGATTGGCCTATACAGCCATGGTATCTGTTGATATTAGAATTAATAACACAAATGTTGATGAAAGTCCCAAAAAGGAGTAATTTATTGCTGCACCCTGTACAGGGGAACAACATCCATTATATCATCGTTTGGATTTGTTGATTTGCAGGTTTTAAGAATGCCTTTTCTGGGACGAGGACTGTCTGAGCATACTGTGGACATGCTTACGGCAGCCGGGAGGAAGAGCACTCAAAAACAGTACCTTTCTTATATTAAGAAATGGGAAGTGTTCTGTGTACAAAAGAATGTGCAATAAAGTACTGCAGATATTTCAAATGTTTAGAATTTCTGTCAAAACTTTATTATGATGAAGGTCTGAATTGTAGTGCAATTAATTCAGCCAGAAGTGCATTGTCCTCATATTTGGTTCTGGATTCAGAAAGAAACTCAATTGGGTCACACCCAATTGTTTCCAGACTAATGAAAGGAATCTTTAATTCCAAACCACCTAAACCTAGGTACGTGACAATCTGGGATGTAAGTGTGGTACTGAAACAATCTGGGATGTAAGTGTGGTACTGGAACCTGACTAATGCTCGGGCTAAAAAATGGATGAAATGCTATATTCTGAAATGTACGAATATATCTCGAATGAAGTTTTTTATTTTAATAAATTTTTCCACTCTTCTTTAACTATCTTTCTCTTTTTTTTTTTTTGTTGTTGTTTTTTTTTTGTGTTTTTTTTTTTTCTCTTTTCTTCTTCTTTCTTTTCTTTCTTTACTTCATCTATCTTTTTAGTTCTATCTAGTTTAAAATTTAAAAAAAAGGTTAAAAGTATTGGAGACAATGTAATAATAATTGATAATATTATCATTTTAAAAATGTAAGACTGTAATGATGTTAATAGGTTGTGTACTTATCTCCAATAAAAAATATTTTCAAAAAAAAAAAAAATGAAACTACTTCGTGAATGGTCATCAAGTGTGTCTTTACCTTTGGTCAAGCTCAGTATGAAAGTATTCATGCTTATGGCATGAGTGACAGCACAACGAGTGCAAACACTTGGAAAATTACAAATAGACAGTATGGAAGTAACTGAAGACAAGGTTACATTCTATATCTATGACCCACTAAAGTAAATTAGGCCAGGTGTGACAGGATTTAAAATTATGCTAACAGCATATCCAAATGATCCATGTCTCTGTATTAAGACATATTTATTACAATACATGGAGGTCACAAAGAATTTGAGAATAAGGAAACTGGGTTGTTGATCACACACAAGAAACCACACAAGAGAGTTTCAATACAGACTATTTCCAGATGGATAAAAGAAGTCTTAACAGCTGCTGGTATTAACATTTATGTTTTTACGTCTCACTCGCGTAGGGCAGCAGAAACGTCGGCGGCCAGGGCAAAAGACGGCCCCGTCGACCATATCCTCGCAGCTGCCGGGTGGTCCAATGAGTTGATGTTTCAACATTTTTACCATCGGCCTATTGTTAATGCGGGGTTGTTTGCAGAAACTATTTTAAGTTCTGTGTAAATTCCTCTGGTTTAAAGGGGATCTGATTCATTTCATTATTGAAATGAATTACTGCATTTGTGGTAGAAATGTTATTATGAATGCATGATTGATTATTCTCGTTCCGAGTCAATCTATGCAGTGAGAAGCCGGGATTGATCCACGGCATGAAATCACAAAGCTTTAAAATCTTCACGTAGTCACTCACGTGACTCCGAAGTAAAATAGTAAGATTAAACGAGAACTTACCTAAGTTTGAAGTTTGATCTTTATTTTATGAGGAGTTACGTAGGTGATTACGTGCCCACCAGGACCCTACCCTCTATCATAAAGGTCAGATGGAAGTTCTTGTATTACTCGTTTTATTATGAGACTATATTACTTCGGTTGTTGTTTTTTGGGATTTCACACCGCTGCTTTGAAGATTGACGCGCAGGCGCACTGGCGGGGTTCTTCACGTAATCACCTACGTAACTCCTCATAAAATAAAGATCAAACTTCAAACTTAGGTAAGTTCTCGTTTAATCTTACTATTCTTCCTCGATCACCATTCCCTTTGCCCTGTTTTCACACCTTCCCAGGTCCTTATCTATCTCACTCCCTTACGATATCAGTCTGAAGAAGGGTTTCAACCCGAAACATCACCTATTCCTTCTCTCCAGAGATGCTGCCCGTCCCGCTAAACTACTCCAGCATTTTGTGTCTATCTTTGGTTTAAACCAGCATCTGCAGCTCCTTAGACACAAAATGCTGGTGTTTTACATGCCGAGGTTCAGTGTAAAGCTTTTAGTTGCGTGCTAACCAGTCAGCGGAAAGACAATACATGATTACAATCGAGCCGTCCATAGTGTACAGATATCATAGCTAAAGTAAGAAATGTGGAGAGATTTTAAAGTGTGGAGTGATTGTAATATAGATCTACTTCTAGCATGCATGCAGTGGCCTTGGCTGGATGCCATCTTGGTGTATGAGACACTGCAAGAGCATACTTCGTCTGGCATAATACAAAGATGATAGATGAGATTCCAAGAGGTTTGTAATGAGTCCATGTGTTTAGAAGAACGAGGGGGGGGGGGACCTCAGTGAAACGTACAGAATAGTAAAAAGCTTGGATAGAGTGGATGTGGAGAGGATGCTTCCACTCGTGGAACAGTCGAGGACCAGAGGTCATATTGTTAGAATTAAAGGACTTCCTTTAGGAAGGAGATGAGGACAAATGTCTTTAGTCAGAGGGTAGTGAATTTTCTTGCCACAGAAGGCTGTGGAGGCCAAGTCAGTGGATAGTTGGATTGTCAGTGGATCAAAGCCACCACAGCCAGACATAAAACAACTTTTTTCCACGAGTAGTAGCTATACTCCTCAAATTGTGCTTCTGATTTTCTTTTTTGTGTTTTTGGAAGGAATTCTGTCCCTGATTTGTGTATTGGTCTTTATAACTTTTTTTTTTTAAATTCTGATTATAAGTTTCCTATAAATCTCTGTAAGGTGTCCTTGAGACCTCGGTATAAGGCGCCCGTAAATAAAATTCATTATTATTATTATTATACTCAATAACCAAAAGTCTGTAGCCTCCTTTTGCTCTGCTGTTTTACTTCATTCACATGTTTAAACTGTAATGTTTTATTATTAATGTTTAATGTGTCATTCGTAATGGTTTACTGTTTGTCGTGTTGTTACTTGCGAGCGGAGCACCAAGGCAAATTCCTTGTATGTGTACATACTTGGCCAACTTATTCATTCATTTATTCATACATTCATTTTTAAGGCAGAGATAGATTCTTGATTGTCAGAGGTTATGGGGAGAAGGTAGAATGGGGTTTAGGCTGTGGGCCGAGGAGCGTTTTCGTTCAGGTTCGTGACCCAACTCACGGAACTACCTGAATTTTTCACATATTGTGTAAAAATACTCTATAAATCATACCTGAAAATCGTCAAGAACAAAACCTGCACATTTTGTTTAAATATGACAAAAACTTTTCCGAGTAGTAATTGTCCAATCAATGCACATTTGACATTGAGGTCGGACGCAAATTGATCAATCCCGTTTATGGTCGCTAGGCAGCGAGGACCCTGGGATCATGGCTGCTTCCTCATTACATCAATAGCAATAACAAGGTTTCCAAGGATAAAGGTAATGCTCACCTTGCTGATCATTTTGTTTTTCAATTGATTTATCTTTATAAAGTCATGTGAACTGTTAAATAAAAATGATAAATAACAAATGTACAGCTGGGTTAGGATTAGGGTCAGGGTTAGGGTCGGTCGGGCTTGTCGGTAGGCGGATGGATGCTGTGGAGGATGGGTCGGGCTGTCGGTAGGCCGATGAGTGCTGCAAGGGGTCGGTCGGGCTGTCGGTAGGCCGGTGGATGTTGCGAGGGGTCGGTCGGGCTGTCGGCCGGCCAGTGTTGCAGCGAGCGAGTGGGCAGACTGACGGAGTCGGCGCTAAGGGGGTGCTGAATGCGGCCCGAGCGTGCAAGGCAGTGCTGTTCGCCACCATAATCACCACGGCGATCCAGAAGGGCATGCTGGCGGAGGTGGACTCGCTGAGCGGCCACACGTACGGAGCCCGCAGCCGGTCCCAAAGCAGCTCCAGCTCCAGCCGTGGGCAGCTCTGGAAGGGGGGCGAGTTAGGGTTAGTATAGGGTTAGGCATTTTCCTCTCAGTGGAAGATGCCTTAGCCTTCCCCCAGCCTGGCACTGCCCCAAGTCCCACTTTGGCCGTGACCTCCACTCTGCAGACTGGCAGTCAGTGGGGTTCAGTAAACGGGGGAACCCAGAAGAACTGCCCTCACCCATTAATTAGGCTGGTTCAGGAGCCGGACCTCTGCGGCAGTCTCATTCAAAAAACACACACAATTATATTATTTTTATAATATAATTATACATAATTATATATGATTAGTTATATTCACAAGTTATATATATATATATATATATATATATATATATATATATATATATATATATATATATATATATATATATATATATATATATATATATATATATATATATATATATATATATATATATATATATATATATATATATATATATATATATATATATATATATATATATATATATATATATATATATATATATATATATATATATATATATATATATATATATATATATATATATATATATAGTATAGTATAATAATATATGGTTTAAATAGACTGCAACATGGAAATAGGATCCCCATGGTGTAATATTGGACACTAGATGGCGCTTACTTTTTTTATTTCATTTTCTAATTAGTTTAATTAATTAATGTGCAACCTTCGGCACTGACGAGTTATGACTTCCTTCTCAATTATATTTTATCTAAATCTGTGCAAAATTTGATGTAGTTCCGAGACATGGGTCACAAAAGTTGATTGCTAGACACATTTTTGATGCTCGGCCCACAGCCTAGTTAGGAGGGAGAGATCGATCAGCCATGATTGAATGGTGGAGCAGACTTGATGGGCCAAATGGCCTAATTTTACTCCTATCCCTTATGACCAAGAGTTTGATTGGAGTGGTTTTTTGTTTAATTCATTCACTTTTCAGAATTCACAGACAAGCATTTATTGCCGTTGCGAAGTCCCACCTGAAATCTATGCTGTCCTTTGGATGTTTAGTTTGGAGATACAGCGCGGAAACAGGCCCCTTAGGCCAACGGATCCGCGCCGACCAGCAATCCCCGCACATTAACACTATCCTACACACACTAGGGACAATTTACACCAACACCAAGCCAATTAACCTACAAACCTGCACGTCTTTGGAATGTGGGAGGAAACCGAAGATCTTGGAGAAAACCCACGCAGGTCACGGGGAGAACGTACAAACTCCGTACAGACAGCACCCGTAGTCTGGATGGAAGCCGGGTCTCCGGCGCTGCAAGCGCTGCAACTCTACCGCTGCGCCACCGTGCCGCCCGGGTGAATATGTTGTAGGGCTACACTTGTATTTGGCATCACTTAGCAGAGACTCGCTTTACCCACTGGGACTCTGCTGGCTCAGAACAGCAGCCACCCCCACCTGTTCACCCGACCTCCACCCCCCCAGAATGAAAGATAGATCAGTCATGATTGAATGGCAGAGTAGACGTGATGGGCCGAATGGCCTAATTATGCTCCTATCACTTGTGGACTTCCATTCTTACACTCGGACATGCCCCATTAAAACTCCACCCCAGTCAACCATACACTTCTGGTCCTTTACAGCACACAACTAGTCCACCAAGCTGCACTGGGGCGCAAGACCTGGGGGAGGGGAACATGCAAGATCACCGGGAAAACGTGCAAACTCCGCAGGGAGCGAGGTCAGGATGGTGCCCGGCTCCCTGGAACACCGAGGAACCTGCAGCTCCAGGACACACTTCAGTCAGGGTGGTGGGAACTGGAAAGGAGCTGCTGCTGGTTGTTTCATAGAAACATAGACAATAGGTGCAGGAGGCGGCCATTCGAGCCAGTACCGCCATTCAATATGATCATGGCTGATCATCCAGAATTAGTACCCCATTCCTGCTTTCTCCCCATATCCCTGGCCCCAAGAGCTAAATCTAACACTCTTGTTGCTAGCCCCAGGCACTAACTGCAGTGCATTTTGTGTATGGTACACACTGCCGCCAGGGTACACCAATGGTCAGGGAATGAACAGTTAAGGCAGTGGATAATCTGGTCAACGGTGACACCAACTACCACGGAGATCACTGATGGGGACACTAATGGTAAAAACGACTCGACCCCATGAACTCCTTGGGCTGGGAGCATTGACCTGCAGAAGCTACAAGACCATTATTCTTCGTACACCCATTGGAGCGTTATCCTCTTGACGAGTCCTCGATGCCACATTGCATTAGACGGTGCCTTGGTGTGAAGGTCAGACACTCTTGCCTCTGCACCTCACTCCCCTTGCCCAAGTGTGGACCAAGACACAATGTTGAGTGTGGTGGTCTTGCCAAAACACAAGCTGAGCAGCGATGAACAGGCGAGTGCTGTTTGACAGCTCCCTGAATTACACCTTTCAGTGACCATGGTGGCAGCGGTAGAGTTGCTGCCTCACAGCGCCAGAGACCCGGGTTCCATCACGACTACGGGTGCTGTCTGTACGGAGTTTGTACGTTCTCCCCGTGACCTGCGTGGGGTTTCTCCGAGATCTTCGGTTTCCGCCCACAGTCCAAAGACCTACAGGTTCGGTTTCCACCCACACTCCAAAGACCTACCGAAATAGGGTTTCGGTCCGAAACGTTGCCTATTTCCTTCGCTCCATAGATGCTGCTGCACCCGCTGAGTTTCTCCAGCATTTTTGTGTACCTTCGATTTTCCAGCATCTGCAGTTCCTTCTTTAACAGGTTTGTAGGTTAATTGGCTTTGGTAAATGTAAAAAAAAAAGGTCCCCAGTGGATGTAGTATAGTGTTAATGTGCGGGGATTGCTGGTCGGCGCTGACCTGTTGGGGCCGAAGGGCCTGTTTCCGCTCTGTATCTCTAGTTTGTTGTAAAATGTATGTTTTAGTTTATCTTTCGTTTTGTACTATGGCGGGGGAAACTTTTTTTAAAAATCTCTTTCCGCGACGGATATGTGACTTTTTCGGTGTCGTATCACCGTCTGCACTGCGGCCTAAACATCGTGGAGATGGCGATCCCTTTGCCAGGGATCGTCCTCGGGGGCTCCAAACGCAGGAGCCTGCGGACTTTAACATCGCGGATCTCGCAGTCCCTGGTTTGGGATCGACTTTGGGAGCTCCAAGCCGCAGGAGCTTCGACCGCCCCGACGTGGGAGCTTCAATCACCAGCTGCGAGAGCTTCAATCGCCCCGACTGCGGATAGTTCGACTCCCCCGACTGTGGGAGAAAAGGAGGAAAGAAGATAAGACTTTACTGCCTTCCATCACAGTGGGGAACGTGGAGGAGCCACTGTGGTGGATGTTTATGTCAATTTTCTATGTAGTTGTGTGTCTTGTTGCTTTTTTGGTATGCCTGTATGGCAAACCAAATTCCTTGTATGTCGTAAAACATACTTTCAAAGGTTTCAAAGGTCGTTTATTGTCACGTAACAATTAAGGTACAGTGATATGCAAATTACCGTACAGCCAATAAGGGGGGGAAAAAAAAGCAACATAACTACATAAAAGTGAACATAAACATCCACCACAGCGGATTCACCACTGTGATGGAAGGCAAAAAAGTTCCAACTTCTTCCTCTTTATTCTCCCACCTTCGGGGCAGTCGAACCATCCGCAGTCGGCGTGATCAAAGCTCCCGCAGACGGCGGCCGAAGCTCCCGCGTCGGGGCGATCGAAAATTCCCGCATCGGAGCGGTCGAAGCCCCCACAGCTTAGAATTCCCGGAGCCGGTCTCTGACCAGAGGCCACGGGCTCCATGATGTTAAGTCCACAAGCACCCACGGTTGGAGCTCAGAGGTCGACCCCTGGCAAAGGGACCGCGAGCTCCGCGATGTTATGTCCGCAGGCAACCGCGGTGGGGCTCCCAAAATCGGTCTCCAGCAAAGGCCGCTAATCCTCCATGTTAGGCCGCAGTACGGACAGAGCTAATATAAGGAAGAAAATAGCATCTCCGTCGAGGTAAGAGATTAGAAAGCCCCCCCCCCTCCCCCACATAAAACAAGCTAAAGAACACTAAAAACATACATTGAACACATACAATTAAAACACAAAGGACAGACTGCTGGCGAGGCAGCCATTGATGGCGCCACCTCGCCACCCACCTTGGCTATCAAATTACAATTATGATCCTATCACCAACTAGAGAGCTGTCCCGAGCTACTATCTACGTCACTGGTGATCCTCGGACTATCCTTGATCAGACTTTGCCAGCTTTACCTAGCACTAAATGTTATTCCCTCATCATGTATCTGTACACTGTGGATGGCTCGATTGTATTTCCGCTGACTGGTTAGCACGCAACAAAAGCTTTTCACTGTACCTCGCTGCACGGGACAATAAACTGAACTGAAACTGAAACAAAAGGAGTTATAGATGGAGCCCAGTCAATCACAGACACCAGCCTCCCCACCATAGATTCTATCAAACACTTCACACTGCCTCAGAAAAGCAGCCAACATTATCAAAGTCTGATCTCGACCCTTATTCCTTCCTCTCCTTGCTCCTGTCTGGCAGAAGTTACAGAAGATTGAAAGCACACACCACCAGACTCAGGAACAGCTTCTTCCCCTCTGTTATCAGGCTTCTGAATGGTCCTTCCATAAGCTAGGGTACTGTCCCATTCACCTCTACCCCATTGCGGACATTGGACTTTGTCTGTGGAACTGATGCGCTACAATGCTGAGAACTATATTCTGCACTCTGTATCTTCCCCTTTGCTCTACCTATTGGACTGGAGTTTGAATTGTTGTATTTACATATGATATTATATGATCTAACTGGATAGCGTGCAAAACAATGTTTTTCACTTCACCTGCAAACATGAGACAATAACAAAACCAAAACCCAAAGATGGAAATGCTTCTCTCTTTACCCCCTTTGCCACGAACAAGGCCGGCCTGGACTCTTCAGTCCCTCACATGCTAGCTTTCAGCATGAGATGTTAAGCTGAGAATAGACGCGAAAAGCTGGGGCAACTCAGCTCTGAAGAAAAGGAATAGGTGACGTTTCGGGTCGAGAACCTTCTTCAGACTGAGCCAGGGGAAAGGGAAACAAGAGATATAGACAGATATAGAACAAATGAATGGATGATATGCAAAGATATAAGACGATAAAGGGAACGGGCCATTGTTAGCTGTGGCCTAAAGTGAGACCCTGTTTCCCCAAACTGGCTGAACCACCTCAGACCCGCTACGGGTGTCAGGGTTTATGGGGAGAAGGCAGGGGAATGGGGGTGAGAGGGAGAGATAGATCAGCCATGATTGAATGGCGGAGTGGACATGATGGGCCGAATGGCCTAATTCTTCTCTCACTTATGACCTTATTAGAATATCTTTGCTCTAAAAAAATCTTTACATTCAGCCAACATCCAAACAATCTGTCCATTTATTTATTTATTTATTCGCAAGTGAGGCCTTGCTTTGTGCAATGGGCTCTCACGTGTTTGCATAATTTCTGTGACTACACGCCAAATGGTTACCGCTGATTGTTAAGCACCTTTGAACATGATCAAGGCGCCTAGATAAACGCATCCTCTCCTCTATATGTTAATCACAAATGTAATATTTTTCAACTGAAGTTATATAATGTGCAAACATTTTACCACAATTAGAATCGCAACCTGGAGCAACGTTAAACAGCTAAAAACACAATGATCGGACACTTTGAGCAGAATTTGAAACAGAACGCGGCCTCATTAACGCAGAAAAACACAATGATGGCACAGAATTTCCCCCAAGGTCTCGTCATAAAAGCAGTTCCCCACACTTATCAAAATGATAAACACAGACTCTAACATGTGGGGAGGGGACGTGTTGTCACAACCCCCCTCCCATTGTATGGAAAATGGATATTGGTAACCAATAAAAAGAAAACTAATCATTGCAGATACAGCAATACTTAGTAAAATATGAAGGCAGCAATTCTCCAATGTACCGTGGACACCCAGAGCAGTTGTTGGTCCAGATATTCCGTCATTGGCAACAAGCATGGCAGAGTTTCGAGTGGAGACCACATTCGGGACATGGCTGGTCCAATTCTCACCATCTCCTTGCCCTTTCCACACCCTTCCAAATATTCAACGGAACGCAAAGAGAGCTGGCAACTTGATCCAATTCTCTGCCCCTGGTCCTCAGTCCCAAGACTACACAAGGTCCGTGGCTTATGAATCGCGTGTGCCCCAGCAGTACGACACAGAGGAGCGGAAATTTCAAACAGGCTTGAAATTTGCAATTGAAATGGATTAAAGTTCATGTCACCAGCAACGTACTGTATAATGAAACGTTTCTTGCATTTTCTTTGCCGAAGAGAATGCTCTTCCAAACAGGGGGCTAAAAGACCAGCGCCTGCTTCTATTTCTCATGTGTGGGAAGGAACTGCAGATGCTGGTTTACACTGAAGATAGACACAAAATGCTGGAGTAACTCAGCGGGACAGGCAGCATCTCTGGATGGAAGGAATTGCCGACGTTTTAGGTCGAAACCGTTCTTCAGGTCTCGACCCGAATCGTCAGCCATTCCTTCTACCCAGAGACGCTGCCTGTCCCGCTGAGTGACTCCAGCATTTTGTGTCTATTTCTCGTGTGCTCAGTTGCTACTGCCAAGGAATCAAACATATAGCTCCCACTTTGAGTGGTTAACTTGAGAGAGTGGTCACCGGGTTCCCAATTGTGACAATATTATTTAAGTCATCGGATCACCAAACCACCATGAATTGAGATGGATTTCATCCACCATCTGCACGTATGGAGATTAATCCCAAGTCTTACAGCAGAGAATCGTTTTGATGCAACCAGCAATGGCTCACAAGCTAAAACAGGCAAGCGTTATTGGTGAAAGATTTCAGCTTTAGGAATTTACGTGTTGATCAGGTTTAAAAATCCAGCGGTCCTTTTCATTTCCTGGGCTCCATGTCCTGCTGGAAGCAGCACCTGGGTGCGTCTCTGTTGTGGACGCGCTCATCCTGGGTGCCATCCGCCATCCCCCTGTCCACCAGCAGGTGGCAGCGCTTGTCTCTGTCTTCCTGCATTTCCTGCTGGGTGAACTGTCTCATGGCCTCCCAAATCCTGCACAACATGTCTTCCTTCTCGCCCTCGTTCTTCTGCTGCCGCCGGCTCTTGATCCCCTCCCAGTTCTTGCGCAGCCGCTTCTTGCGCTGCTCCTCGGTCTCCTGCTCCCGCCGCTTCTTGATGCCGTCCCAGTTCCTCTGCAGCCGGTGTTTCCGCTGCTTCTCGGTCTCCTCCAGCCGCCGGACTTTGGTCAGCTCCCAGTTCTTCCGCAGCCGATCCTGCCGCTGCTCCTGAGACTCCAGCTGCCGCCGGCTCTTGATCAGCTCCCGGTTCTTGCGCAGGCGCTCGTCCCGCTGCTCCTCGGACTCCATGTCGCGGTAGCGCTTCATCGCCTCGCGGTTCTTGCGAAGCCGGTCATCATGCTGGTCGTCCGACTCCATCTGCCGGCGCATTCTCATCGCCTCCCTGTTCTTGCGCAGCCTGTCTCCTCTCTGCTCCTCCGTCTCTTCTTCCCGGTGCTTCTTCATCGCCTCCCTGTTCTTCTTCAGCTTCTCTTCTTTCTTCAAATCCACAGCCTGCTTCTCCGCTAATAGCTCCCCGATCACTGGATCTTAAAATAAAAGCCACAACAAATTGTGTTTAAAGTGGTGACAGTGGGTAGCTTTGAAAAAAACAACTTAGCTCTATTACAATGAGATTTGAATTTTAAAATAACTTGTTCTGATTTGGAAAGAGCTCTTAAGACGAATATAAGGGACAGGAATCAGACATATTTTAACAAGTGGGGGCACTGAAGCATGATTGTGGAAGCACGATTTACAGTTTAGTTTAGAGATACAACATGGAATCAGGCCCTTCGGCTCACCTAGTCCGTGCCGACCAGCGATCCCCGCACACTAGGGGCAATTGTACAATTTTTTTTTTTTACAGAACCTACAAACCTGAATGTCTTTGGAGTGTGGGAGGAAACCGCAGGTCCTGGAGAAAACCCACGCAGGTCACGGGGAGAATGTACAAACTCCTTACAGACAAGCACCCGTAGTCAGGATGGAACATGGTTCTCTGGCGCTGTGAGGCAGCAACTCGGCCGCTGCGCCACCGTGCCAATATAAAAAGGGTAATGTGCCCAAGTGCCCATGTCATTATGTTCCCGATGTTGGGGGAGTCCAGAACCAGGGGCCACAGTTTGAGAATAAGGAGTAAGTCATTTAGAACGGAGACGAGGAAACACTTTTTCTCACAGAGAGTGGTGAGTCTGTGAAATTCTCTGCCTCAGAGGGCGGTGGAGGCCGGTTCTCTGGATACTTTGAAGAGAGAGCTAGATAGGGCTCTTAAAGATAGAGGAGTCAGGGGATATGGGGAGAAGGCAGGAACAGGGTAATGAATGGGGATGATCAGCCATGATCACATTGAATGGCGGTGCTGGCTCGAAGGGCCGAATGGCCTACTCCTGCACCTATTGTCTATTGTCTATTAATCAAGCTTGTCATTCAGATCAATCATAAACCATGCCACAGAGCGGCATACGAGGATTGGGAAAATTGCAGACATACTGTAAACACTGCTACATTAAAGGCATGCCTGAGTGCACCTGCAAACGCCTAGCCTCTAGGCTGCTCTGGATGAAATAAGATACCTGCAGCAAGCGACATGGCAAAGGCAGAGGGACTAGGAAAAAAGGAACATCTTATACACGACGAAAAGCAATACATTTCTGTCCACATTCCCATACTACACAGCCGAGGGTAATGGTTTGACTATCAGACTGTGTAACAGACTGGAGCTACTGAGCCCAACAGCACAGCTAAGATGTACTATTAAACATCCAATTGAGTGTGACTGACATTAGTTTTGTCCAAGAAATAACTGCAGATGCTGGAAAAATCGAAGGTAGACAAAAATGCTGGAGAAACTCAGCGGGTGAGGCAGCATCTACGGAGTCGAGACCCGAAACGTCACCTTTTCCTTCGCTCCATAGATGCTGCCTCACCCGCTGAGTTTTTCCAGCATTTGACTACCTTTAGTTTTGTCCATTCACCCTGCAGGTAAGAATTGTCCTCAGCCAGTTGAAAAATAATCATTCTGCGTTTAACGGTATTGTTTTCTATTTGTTGGTGATTTATCAGTTTAGTTTAGTTTAGAGATACAGCGCGGAAACAGGGCCTTTGGCCCACCAGGTCCGCGCTGACCAGCGAGCACTAGCGCTCTCCTGATCGCCAGGGACAACCCTGGGTTGGCAACATAGTGACTTTAAATCCCTCTCGACGTTTTAGCAAAAATCCAAAATGTACTTCCTTCACCCTATGAACGTGGATTTGTATTTCTTGACCTCAACATAAAGAGATTAATTTTAACACAAGACATTTAAACAGATTTATGGATAGGATGGGTTGAGAGGATTATGGGACAAATGCAGGCAACTGAGGCATGCCCAGAATTTGGTCAGATTGGTGGGCCGAAGGGCCTGTTTCTGTGCTGAAGAATGGAAGGGTCCACATTTTTTAGTTTTAAAAGGGCGGCACAGTGGTGCAGCGGTAGAGTTGCTGTCTTACAGCACCAGAGACCCGGGTTCAATCCGGACTAAGGGTGCTGTCTGTACATTCTCCCAGGGACCATATAGGTTTCCTCCGGGTGCTCCGGTTTCCTCCCACCCTCCAAAGACGTACAGGTTTGTAGGTTAATTGACTTTGGTTTAAAAAAAAAATTTAAATTGCCCCTAGTGTGTGTAGGATAGTGCTAGCGATCGCTGGTCGGCGTGGACTCGGTGGGCCGAAGGACAATAGACAATAGGTGCAGGAGTAGGCCATTTGGCCCTTCGAGCCAGCACCGCCATTCAATGCGATCATGGCTGATCATCCCCAATCAGTACCCCGTTCCCGCCTTCTCCCCATATCCCCTGACTCCGCTATATTTAAGAGCCCTATCTAGCTCTCTCTTGAAAGCATCCAGAGAACCTGCCTCCACCGCCCTCGGAGGCAGAGAATTCCACAGACTGTGGAATGTGGACTGTGGACACAAGGGCCTGTTTCCGCGCTGTATCTCTAAAGTCTAAAGACTTTCCCCCTTCTTACACCTCACAAGGTTTACTGTCAGTGTTTACCTAAACTCTAGGTATCGCTTATCTGTTCAAACTTCTACAAGATGTGGTGATGCCCACAAGATCAGGAACTAATGCTCCACTCTAATTAGGCTCGAGCTATCTGGTCTGTTTGTGACTGAGTGATTTCACATCAAAGTTACCACACGGTGTGGGTCTGAAGCAATCAATAAGCCCGACCCAGCAAAGACATCGGGCTTCATTTCTTGACGGGAAATTAATGACTAGATGGCGTGTTCTAACAATTTGGTCATTTTAAAATCATCACTAATGCAACTTTCCCCCAGACAAGAAAACTGGTTTCATTTCCCTGGCTGTCGTGCTGAAATTTGAACTCTAGCATCCCAATTATCCATCCAAGATCCTGCGTTACTGACCAAGATTTATTGTGTGGGAAGGAACTGCAGATGCTGGTTGAAACTGAAGATAGACACAAAAAGCTGGAGTAACTTGGCAGGTCAGGCAGCGTCTCTGGAGAAAAGGAATAGGTGACATTTTGGGTCAAAACCCCTCTGAAGAAGATCATAAGGGTCTGGCAGATCTGTTCCCATAACCAACTTTGTGGGCTGGTATCTGAGCGGGACAGGCAGCATCTCTGGAGAGAAGGAATGAGTGACTTTCGGCTCAGTCTGAAGAAGGGTCTCAACTTGAAACGTCACCCATTCCTTCTCTCCAGAGATGTTGCCTGTCCCACTGAGTTACTTCAGCAATTTGTGTCTATCTTTCATTAGATTTCCAGATGTGCTCAGCAATCTAAAATTTTTTTTTCTGTGGTTCGGGATTGACATTTTTCCTGGTATGTTGCAAGGCAGCAAGCCCAAGATCGGGTGGGTCCACCAGTTAAAGATCACTGCCAGTCAATACAAAGCATCCGGGAGTCTGAAGAAGGGTTTCGGCCCGAAACGTTGCCTATTTCCTTCGCTCCATAGATGCTGCCGCACCCGCTGAGTTTCTCCAGCATTTTTGTCTACCTTCGATTTTCCAGCATCTGCAGTTCCTTCTTGAACAAAGCATTCCCATGACACCTCCACAAGCCTGTTAGAGTGATCTTTGGCAGAGACCCAGTCACGTTTTCTCAAAGGCTGACTGGAAGATTTGCCACACGTTACCCATTTGTAGGCATTCTAGTTATTGCCAAGGCAACAACATCCATTTTGTGCTTCAGACCATTTTGCAGCACGAATCACCTTGACCAGATTGCTCTCATCACAATGTGAGAGAAGGAACTGCAGGTGCTGGTTTATACCGAAGATAGACACAAACTGCTGGAGTAACGCAGCGGGACAGGCAGCATCTCTGGAGAAAAGGAATAGACGACATTTTGGGTCGAGACCCTTCATGTCTGATGATGATGGAGGGTCTCGACTCAAAACGTCGCCTATTCCTTTTCTCCAGAGATGCTGCATAACCCTGAGTTACTCCAGCATTTTCTGTCTAACTTCTTTGCGATCATCACAAAAGGTGTGTGTGTCCCCCGGGACCAATACAATCTGGCTAAACGAAAGCCTTCATCTCAGAGAGGCGACCCCAGGGTCGGACATGGGACTTGATACCAGTCAGGCAATCGGGTACAAGTTATTGCCTTCCCTCACATCGCAGAGCTGGGTAGAAAACAATACAAGGGGTTTGCAGGATGGACAAAACGTGCCCTTTATCATGACAACATTGCAAAGCAAGCAGGGCTGGAGAGTTCCAGCGTAGGATGAGCCGACTTACTTTCTAGCTTCAAGCTGAAAAGCAATATCTGTAGTAACTTGACGTCTAGTCCCCAACTTCAATCCCTTGATCTTTTCTCTACTTTGCTGCTGAATCTGAGCGTTTTGAGGCCTGATGCAGGTCTTCACTACACAACTATTAACACACCTACACAGAGAGGGTTGCAATTTATATTCCTTCTCAGGAGCAAACTCATCGGCTTAAATTCATGGCGTCCTCCACCAAACAACAAATATAAATCTGCTTTACATTTCAATAACATTAAAGCACACAATTGTCGGTCTCTACTCGAGTAACGGCCCTCAGTGGCAAGAGTCCTGGCCCGGTGCGGAACAGGGAAAGGGGGAAGGAGCTAAAACGAAGAATAAGTCAGGGTTTCATGACGTGAAAATCATATAGAAACAGGCTCATGTTCAGCTGCAGTGCCCAACTTTAAATAGTCTGTCAGAGTTCCCTGCTCTCAGAGAATGACCAGTGGCACAGTACTGGAGAGGAATCTCGACTCCCAACCGAACACGGGTATGAGTCGGTGTTAATGAGTGGCCTAAGCTAAACGGTAAGGAAATTAGAAATAATTTGACATTCTTAGCCCGCAAGGTTTCAGCAAGTTTACAAACACACGCAGTGAGAATCGTGGCTGTTGAGTTGGTTTTTAGACGAGTGCTTTGCAACGTGCCTTGTGAATTTGACTGGGCCAGAAAGTTGGTAACAGATTTAAAACTGAAGAGCTGAGAACAGTTTGATACGGTTGCATAATTTGCTGGGCCAATTCCAAGGAGCACTGAGATCCAGCCAAAAATAATTTCATTACATGAAAGAGCATTAGCACAACTTTTAATTAAAAAAAAACACGCGATGGTGCACGGTCACCTGGCAGTTTAATTGGCGTAAATACTCACTTTTCATCCCAGTTTTAAAATACCACCAGCAAATGGTGGGTCGGTGCCTCACTTAATCCAGACAAAATTACCAGAGCGCACTCGAAATCTCCCCTGGAAGTCCCCCCAAAAAATGTGGTCTTAGGTCAGGTGAGGCAGCCGACCTCGACCTCACCGGGACCTCCGCGGCCGATCAGCGGGTTGAATTTGTCTCCTGCAGCCGCGGCTCTGGTGCTCTGGCCAGACGGATATGTTCCCACGGCCATCCGGCAAAACAGATAAATGGAAAGGCTCAGGAACCGAGGGTGCTGTGAAAAACGGCGGTGGGCCTGTACTGAATTTAAATTTCCCCACCCTCATGGAGGCAATTAAACCTCTGCACCCTGACCAGTGGTGAAACCTCTAGATTACCACTAGTACCGAATACTGTGACGTACCACTACTGTAATGCTATCCTAACCTGGCCATAATATATGCTGGTGGCTACTGTTGGTGTGTGTTTCATTTTGGATGAAGAGCCAATAGATTATGAATTACAGGTTTTGTTCATTAACCATTAGATTTGGAAGCCAAATCGTCAGAATTAGAAAATATTTCTAAACAATGGCATTTTGTCGGATGCAAGTGTGGTCAAATAGGGTAAATATGATTGGGTCAGTGTAACTGGAAAGAGATTGCAGAGTAACTTAAGTATACGTTCAATGCCTTAAAGGACAAAGCATGAACGGACCTTCAAAATGGAGATTTTGAATGGAATTTCTTTAGCCAGAGGATGGTGAATTTGTGGAATTCATTGCCACAGACAGCTGCGATGGACAAGACATTGGCTGTTTTTAAGGCAGGTTCCTGGTTAGGAAGCGAGTCAAAGGTTATGGGGAGAGGGCAGAAGAATAAGATTGAGAAGGAAAAATAGATCAGCGATCATTGAATGGCAGAGTAGACTCAATAGGCTAAATGACCCAATTCTGTTCCTGTGTCTTATGCTCTTGTCTTTTTGCACTATTATTGTTTGTTTGCTTTTCATGCGTGTGCTTGTGTGTGTACGCACTGAACTTTTTTTCCCAAAGTTTATTATATTGTTTACAGTTTACATGTTTAAGAAGGAACTGCAGATGCTGGAATATCGAAGGTGGACAAAAATGCTGGAGAAACTCAGCGGTTGAGGCAGCATCTATGGAGCGAAGGAAATAGGCAACGTTCCGGGTCGAAACCCTTCTTCAGACTGATGTGTCTGAAGTCACACATCAGTCTGAAGAAGGGGTTCGACCCGAAACGTTGCCTATTTCCTTCGCTCCATAGATGCTGCCTCACCCGCTGAGTTTCTCCAGCATTTTTGTCTACAGTGTTTACATATTGTGTTGTGCTGCTGCAAGTAAGAATTTCATTGTCCTATCTGGGACAGATGACAATAAAACACTTATTATAGTCTAAGCAGAATGGGGCTGAATCGATCGTTTATTCTAAATGCCATCACAAACTAGCAATTGATCTCCTTCTGACAAGGAAGAAATTGGACATTGAGACGAAGTTGTGCTAGACAGAAGGTTCTCAGTCATGCTATGGTTAGCTGCAGTAGTGGTTTATCACAATGCAACAGGCCCAGAGAAGATCCAGCAGCACATTAGGAGTAAGAACAGCGTCAGCATTTTTACAAAATGTTATCAAATGAGCCAGGAGAGTGAGTGAGCTGAAAATATTAATTTAATTAATTTTAACGTACCGCATGTCACACAAATGATTTTTTTTTTAAATGATGACTTTTTAAGTGAAACATTGACATATAAAAGTTACCTTGTAGAAGTGGAAGGCCTTTCAAAGAGAGCTCAGTCATAGTTCTCCTGAGTTGATCCCAATCTAAAGATTTTGAAATAGTGCACATTTAGTGAAAATACTTCAATGGTTGGCAAAGTGCTGGCAATATCTGAAGTTTCTGGTGAATCAGCATCGCTATAAAATGCTGTCACATCCTTGAAAGAAGTCTCAGTGTTTGGACCAGAATTCATGCAATAATTTCTTTCGGCTTTCATACACAACTACAGATAACAACTATGGTACAATATTGCAGTAGTTCCTAAGACTAACTTTGTTTACATTTCGGAAAAAATCAGGAGTGATATTGTTGAACCCTTGGTTAAATTTGATAAGACTTGGGGAAGATTTATTCAACATTTTCACACAACATAAATTGCTCCCTCTCCAACCGTTATAAAAATTATTTAACCTTTATATGGTGGAACAGACTTGACGACAAACAGGGACTTAAATTGTTGAAATTCTCAGCTCAGATTCTGTTTTGCTTTCTTTGTTTTTCTAGTTTAGGGGGGTTTTGTTTCTTCCTTTTTTCTTTTTAACTTTTTTTTACATACATAAGTTTTCTTTTAAACATTTAACTATATTTACATAGAGGTCTAAATTCAATGTGTATTTTGACACTGGACTCATATTTAGGTTATACCTGTTATTAATGTAACCCTGATCCCTATATATCAATATCATTGTTATGTTTATCATTATTCTTTTTGTTTTGTTTTTTGCTTTTGGAGAAAAAATGAATAAAAAGATTTTAAAAGAAAGACTAACTTTAAGGATGAGTTAGCAGTCAGCATATTAATTCTGTAGGAACACCTGATGCTGGTTTAAACCAAAGATAGACACAAAATGCTGGAGAAACTCAGGGGGGGTCAGACAGCATCTCTGGACAAAAGGAACTGGTGACGTTTTGGGTCGAGACCCTCTTCTGAAGAAGTCACCTATTCCTTTTCTCCATAGATGCTGTCTGACCCGTTGAATTACTCCAGCTTTTTGCGTCTATCTTTAGACTATTAATAGTGCACCTTTAAGTTACAAGCATTTCAAAAATTACTTCTTAAAGTAGACAGAAGCTCAGTCTGAAGGGTCTCGACCCGTAATGTCACCCATTCCTTCTCTCCAGAGATGCTGCCTGTCCCGCTGAGTTACTCCAGCATTTTGTGTCTATCTTAACTCTTAGAAACTGTTTTTAATGGTCCATAACTCTTAGAATTACAAATTTGCAAAATGGATGACAGCAAGCCTTCCACTGCAAAGAAAAATGGAAAACCCACAATAATAGTGCATATTAATATCAGGAATCAAGCTTTATTTTCTTCCTCTGCTTACTAAATATTCCCGAGACTCTGCACCATAAAAATCTGGCTTGTTATTTTTTTAAAGTTTATTTTTAGTGTAGAGATATAGCGCGGAAACAGGCCCTTCGGCCCACCGGGTCCGCGCCGACCAGCGATCCCCGCACACTAACACTGTCCTACACCCACTAGAAACAATTTTTACATTTACCAAGCCAATTAACCTACAAACCCGTACGTCTTTGGAGTGTGGAAGGAAACCGAAGATATCGGAGAAAACCCACGCAGGTCACGGGGAGAACGTACAAACTCCGTACAGACAGCGCCCGTAGTCGGGATCGAACCCGAGTCTCCGGCTGCATTCGCTGTAAGGCAGCAACTCTACCGCTGCGCCAATGTGACCGCCCTTTTGCTTTACGAAATGCAGAAGTCACCTGTGCCATCTTCCCAAGTCACCAGTGCACTCTTCACAACCATCTACCCATGCCCCAACACCAACCACATTCTGCTCCGGCACTCGGTGGGCGGTGGATGGCTCTGTAGTTGCTGGTCGCCCTCCAATACTCCACCCAAGCGCTACGATTTCTGGGGCATAAGCAGCACGTTTGGCTACGGGAAGCATCACGGTTGTACCCAATTATGGCCAATCTGACGTTCCGTACCTTGGGTGAAGTACGGAAGGGCCACTGGCACTTGTGGAACCATACCCCAGCAGGTGGCAGCCCCTGCAGGAAAAGCAGGAAGAAAATTGACGGGGCACCAATAAAAAGTTTGAAAACACAGTCTCTATTGCTCAGCACCCTCACCCTCCAGATATCAATAATTCCGACTGCTTCAAAACGTCAACAGCCAGAACAGATCGACAAAGTACATGGGGAATACACTTGGCGGGAGAAAAACAGGCAATATATGGTGGGATTCCATGGCATGCAGATTAACAGATCAATCTTCGATTGTACAGCACAGATTCCCGAAGGTAACAAGATATTTAATTGAGTGAACCAGCATTCTGGATTCTCCATTACCATGGGATAGAATACAAATGCAGGGAGATTATTCTTGAATTGTATAGATTATTGTTTAGGCTGCAGCTAGACACAATGCCGCTCTCAGTATCCTGTGCTCCAAGGAATAAAGTCCAAGTCTGCCCAACCTCTCTCCGGCCTTCATGTCTTGGTAATATCCTCATAAATCTTCTCTGTACTCTTTCCAGCTTAATGGGTTCTTGCCTATAGCAGGGGGACCAAAACTGAACACAATACCCCAAATGCAGCCTCACTAACATCATGCACAACTGTATCACGATGCCTCAAATTCGGTACTCAATACCACGACGAATGAAGGGCAACGTGCCTAAAGCCATCTTCACGACCCAATCTGTGACGCCACTTTCATCGACACGTGATGGTTCTGCCCTGATTTGACTTATCTCGTATTTATCTGCATTCAACTCCATCAGCCATTCTTCAGACCACTTGCCCAACTGATCAAGATGCCACTGCAATTCTTGACAACCGTCCGCACTATCTACCACCTACTTGTGAAAAGTTTATTCTTATTTGTATTGATTGTGGCTCTAAATGATTAGTAGAATCAAACATCCATTATTGCATCAAATATTCTGCTTGCATTTGGTCAACCGCTCTTATTCTGATTCTATACACTAGGATGAAAAATTGATTCATAGAAAGTTAAAGGACGCAGCTGTTACAAATGCTGCCCAGAGACCTGGGTTCAATCTTGACCTCAGGTGTTGCCTGTGTGGAGTTTGCATGATGCTCCTGTGTCCAGGAGTGCCCTGGTTTCCTCCCACTTTTCGAAGATGTGTGGATTTGTAGGTTAATTGGCCTCTATAAAATGTCGCTAATGTCGGGAGTGGATGCAAAAAGAGAATAACATAGAACTAGTGTGAACGGGTGATTGATGGGCGGCGTGGGTTTGGTTGGTCAAAGTGCCTGTTTCCATGCTGTATCTTTCAATCAATCACTGTTTAAGTTTCTGAAGTTCTTGTAATTGTTGCAGAGATAGATAGATTCTTGATTAGTATGGGTGTCGAAGGTTATGGGGAGAAGGCAGGAGAATGGGGTTAGGAGGGAGAGATAGATCAGCCATGATTAAATGGTGGAGTAGACTTGATGAGCCAAATGGCCTAATTCTACTCCGATCAGTTATAAATCACTTAGAACATTTGAAACCTTGTTTATCAGTCAATTAAAGTAAGCATGCAGGTACAGCAGGCAGTGAAGAAAGCGAATGGCATGTTGGCGTTCATAACAACAGGAGTTGAGTATAGGAGCAAAGAGGTCCTTCTGCAGTTGTATTGGGCCCTCGTGAGACCACACCTGGAGTATTGTGTGCAGTTTTGGTCCCTTAATTTGAGGAAGGACATTATTGCTATTGAGGGAGTGCAGCGTAGGTTTACAAGGTTAATTCCCGGGATGGCAGGACTGTCATGTGCTGAGAGAACGGAGCGGCTCGGCCTGTATACGCTGGAGTTTAGAAGGATGAGAGGGAATCTTATTGAAACATATAAGATTATTAAGGGTTTGGACACACTAGAGGCAGGAAACATGTTCCCGATGTTGGGGGAGTCCAGAACCAGGGGCCACGGTTTCATAATAAGGGGTAAGCCATTTAGAACGGAGATGAGGAAACACTTTTTCACACAGAGAGTTGTGAGTGTGTGGAATTCTCTGCCTCAGAGGGCTGTGGAGGCTGGTTCTCTGGATACATTCAAGAGAGAGCTAGGTAGGGCTCTTAAAGATAGCAGTCAGGGGATATGGGGAGAAGGCAGGAACGGGGTACTGATTGGGGACGATCAGCCATGATCACATTGAATGGCGTTGCTGGCTCGAAGGGCCTACTCCTGCACCTATTGTCTGTAACAATATAGGAACCAAATAGGATGGAGCTTTCAACATTCTTTATTCTTTACTGGAATAGGTGGAATGAGATAGAACATTTGAAACCAGCTCCCTTTGCGCACTGCAGTCCGTGCGATACCATAGCTCAAGGGTTCCCAATCTGGGGGGGGAGGTAAATTTTGCCTTCGCAGGGGGTAAATTTATTGATTGTGGATTTGTACAAATTTTTTCTCATTGACTGACTGTGTTTGGTTCTGGTATACCGGTATCCGTTCATCATTAGTTGTTCATAAAGAAGTGAAATAACTTCTCGTGCTATTAAAGTTGCCAGGAGTAAATGGGATGAAAAAGGTTGGGAACGCTGCCATAGCTGGACAGCATTCGATTAGAATCCAGTTGACTCATTTCCCAAGCACTATCGTACAATTTCCAGGAAGTCAGAAAGAGGCATCCCCATGGCTTCCTCGATCTTCTTCCCATCCTCTTTCATTAAAGGCAGTGGTACATAATGACTTTCAAAGTAGGAAATGCAGATCTATTGAAAGAGTCTTTCTAATCAGTGTGAAGTGACCTGTACATCAGGATCAAGGCATATTTTGCCTTGCACATGCTATGTTTTAGAATGGTTTCCTATGGAAGCCACAGTCAAACTCTCTCCTCTCCTCCCCCCACCCCCCCCTACACCTCCCATCTCCATGCACCCAAAAGAATATTAATAGAGATAGATTGTACAAAACACAGGTATTCACATTGTTCCATTGCGCAGTGGATTTGTCTTAGTATCTAGACATTGTTAGAGATGTTAAAGGTCTTACCACAAAGAAAAGGATGTCCATTTGAAGACAGCTCATTCATACTTCTTCAGGGAGAATCCTGTTTCTACAAAGAAAAGCGCTGAAATATTACTTCTTACAATGCAAATGGCCACCTGAACTAATTTTAAATCGCGACAAAAACATGGATTTCAACAAAAGGTGTAGCATCGCAAAAGGGCCTGCTCCACAATGTGACTTTCAACACTTGGTTAAGTAATTGACCGGATAACATAGTCCAGAGTAGACACAGGGACACACGTCACAGTGGCGCTGTGGTAGAGTTGCTGCCTTACAGTGCCAGAGACTCCGATTCCATCCTGACTACAGGTGCCATCTATACGGAGTTTGTTCGCTCTCCCCGTGAGTTCTCTCCGGTGTCCTCCCACACTCCAAAGACGTACAGGTTTGTAGGTTAATTGGCTTGATATAACTGTAAATTGTCCGTTGTGTGTGTAGGATAGTGTTAGTGTGTGGTGATCACTGGTCGGTGCGGACTTGGTGGGCCAAAGGGCCAGACTCCATGCCGTATCTCTGAGACTAAAACAGCAGATGCTGGTTTACACACAAAAAAAAAAGTATTTGAGAACTCAGCAGGTAATATAGTATCTCTGGGGGACATGGATAGGTGACGTTTCCCTTCTGAGGGTATGAAGACGGATCTCGACCTGAAACACCGCTTATCCGTGTTCTCCAGAGTTGCCGCCTCACCTGCTGAGTTCTCCAGCACTGTGTTTTTTACACAAGACAGTTAACAGTAACTACTCTTCAAAGAGACATCGTTGGTTGCAAACCTTTCAAGGGCACGTACAAAATTAAAAATAGCCCTCAATATAAATGCAAGTTTTTAAAAATATCATATTGCAGTGTTATAGTCCTGTCCCACGGTGCGAGTTCATTCCAAGAGCTCTCCCGAGTTTTAAAAAAATCAAACTCGTGGTAAGCACGGAGAATGAACGTAGCTGGTACGTCGGAGCTCGGGGACGTCTCTTAGCGCTAACGGCAGGTACTCGGGAAGACTCGCTAACGGCAGGTAAGCACGGGAAGACTCGTAAAGATTTTTCAACATGTTGAAAAATGTCCACGAGAGCCCCGAGTACCGACGAGTGGCCATTCCCGTAAATCTCCGAGTTCGAATCAGGGCAAACTCGGGAGAACTCTTGGAATGAACTCGTACCGTGGGACAGGGGTTTTATGCTGCTACCAAGGTTTAGCTGTCTTGCTTTGAGGCCATAAAATCAAATGATTATTAACTCAACACTCCACATCCGACTTTGCACTGTCAAGTAACGTGTGAGTTCACTGGAAAGCGGTTGTGAAATGCCAGCTCCAGACAGTGCACACTTGGTTCTCATTTATAGCCAGCAGCATAATCAAGGACAAGTCCCATCCTGGTCACTCCCTCTTCTCCCCTCTCCCATCAGGCAAGAGGTACAGAAGTGTGAAAACGCACACCTCCAGATTGAGAGACAGTTTCTTCCCAGCTGTTATCAGGCAACTGAACCATCAACCAGCAACTAGAGAGCTATCCTACCTATCTACACATTGAAGACCCTAGGACAATCCTTAACCGGACTTTACCTTGCACTAAGGTAGACAAAAATGCTGGAGCAACTCAGCGGGTACGGCAGCATCTATGGAGCGAAGGAAATAGGCAACGTTTCGGGCCAAAACCCTTCTTCAGACTGATGTAGGGTGGGGGGGGGCGGGAAGAAGAAAGGAAGAGGAGGAGCCAGAGGGCTGAGGGAGAGCTGAGAAGGGGAGGAGACAGTGAGGGCTACCTGAAGTTGGAGAAGTCAATGTTCATGCCTCTGGGGTATAAACTGCCCAAGCGAAATATGAGGTACTCCTCCAATTTCTGGTGGTCCTCACTCTGGCCATGGAGGAGGCCCAGGACAGAAGGGTCAGAGCTTTTCCCTAAATCTATGCACTGTGGGCGGCCTGACTGAAATCATATATAGTCTTTTCACTGACTGTTTAGAGCGCAAGAAAAAGCTTTCTGTTTCAGTTTATTGTCGCTTGTACCGAGGTACAGTGAAAAGCTTTTGTTGCGTGCTATCCAGTCAGCGGAAAGACAATACATGATTACAATCGCATGATTACAATGTACAGATACATAATGTTTAGTGCAAGGTAATGCAAGTAAAGTCCGATCAAGGTTAGTCTGAGGGTCACCAAAGAGGTAGTTAGTAGTTCAGCAGTTCAGGTCAGTAGTTCACTGTACCTCTGTACACGTGGCAATAAATTAAACTACTCTATATTAAGACTGCATTATATAATGGTCAGGTAATCCCGTGCTACCTGCTCCATGGTCGGAGGAGTTTCAAGGAAAATGTAGAATAAATCATTGTTAGCTAGGTTTGCCAGGTGAGGAGGGGGCTGTGGACCCCCAGCAGGACCAAAAACAAGACCTGTCAAAGGGCGGATAAGCTTCCAGCGAGCCATCGGCCATCCACACCTCAGTAGAAGTTGCGATCACTGTCGTACATAGCATTGTAAGGCCCGTTGATGTTTTCAACGATGATGATGATGCATTATATTTTCCACCAGTTGCAAAATAATGTCCAGAGAACAACAGATATTGTCTGTGCCCAAGAGCCATTTCCATTATACTGCTTACTGGCCTGTCACTAACATTAGAGTAAACCAGAACCCATATTGGGCTTTTGAGCAATTATGCCAACAGCATTAAAAGTCGACATGCACATCCCACCCCTAGCACGTTACAATCCTGTTGCACAAAAATTAAATCCATGGTATTTCACAAAAAAACGCATTTGGTTACAAGCAGCACCTCGCTTTCAAAGTTTTGAGGTCTGAAGAAGGGTCTCAACCCGAAACGTCACCCATTCCTTCTCTACAGAGATGCTGCCTGACCCGCTGAGTTACTCCAGCTTTTTGTGTCTATCTTTTTGAGATTATCATTTAGCTAATGTGCATCGAGTGACAATTTGTTAGATGCTGTGGACATTTCCACTGGAGACTATAACGAACAACACACATCCTCAAACTAAATAGTTTATAGTCTATTGTCGCATGCACTGAAGTACAGTGAAAAGCTTTTTTGTTGCATGCTAACCAGTGGAACGATCAGATGGTTATATCAAGCCGTCCACAGCGTACAGATACTGGATAAAGGGAATAACATTTAATGCGTGATAAAGCCCGGTAATGTCCGATTAAAGATAGTCCGAAGTAGATGGGAGGAATGCTTTTTCACACTTCTGTCCCTCTTGCCTGATGGGTGAGGGGAGAAGAGGGAGTGCCCGGGGTGAGACTGGTCCTTGATTATGCTGCTGGCCTTGCCGAGATAGGGTGAAGTGTCAGACTTCCATTCATTCTTTGGCAAGTTCGTTCATCTCATTCAATGTCAGTCTTATTTCAGAGGAGTAGAGTTTCTGCCCCTGAACACTGTGAACCATGGATCCAAAATCAGGATGCCACACTGCTTTGTGTGCTTTGATGCCACACGGAGATATCACAGCATGTTTAACAGCAGCTCCAGGCCAACCCTGTGTCACCGAGCCAGGACAGGGACTTTAAGGCAAAGATATGATGCTACATTTTTAACTTCGAACTTGGAGACACAAGATGGTGCCAGAAACACGGTGACTCTACAGTTTGAGGGGCACAGTGGCGCAGTGGTAGAGTTGCTGCCTCACTGCGCCACAAACCCGGGTTCCATCCTGACTACGGGTGCTGTCTGTACGGAGTTTGTACGCTCTCCCCATGACCGTGTGGGTTTTCTCCGGGATCTCCAGTTTTCTCCCACACTCCAAAAGGCATACAGGTTTGTAGATTAAGTGGCTTGGTATAATTGTGTGTGGGGATTGCTGGTCAGCACGGACTCGGTGGGCTGAAGGGCCTGTATCTCTAAACTAAACCACGCGACTGCCTCAATGTAATGTACAATTACCATTTTAAACTTGGATTGAATTGTGCTTAAGTTTACTAAATTGTAAGCAAACAAGAACTTGACTGTACCGAGATACATGTGACATTAAAGTACCATTGAACAATGAATGTTTCAGCATCCAGATTGTACTACCATGGGGGATTAGAATAGTTATGTACAATGCAAATTTGTATCATAATGGACAAAACAAAAAAACATTATTGAATGCAATGGGGAAATTATAAATGAGTTTAGATTTTTTTTTCAAAAGCAACATTAGTTGATAATTAGAACAATAATATTATTATCATTCTAACCTTCAACTAATGCTGCTTTTGTAAAAAAAAAAATTCTATACATCTACATTGAGTTAGTCACAGTGTAAACATAGTGAGCCTGTCCCACTTTGGCGACTCTAGGCAACTGCCAGGGACTAATTTTAATGGAATTCACTGACAACACCTGGCGACAACCTACGACAACAAAAATTGTCGCCATTGCCCTGGAAATTTTTCAACATGTTGAAAATTTTGTGGCAATCGCCTGCAGTCGCCCAAAAAATCGCCTAGGTGGGACAGGCCCATAACTGCCATTTTGTTCATATTAGAAACCAGCCTGTCTATTTCTGAGCTCTTGGGCAAAACGCCAACAATTTTGAGACACCTTTGACATCGATCACTTCATTTTCACAGCAATTCCTATCCACCCTAGCGACCAGTACTGGCCTGGACAGAAAGGTTAAGGTGACAGAGGACTTTCTACTTTCCTATCCAAGTTGGAATCAAGATAATGTTGCTGATCTTTCAGTCTCTGCCTCTTTCCAAAGTTCAATATCAGTTACTACTCTAGTCATACAGCATGGCAACAGGCCCTTCGGCCCAACTTGCCCACACCAACCAACATGTGCCAGCTACCCCAGTCCCACCTGCCTGCGTTTGGTCCACATCCCTCTAAACCTGTCCTATCCATGTACCTGTCCAAATGTTTCACTATCTTTTATGAAATATCCAGAATAACTAGCAAGGACATTGCCAAATCACAGGCTTCACTGTTTGACCTGTACGACATCAATAGATCTTAGCTTTCACAGCAACAAGAGCTCTTAAACTAGAGCAAGAGGGAGATCTAGCTGAGGAATTGTTCCCTACTAGTCACGATTGCCAGACAGGGCAGAATCAGGCCCAAGGAGACTGCAGGTGCTATCATCTTGAGCAAAACACAAAGTGCTCAAGCCAGCATTATCCGAGACCAACAGCACCCCTGCCATCGCGAAGAAGGTACAGGAGCCTGAAAACTGTAACATCCAGGTTCAAGAACAGCTTCTTCCCTACAGTACAATTATTGTACTATTACAGCGTGAGTGTGTGTGTGAGTGGGTGTGGGTGTGAGTGTGTGAGAGATTTCATTGTTCTATCTGGGACATGTGACAATAAAACACTCTCTTGAACTCAGATTAGGCACTATATGTGGAGGGAATGGATAGGTGACATTTTAAGTCGGGACCGTTCTTCAGACTGATGGAGCGGGGGGGGGGGGGGGGGAGAGAAAGTCAGAAAAGAGAGGTGGGGTGGAACAACACTGGCGAGTGATAGGTGGGTACAGGGGGAGTGATTGGTAAATGGGTGGAGGCAATAAAGGGAAGAGGTGAAAAGGAGACAAAATGGTGTCAGATAAGGAGAAGAGGGGGATGTGGGAAGCTATGGGCTCTCGCATGGGCCCCAGGTGCGCCATTTTATTGTTGGTGACGTTGAACACTCTTTCCAAATGAGCCCCTGCAATATTCTGCTGAGTTCCTCCAGCACGTGTTTTATCTCAGAATCAGGCCCAGCTTTGATTTCCCCCACCCAAACACTCACAATTAAAAAGGCAGCTTGATAGACTGTGGAACATATACGGTGGGATTGCTCCCCAGAACCAGCATCTTTGGGAGACACAGGGGTGAAGATAGAAGTAAACCTGAAATTGTGCACCGCATCTGGTCCTTGAATCGCTGTTCATCAGCGTAGTCAAATCTCGCCTAGTCAGAAACATCCATCACTTAGTTCACTGTGAAGGAAGGAACTGCAGATGATGGTTTACACCGAAGATAGACACAAAATGCTGGCGTAACTCAGCGGGACAGGCAGCATCTCTGGGGAGAAGGAACGAGTGACGTTTCAGGTCGAGGCCCTTCTTCACACTGAGTCAGGGGCGAGGGAGACACAGAGATAAGCAAGTGCAAGGTGTGACATCAAAGGTGTGCGTGCAAGGTGTGACATCACGAGACATCAAAGAAGATGAGTGTCAAGGAAAATGTAGAATAGATCATCATTAGCTAGGAGAAGATGACAATGAAACAGGGATAAAACGTAACCAAGGGGACAGTCAGACTGGTCTGAGAACTTGGAAGGAGGGGGGATGGAGAGAGGGAAAGCAAGGGTTACTTGGAAGTTAGAGAAGTCAATGTTCATACCGCTGGGGTGTAAGCTGCCCAAGCGAAATACAAGGCGCTATTTCTCCAATTTGCACTGGGCCTCGCTCTGACAGTGGAAGAGGCCCAGGACAGAAAGGTCAGTGTGGGAACGGGAGGGGTAGTTAAAGTATTTAGCAACCGGGAGATCAGGTAGGTTTAGGCAGACTAAGCGAAGGTGTGAAGCCAAGGAATGCTGTTCCTCTCTGTAATGGTCACTGTGAAACCAAGGACTGCTGTCTCTCTTTGTAATAGGCAACCCACCCAAAGGACATTTTGTGCAGAAACACTATATGCTAAAACACCACTTTCCAGTTAAAAGGGTGTGGTAGCTGTTGTCAAAGAATGGAATTTGAAAGCAGGGCAAGAGAAAATGGGGCATATTTCACATTTTACAAGAAAGTTCAACCAACAGCCTAAAAGAGCAAGAAAGGATGAGCTGATATATTGAATGTAACCATCTTGAAAGTCCTCAATAACAGGTGGACAAAATTGCTGGAGAAACTCAGCGGGTGCGGCAGCATCTATGGAGCGAAGGAAATAGGCAACGTTTCGGGCTGAAACCCTTCTTCAGACCCAATACGTTTCGGCCCGAAACGTTGCCTATTTCCTTCGCTCCATAGATGCTGTCTCACCCGCTGAGTTTCTCCAGCAATTTTGTCTACCTTCGATTTTCCAGCATCTGCAGTTCCTTCTTGAACAGTCCTCAATAACACTCAAGAAACACATGAATGAATAAATCACACAAATATAAATCTCAGTTCAGAACACAGAAGGCAATGAGAATGCTTATGTATAGAACATATATTTCTGACAGGTCATGTTAAAAGTGGACTAAACAATTGTTAGGCTACCTCTGGGTAACACACAAGGATCTGCAGATGCTGGAGTAACTCAAAAGGCCAGGCAGCATCTCTGGAGAACAGTGATAGGCGATGTTTCAGGTCAGGATCTTTCTTCGGGTGTGAAGGGTCCCGACCCAATACATCATCCATCCACGTTCTCCAGAGATGCGGCCTAAGGCTCTGAGTTACTCAGGCACTTTGAGGATTAAGTCAGCCACCTGGTTGAAGGGTAAGAAGAGATTTGAGAATATAAAATGTGTCCGCAAAGCAGGAAATTCAATACAGAAAGCCACAACCTATTTCAGAATATACCTGGTGGACATTTCAGGGCACCATAATGTTTGGAACACATGGCTTCACAGGTGTTTGTAATTGTTCAGGTGTTTAATTGCCTCCTTAATGCAGGTATAAGAGAGCTCTCAGCACCTAGTCTTTCCATCACCTTTGGAAACTTTTATTGCTGTTTATCAACATGAGGACCAAGGTTATGCCAATGAGAGTCAAAGAAGCCATTATGAGACTGAGAAACAAGAATAAAACTGTTAGAGACATCAGCCAAACCTTAGGCTTACCAAAATCAACTGTTTGGAACATCATTAAGAAGAAAGAGAGCACTGGTGAGCTTACTAATCACAAAGGGACTGGCAGGTCAAGGTAGACCTGCTGATGACAGAAGAATTCTCTCTATAATAAAGAAAAATCCCCAAACACCTGTCTGACAGATCAGAAACATTCTTCAGGAGTCAGGTGTGGATTTGTCAATGACCACTGTCCGCTGAAGACTTCATGAACAGAAATACAGAGGCTACATGGCAAGATGCAAACCACTGGTTAGCCGCAAAAATAGGGTTACAGTGTGCCAAGAAGTACTTAAAAGAGCAATCACAGTTCTAGAAAAAGGTCTTGTGGACAGATGAGATGAAGATAAACTTATATCAGAGTGATGGCAAGAGCTAAGTATGGAGGAGAGAAGGAACTGCCCAAGATCCAAAGCATACCACCTCATCTGTGAAACACGGTGGTGGGGGTGTTATGGCCTCGGAATGTACGGCTCACTTATCTTCATTGCTGATACAACTGCTGATGGTAGTAGCATAATGAATTCTAAAGGGTATAGACACATCCTATCTGCTCAAAGTTAATACTTATAGCCATTCCTTTCTCTCTCCATCCCCTTCCCAGTTCTCCCACTAGTTTTACTGTATCCGCCAACACTCTATCTTTGTCCCGCCCCCTCCCCTGACATCAGTTTGAAGAAGGGTCTCGACCCGGAATGTCACCCATTCCTTCTCTCCAGAGATGCTGCCTCACCCGCTGAATTATCCCAAACATACTGCTAAAGCAACAAAGGAGTTTTTCAAAGCTAAAAAATGGTCAATTCTTGAATGGTCAAGTCAATCACCCGATCTGAACCCAATTGAGCATGCCTTTTATATGCTGAAGAGAAAACTGAAGGGGACTAGCCCCCAAAAACAAGCATAAGCTAAAGATGGCTGCAATACAGGCCTGGCAGAGCATCACCAGAGAAGACTATGTATAAACACAGCTGTAATCTCTTAATGGTGAAACCAAAATGTATAAAAATGGCCTTTAATAAAATCTGACAATGTGCACTTTAACCACATGTGATTTTTTTTCTTATTACAAATCTCAAATTGTGGAGTACAGAGGCAAATAAATAAAAGATGGGTCTTTGTCCCAAACACTATGGAGGATGCTAGTAAGTGGTGGATGTTTCTGACGAGGCGAGATTTGACTACGCTGATGAAAAGCGATTGAAGGTGCACAATTTCACCCACAATGGCAAAAGAAAGAGCTTTTCTTCTGTAAAACCCCCGAGGGGAATCTCAAATGGCTCTTTCTTCAAACAGAATTCCAGCTGGAGGGTGGGCTTCCCCGGGGCTGTGCGGGGGCTGAGTGGGCAGGGGGGTGGGTGGGGATGACTGCGGTGTGAAGGGACGGGAGTGGCGGGGATGTCGGGCCCGGAGATGGGGAGGGCGGGTTTGGGGAGATGGGGACGGCGGGTTTGGGGAGATGGGGACGGCGGCGGTGGGTGATGGAGACCGGGGGCGGAGGTGGAGGTGGAGGCCGAGGTCCGGGGGCAGCCGGCGGGGTAGGAGGGAGGGGAACGGGGGGGGGGGGGAGCGTCCTCGGGCCGAGGCGCCGCCGCTTAGGCCGGGACTCTCACTAGCGTCCGCTGTTAAAGGTGCTCCGCCATCGCCGTCTCTCCACCCGGCGCTTTAGGCCGAGAGCGCATCCAAGCCGCTCCGTTCCTTCTCCCCGCTGCCGTCGCCGCCTCGGCCGTTCGCGTCGCTCCTCTCCCTCTCTCAGGGGGGAAAAAACAACCGCAGAGCAGGCGATCGCGGCGGCCGCCTGAGCCGGGCGCAGGCGCAGAACCGCCCCCGGATGCCCCAGCTGTTGGTTGACCGGCGGCCGGCGCGGTGGGGGGATCTGCGCAAGCGCGGGGCTGCGGGGCTGCGGGGCACCACGCAGGCGCAGAGCGGAGAGGGAGGAGCTGCGGGGCACCGCGCAGGCGCAGAGGGAAGAGCTGTTGTAGGAGTCGCGCATGCGCGGGGCAGACTGCCAGTTGGACGGACGGACGGACGGTTGGTACGGAAGCCCGGGGAGGTCGGTACGTCCGTCGGTCGGTGCCCGGGTTCCGCGGTCCGTCTCCCTCCCGCCTCACTCCACTCCCGGCCGGCAGCATGAGTGTGGATAAGGCGGAGCTCTGCGACAGTCTGCTGCTATGGGTGAGTGGGTGGTGGGGGACGAGGGAGCAAGGGGAGAGTGAGTGAGGGGTAGGGGGTAGGGGGTAGGGGAGAGGGGAGGGAGGGTGGAGAGAGAGAAAATGGGGGCAAAGGGTAAAGGTGTGGAATGGATGGTGGGGGAGGGGAGGGGCGGTGGGGGCAAGGGAAGGGGTAAGAGATGGGGGTGTGAGGGGCGCAAGGCTCTCACCCCAACCACAGACTTTACCCCCCTCCCATCCCGGAGGCGCTACAGGTCTCTCCGTTGCCGGACCAGCAGGTTCAGGAACAGCCACTTCCCTGCGGCTGTTACCCGACTTAACTCTGCACCTTGGTGATTGCCAGTCATCCCCCCTCGCCGGACACTCCTTCCCCCAGTGACTGATCTCCCCCCCCCCCCCCCCGAAATTTGCACTACTGCTACTGTATATACATATATATATATATATGTCTGAAGAAGGGTTTCGGCCCGAAACGTTGCCTATTTCCTTCGCTCCATAGATGCTGCTACACCCGCTGAGTTTCTCCAGCATTTTTGTCTACCTATACATATATATATGTTACTGTTCCATTACTGTTTTACTGTTCACACTTCTGGGTGAGATGCTAACTGCATTTCGTTGTCTCTGTACTTGTACACTGCACAATGACAATAAAGTTTGAATCTGAGAGGAGGGGGTGGAGAGTGGGGAAGGGGCGCAGGGCAGGCGGTGGGAGGTGAGGGGATGGGGAGTGAGAGGTGGAGGGCTAGGGGTCCTGGGGAGAGGAGCAGGGGATGGTGCTGAGGGTGATGGTTAGCGAGGGACATGGTGTGAGGTTTTGCTACCTGTGGATACACCACATTGGAAGAGGCTACAACGACAAAAACAGCCTGCATTGACATGGAGCCACAGGCCAGGGGTGGGCTGGGGTCCATCTGCAGATATGGCAGGTCATGCGGCCCCTTGTGCTGCTTTATGCCCTGGGATCACAGCCAGGGTTTGACTCGGCCCACTCCCCTTCACTGGTCCAACCGTCTCTGAGGCAGTGGGAGCTACAGTGATGGAGTGGCTGCCCTGGGGATTGAACCCCTGGCTCCTTCCACGAGGTTGGGAGGTCTCCCTCCCAGCGCCTTGGCCAGCAGCTTGCCTTCCGTCAACTTCAAAGATCACGGAGACATTATCACCTACTATGCATAGGTTGCACTGTGTCTCCTGCATGTGGCAAAGATTTCATGTCCATAAGTGATAGGAATAGAATTAGGCCATTCGGTCCATCACATCTACTCCGGCATTCAATCATGGCTGATCTATCTTTCCCTCTCAACCCCATTCTCCTGCCTTCTCCCGATAACCACTGACACCCGTACTAATTAAGAATCTATCTATCTCTGCTGTTTATCGGAATGGCTGATCATCGGAAACAACCTCTCCACATCCACTCTATCCAAGCATTTTACCCTTATTAATGTTACTAAAACAATGCAAGAGGTGTCCAAAACCTTGGACAACATAACAAGAGAGTTTTAATGGGGAAGATGGGTGGGGGGGGGGGGGGCGGGTTGTTAAAAGAGAGAATTTTAGGAATATGAACTCGCTGTTTTGAAAATGAGCAATATTACAGACCTATGGAATATAATCAAGGCAGTGGAATACGTTTATAAGGCAGTACACATCCAGTGAAGTATCTGGCCTCTCTCACTGTTACAATATTTGATTTATAGAAGATCCTGTTTTATTAAGAGGAATATGGTAGGATTGTAGTGTGAAATGTTGAAATGCGTTGAATCTTGTAGATTAAACCTTCCATGTAAGTTCTACAATTTGTCCTATTATTAAACTGATGCAATATGTACGGAGCCCCTAAGGCAGTTCGTCGTTGTCTACAACCTCGCTCTGGCAGCTCCTGCGACGGCGCTGGTGCCAAACTGTAACGGCCCTGCTGTTCCTTTGGATCGATCAGCGACGTGGAGAGGGGGGACGTGCTGCATGGGCAACAGCCTGTCCACCATATGACATCGCCCAGGCTTGCATCCGACCAGGGTACATCACCCATGGTCAGTCATGACCGAGAGGGGGCCTACATTTAAAAATATATTTTATTTGTGGCCGCACAGTGGTGCAGCTAGTAGGACTGGAGACTAGGGTTTGATTTTGACCTCAGGTGCTGTCTGGGTAGAGTTTGCACGTTCTCCATGTGACTGTGTGGGCTTCCTCCGTGTTTCGGTTCTGGGTGCTCCGGTTTCCTCCCACATCCCAAAGACGTATGGGTTTGTAAGTTAACTGGCCTCTAGTGTGTAGGGAGTGGATGAGAAAGTGTGCTAACATATGGGTGGTCGCCTGTCAGCATGGAATAAGTGGGCCTGTTCCCCGCTGAATCTCTAACCTGAAAAAACAAAGTCATTATGACTGCCGTGAATCTTTAATATTATTACTTGAAAAATTCAACAACAAAAATATATAGGTGAATTTGCGTAGAGTTGCGTTGTCGTATACGACGGGTCATTTGTAACCCCGAGGATAGACACAAAATGCTGGAGTAACTTAGCGGGTCAGAGTTTCTGGAGAGAAGGAATAGGTGACGTTTCGGGTCGACACACTTCTACGGACAGTCAATTGAGTCTGAAGAAGGGTCTCGACCTGAAACGTCACCCATTCCTTCTCTCCAGCGATGCTGCCTCACCCGCTGAGTTACTCCAGTATTTTGTGTCTGCCTTCGATTTAAACCAGCATCTGCAGTTCTTTCTTACACATCTGCAGTTCCTTTCTGCACATTAACTCCACAGATGCTGGGTACTCTGTTTGCATTAGGTTTTTTTGATTTATACTTTTCCAACTATGCTCTTTAGATTGTTCTATTAAGCTTTGAGTCAGCATGTTCTGATTCAAACACCAATTAAGACTTCAATTCCTAATGCAGGTTGACATTTAACTTCAGACGGAGATGCATTGGTGTCCTCCTGAGGATAGCAATGATCCGCCTGTTCCAAAGAAGCAGATGCCTATTAAACATTCTATCGCTGCTTAATGGCTTGGAGTACTGATTTCTGCAAGAGATTCCTTCAATGTTCAACACTGTTCTTTAATCGGATACAGTGATTATATTTTTGTCCAAAGGACTTCAAAAAGTGATTGTGCAGTATTTGGGACACAGGGTACACTTGAGGAGATTTTTTTTTTTTGCCTTTTCAGTAGAGGTAAAAAATATTTGGTTTGTTAGACCACTAAAGCTATTTTTAGGTACGTTTCTTTCAAAATCAAGTGAGTGATGGCATCGGTTGCAGCGTTGCAAGGCTGCAGCTCTACTGCTGTGCCACGGTTCGATCCTGACTACGGGTGCTGTCTGTACGGACTTTGTACGTTCTCCCCACGACCTGCTTGGGTTTTCCCCGATATTTTTGGTTTCCTCCCACACTCCAAAGACATACAGGTTTGTAGGTTAATTGGCTTGCTGTAAATATAATTTGTCCCTATAGCGTGTAGGATAGTGTTAGTGTGCAGGGATCGCTGGTCAGCGCGGACTCGAAGGGCCTGTTTCCGTGCTGTATCTCTAAACTAAAGTGATTGTGCAGTATTTGGGACATAGGGTTCTTTTGAGTAGAGATACATTTGTTCCTTTTCAGTCGAGATCAAATATTTGATTTATTAGACCACTGAATCTATTTTTAAGTACGTTTCTTTCAAAATCAAGCAATTAAAATGTGGATTGTGGAAATGTCGGAGACCCTACATCTAGAAAGAATTAGACTTGTCTTAATGGACAAACAAGAACTTTTAGTTAAAATATGGGCTCCATTCATTAACTATTTGAAGGGATAGATTGGCCCAGCACGAAAAGCCAACTTAAGCTTGAACTCCGGATTAGATGAAAAATTATACTTCATAACCTACGAACTTATCTCCAATAAGTAATTCATTCCACCATCTCTTTTCTTTGATATTTGGTAATTCTTTTTTGTCTCTTTCTCTCTTTTTCTATCTATATAAAAAAAAACACTAGAAGCAGAATTAATCGACAATTGAAAATTTTAATAATGTATGATTGATGTATATGAAAAGTTTTTTTTTTACTATAATATGTAACTATACTTTATAATATGTTTGCTTCTAATAAAAATATATATTTTTTTAAATCAAGCAAGTAAACTAAGTTGGAGACGCAAGGAACTTAAGGTGCTAAAATCTAAAACCAGCAAATCGCACTTGCTGGAGGAACTCAGCCGGTCAGGCAACATCTGTGGAGGGAATGGGCATGCAATGTTTCTGATCGGGATCCTTCTTCAGACCGATTGTGGTAGGGAGGAAAGCTGGAAAAGAGAGGTGGGGTCGGGACAAAATCTAGCAAGTGACAGGGAGAAATGGGTGTGCACCTTGTGGGGGGGGGGCGGGGGCACTGGGAAAGGAGTGGCGATAGTGGAATACATGTCCATGATCCTTCTTCTTCCTCTTCTTCTTAAGTCCTTTGCTCCTCTCGGGAGCATAGGCCATTGACAAATGTCCTCCACCTCACTCGGTTCTTGGCAGTTCTTTCGAGACCTCCCCAGTTGAGCCCACTCAGAGGGAGTACACAGAAGGTTCACCAGACTGATTCCTGGGATGGCAGGACTTTCATATGAAGAAAGACTGGATAGACTCGGCTTGTACTCGCTAGAATTTAGAAGATTGAGGGGGGATCTTATAGAAACTTACAAAATTCTTAAGGGGTTGGACAGGCTAGATGCAGGAAGATTGTTCCCGATGTTGGGGAAGTCCAGAACAAGGGGGTCACAGTTTAAGGATAAGGGGGAAGTCTTTTAGGACCGAGATGAGAGAAAAAAAAAGTTCACACAGAGAGTGGTGAATCTGTGGAATGCTCTGCCACAGAAAGTAGTTGAGGCCAGTTCATTGGCTATATTTAAGAGGGAGTTAGATGTGGCCCTTGTGGATAAAGAATTCAGGGGGTATGGAGAGAAGGCAGGTACAGGATACTGAGTTAGATGATCAGCCATGATTATATTGAATGGCTCGAAGGGCAGAATGGCCTACTCCTGCACCTATTTTCTATGTTTCTGTCTGGACACCTCCAGCTGTTCCTGGGCGTCCTCTTTTCCTTTTTCCTTGGGGATTCCATTTCAGTGTGATGTTTGTGGCAGGTTTCCTGAGGGTGTGTCCAATCCAACTCCATTTTCCACTTCGAATTTGTAAGTCAATGGGCTCCTGGCTTGTTCTTTTCCACAGGTCCACATTGCTTGCTTTGTCTCTCCACCAGATGTTAAGTATTCTCCTAACTGGCGATCCGCCCCCAATTTAATCCAGGCAAAATTACAAGAGTCTCCCCAAAAATGTGGTGCCTTGGCCGAGTGAGGCGGCTGATCTCAACCTCATTGGGACTTCCGCAGCCAATCAGTGGGTTGAATTTACTGGAACCGAGTTTGCCGGAAAATCACTATTAGACCTGTATTACTTTAAATTGGAGAACTCTGTGTTCATACTGTTGAGTTGTACACTACCCAAGTAGAATACGAGGTGCAGTTCCTCTCCTTTTCCGTGTGGCCTCACTCGGGTAATGTACGAGGCCCAGGACACAAAGGTTGGTATGGGAAGGGGAATCAAAATGATTCGCATCCGAGATATCCAGCAAACCTTGTCAGACAGATCGCATGTGTTCAGTGAAATGGTCGCCCAGTCTACACGTGGTCTTGCTGATGTAAAGAAGGCCACATCAGGGGCACACTAATTAACATAGAAATATAGAAAATAAGGTGCAGGAGGAGGCCATTCGAGCCAGCACCGCCATTCATTGTGATCATGGCTGATCGTCCCCAATCAATAACCCGTGCCAGCCTCCTCCCCATATCCCTTGATTCCACTAGCCCCTAGAGCTCTATCTAACTCTCGCTTAAATCCATCCAGTGATTTAGCCTCCACTGCCCTCTGTGGCGGGGAATTCCACAAATTCACAACTCTCTGGGTGAAAACGTTTTTTCTCACCTCAGTTTTAAATGGCCTCCCCTTTATTCTAAGACTTTGGCCCCTGGTCTGGACTCGCCCAACATTGGGAACATTTTTCCTGCATCTAGCTTGTCCAGTCCTTTTATAATTTTATATGTTTCTATAAGATCACCCATCATCCTTCTAAACTCCAGTGAATACAAGCCTAGACTTTTCAATCTTTCCTCATATGACAGTCCACCTATCCCAGGGGTCAATCTTGTGAACCAACGCTGCACTGCCTCAATCACAAGGATGTCCTTCCTTAAATTGACAGTCTGAATTCTGTCTTTCATAAGTGCGGAACGATATCTTTTGGAAGTCCGTACTGTTTGTAAAGAAATACTGTAGCTGATTTAATGGCAAATTTACTTATATTTGGCTTTTTTGCGGGCTAGAAGCTTTTCAGAAGAAGTGCAACTCCGTCCAGTTGGGTCATGCACTTTTTAAATTTGCAGATTCATAAAGTGTTGATAATATATATATATATATATATATTCATTGTGCAGTAATATTCTGCTGCGAAACAGATGGAGGGTTGGAATAGTGTCCAAAGATTGACGTCTGCTTTGGTTATTCCGGCTGTGGAAAAACATTCAGCCTGTGTTTGATGCTGGAGACTTGGAATGGGTTCACAACCCACTGCCCTCATTCAGTCAAATGTGTTTGTTGGTCAGGTGTGAACCAGAACAATGACATTCTTACCTGCTGCAGCTTCATAGGCCGATTAGAACCAACAACAACCAAATAAATATGTAATGAATGATCAGTTATTCTGCGTGAAGCACTCCACAATACTGCAAAATTCACAGTACATAGAGCTACCATCGCAGTGCAAAGTCTGTAATGGTTCAGTAGGGTTGAGTTCAGGTTGTACAAGGTGGTTCAAGAGCCTGATGGGTGATGAGACGAAGCTGTTCTTGAACCTGGAGATCAGTTTTAAGGCTCTTGTACCTTCTTCCCGATCATAGCAGTGAGAAGAGAGGATACCGAAAGTGCTGTAGGTCTTTGATCCAATAGGTGCAGGAGTAGGCCATTCGGCCCTTCGAGCCAGCACCGCCGTTCAATGTGATCATGGCTGATCATCCCCAATCAGTACCCCATACTGATGATATTGACTGTCTTGAGGCAGCGCTTCCTGTAGATCCCTTCGATGGTGGGGAGGTTAGTACCTGGCCCATTCTTTGGGAAGTGAACCAAAATGTCGCACAGGTGACCAGTCATGTGTTACCTCTGACCCTAAACAAACATTGTCCGCATATAACATATACAGATTTCACTTGATAAACCGAAAAATACATGTAAATAATTTCTTCAGTACAAAACAATATACCTGTAATGCTTTCAGAATTAGAAGAGATGTATTCCACAATTTTTCATCTGTTTGGCCACACACGTGACTAAGAATGGGCCACTTGCGATGAATGTGTAGATCCATTCGATGGTAGGGAGATCATGTCCACCACTCTCTGCAGCCTCCTTAGTTTTTGAGTGATGTAATTTCCAAACCAGGGCACGATGGAACGTGTTAGAGAAAGTGTAAAGATATGTTTTCTTACCTTCCTTCCCTTTGCCGTAACAATGTACCTCTTTCCTACCTTAGATCCAGACGTTTCATGTGTCATCCCCTTGTACCACCAAGCAACATCTGACCAGCGGAGTTGTAATATCCCAGGTTCTTAACCATATGTAAGTAGACTCGTGCTTTCAACACACAGTCGACTTTTGGGAGGGAGAGTTGCCAATGTGCAGTGTTCGTACACCACGGATTAATTATGGCTCAATGCTTGACATATAATAATAATAATAGATTTTATTTATATAGCGCTTTTCAGGACTCAAGTCGCTTTACATTGAGAGTCAGGAATAAACAAAACAAAATTGAGCAATAAGACAGAGATGCAAAGGGGAGGGGAACATGGGACTAAGGGTATGCAGAGGTGAAGAGATGGGTCTTGAGGCGGGACTGGAAGATGGTGAGGGAGTCAGAATTTCGGACCAGTTGTGGGAGGGAATTCCAGAGCCTGGGAGCTGCCCTGGAGAAGGCTCTGCCTCCAAAAGTGCAGAGGTTTGATTTCGGAGTGGAGAGGAGACCAGCTGATGTGGATCTGAGGGACCGTGAGGGTTGGTAGGGGAGAGGAGGTCAATGAGATAAGGGGGGGGGGGCAAGTTGTTGAGGGCTTTGTAGGTGAGGACCAGGATTTTGTAGGTGATCCGGTGGGAAATGGGAAGCCAGTGAAGTTCTTTGAGAACTGGGGTGATGTGGTGCCAGGATTTGGTGTGGGTAATGAGTCGAGCGGCTGCATTCTGGACCAGTTGGAGTCGGTTGATGCTGCTGGAATTGATTCCAAAGAGAAGAGAGTTACAGTAGTCCAGTCGAGAGGAGATGAAGGCATGGATGAGTCTTTCAGCAGCGGGGGGTGTGAGAGAGGGATCTGATTTTGGCAATGTTGCGGAGGTGAAAAATGGATGTTTTGACAACATGGCGGATGTGAGGCTCAAGGGAGAGGGTTGAGTCAAAGATCACGCCAAGGTTGCGGGCCTGAGGAGATGGGGAGACAGTGGTGCCGTCAATAGTGAGAATGGGGTTGTTAATTTTAGTGAGTGTTGATTTGGAGCCAATGAGGATAAATTCTGTTTTGCTACTGTTTAATTTAAGGAAGTTGAGTTGCATCCAAGATTTGATGGCTGATAGGCAGGAGTTGATATGGGAGAGAGGGGGGTGGTGGGGGGACTTGGTGCTCAGATAGATCTGGGTGTCATCAGCATAGCAGTGGAAGTCCAGGTTGAAGTGACATATAGTTACCAGACTACAATTGGAACAGAGAAACAGGAGGTAGTGGATACCTAAAATAAAAACAAAAATGGTAAAAGGGCTCAACAGATCAGACAGCATCCATGGAGGGAGAACGACCAAAGATTCAGATCAATGATTCTCCATGAGATCTGAGTCCAGAACCAGGGGCCACAGTTTAAGAATAAGGAGTAAGCCATTTAGAACGGAGACGAGGGAAACACTTTTTCTCACAGAGAGTGGTGAGTCTGTGGAATTCTCTGCCTCAGAGGGCGGTGGAGGCAGGTTCTCTGGATGCTTTCAAGAGAGAGTTAGATAGGGCTCTTGAAGATAGTGGAGTCAGGGGATATGGGGAGAAGGCAGGAACGGGGTACTGATTGGGGATGATCAGCCATGATCACATTGAATGGCGGTGCTGGCTCAAAGGGCCGAATGGCCTACTCCTGCACCTATTGTCTATTGTCTATTGATCAGGAGCGGCACGGTTGCGCAGCGGTGGAGTTGCTGCCTTACATCACCAGAGACCACGGGTGCCCTCTGCACGGTATATTTGTATGTTCTCCCTGTGATCATGTGGGTTTTCTCCAGTTGTTCCGGTTACCTCTTACACTACAAAGACGTACAGGGTTTGTAGGTTATTTGGCTTCTGTAAATTGACCCTAATGTATAGGATAGTGCTAGTGTATGGAATCATCGATGGTCAGGAACAGGTGAAGAGAGCAGAGGTAAAATGTGTGATGGAGATTAAACTCGTCAAAGTAAATATTACTTTGAAAGTAATCAGTTAGAGGCAGAGGTCATAAGGAATAGGAGTAGAATTAGACCATTCGGCCCATCAAGTCTACTCCACCATTCAATCATGGCTGATCTATCTCTCCCTCCTGACCCCATTCTCCTGCCTTCTCCCCATAACCCCTGACACCTGTACTAATCAAGAATCTATCTATCTCTGCCTTAAAAAATATCTACTGACCTGGCCACCACAGCCTTCTGTGGCAAAGAATTCCACAGATTCTCCACACTCTGGCTAAAGAAATGTCTTCTCATCTCCTTCCTAAAAGAACGTCCTTTAATTCTGAGGCTGTGACCTCTGGTCCTGGACTCTCCCACTAGTGGAAACATCCTCTCCACATCCACTCTATCTGGGCCTTTCACTATTCTGTATGTTTTAATGAGGTCCCCCCTCTTTCTTCTAAATTCTAGCGCGTGCAGGCCCAGTGCCGTCAAATACTCAGCATAGGTTAACCCACTCATTCCTGGGATCATTCTTGTAGACCTCCTCTGGATCCTCTCCGGAGCCAGCACATCCTTCCTCGGATATGGGCCAAAAATTGCTCACAATAATTGGATGAAAGAAAAGAAGGAACAGTTTGAAACAGGAGGAAAACACAAAGAGCTGGAAGAACAGCGGGTCAGGCAGCATCTGTGGAGGGAATGGTCGGCGATGTTTCAGGTTGGAGCCTTGTTTCAGTCAAGCCAAGAGTCAAGAGAGTTTATTGTCATGTGTCCCAGATAGGACAATGAAATTCTTGCTTGCTGCAGCACAACAGAATATTGTAGGCATGAATACAGAACAGATCAGTGTGTCCATATACCATAGAATATATATATACACACTTAAATAAACAGATAAAGTGCAATAGGCTGTTATAGTTCGGAGTTTGATTGAAGTTGTGTTTAATAGTCTGATTGAAACAAAAGCATCCAGCCATTTGGAGGCGTACAACATGGAAAGAGGCCCTTCCGCCCAACCTGCTTCCGCTAACCAAAATGGCCCATTTACACCAAGTGCCTGTCAGTAAAAGAAAATTTGTGGATTATTTTTGCCGATTGTTAGTGACCGTGATGAATGTTTTGCATTCTTCTATATTGTCCCAGTTAAGAGTGGTTCTGTATCTTTTTTGCAGTGATCCCGCCTGGTTTAATGAGGCCTGGTTAGGGCGTATCAAGGAAGATGTCAATGACTGGAGGTTGAAGGTGAGTGCGAAGATAAGAATGACAATATTTTGGGGCAGATGGGGCTCGTCAGCCTGGGAAGGCTGTCCACCTAGGAGAGGGGAAACTCTGATTTAAAACCTCCACTGCCTTGTGGCCATATCCAGTCATGGAAAAGGCTCCTGGAGTAAACCTCAAGAAAACCCAGAGTCGGAGCCCCTAAGGCAGTTTGTCGTTGTCTACAACCTCGCTCTGGCAGCTCCTGCGACGGCGCTGGTGCAAAACTGTAACGTCCCTGCTGTTCCTTCAGCGACGTGGAGAGGGGGGACGTGCTGCATGGGCAACAGCCTGTCCTCCATATGACATCGCCCAGGCTTGCATCCGACCAGGAGGCATCACCCATGGTCAGTCATGACCGAGAGGGGCCTACTATTATTCTTCCACAGAAAACCTAAATGAAGGAATATGTGTTTTACATTTTTATTTGCATGAATTGATTCGCTGGCCTTGTTCTCTGGAGATCCCACACCCCCCTCCACTGCCTACTTCATATTTACATATCCAGAGAAACTGTCACAGTTTGTTTTCATACATGAGGAGGGAACTGTCTAGTCTCACCAGCGGGGGAGGAAGGGAGTAAGGAGGGGAGGGCAGGGGGTGGTCGAATGGCGGGGGTGGGGGAGCTCGAAGAAATCGCTGCCGCCAAGGGCTACAACAGAATCTGCAACAACTGCCGTGTCAGCGGAACGTGCGGTGCGTGAACGAGGGATCACTGGTGCGGGAGTGGGATCGTAGGCCGGCTCTCTAAATGGCGGGGGGGGGGGGGGGGCGGTGGGTGCCAGGGATGGCACTCCATGGTGCTTTAGAGACACGACAGGAGGTGTCTTTAGCAAGCCAGCAGTGTATTGTCGTTTCATTATCACGTGACCTCTGTTGGTCCGGAAAATCAGATAATCCAGAAAGATTCCTGAATCGAGGATGCCAGAACATCGTTGTTCAGTCTATACAACACACACATCTTCTCTCCAAATCACTGTTCTCTCTTCTGATGAGCTTTTTAGTCTTTCGCTGCTGGATTCTAAAAACCTCCCAGCCCTGCGGCCTGCCACTGGTATATACTCTATTTTTCAATTTAACATTATGCTTCCTCTCTCTTGCGGGCGGCACTGTGGCGCAGCGGGTGGAGTTGTGGCCTCGCAGTGTCAGAGACCCGGGTTCGATGCTGACCTCGGGTGCTGACTATACAGAGTTTGCACGTTCTCCCTGTGATTGTGTGGATGTCCGTCTATAATCGACAGACGGAAATCCGATCACTCAAAAACATCTGCAGTTCTTTTCTACACCTACTGACCTGTCTCTCTGTAACGGACACGACTGACTATCAAAACAGGAGCTGTTTAATTGTGCCTGCCTCCTGTGCAGCTTGTTTCTATTTGTTTCTCTCTCAAACCCCTGTCCCACGGTACGAGTTAATTCCAAGAATTCTCCCGAGTTTGCCCTGATTCGAACTCGGAGATTTACGGTAATGGCCACTCGTCGGTACTCAGGGCTCTCGTGGACATTTTTCAACATGTTGAAAAATCTTCACGAGTCTTCCCATGCTTACCTTCCGTTGGCGAGTCTTCCCGAGTACCTGCCGTTAGCGCTAAGAGACGTCCCCGAGCTCCGACGTACCCACTACGTTCATTCTCCGTGCTTACCACGAGCTTGATTTTTTTAAAACTCGGGAGAGCTCTTGGAATGAACTCGTACCGTGGGACAGGGCTATTAGGCTGAAGCTAAAGGTCGTATGCACGGTGCAGCTACGTGAAACAAATCAATTTGCCAGTAAATAATCTGATCAATCTGATCTGCCCCCTTCTGCTCAAAGTTCATTCAACTGCTGAAGGTCAAAGTTCAGCAAGTACAAAAAGATTGATTCATGGTTTATAAATGTACTGAGAGCTCAAATATGTTTGAAACATTACACCTAGAAGAGATAAGACTCCTAGCAGGTAAACCAGATCACTTCCACCTGACGTGGTCTGCATTTATAGAATTATTACAAACATAGGGTGCAAAAGTACTTAAAAAAAAAAAAAAATTGAGGTCAGGTAAGGGGGGATGATAGTTGAAGAGTTGGTATGTCCTATTTTTTTTTTTTTTTTCTTTTTCCTCTCTTTCTCTTTTTTTTCCTAGGGCCTATCTCTTAACTCTTTTTTTTTAGTTTTTAATTTCGCTCTTATAGGGTCTTCGTCCTTTTTTGTTGTTACATTTTCTACACTTTTCTACACTTTCACTTTTCCCTTCACTTTCTTCTTTCTTTCAATCTTTTCCTTTTCTAATGTAAAAAAAATAAAATAAAGGGAGTACATTAATTGTAAGAAGATACAAATGACGAGTATTAATGTATGTGGTTGTAATGTAATGTACTTCTAATAAATAAAAATAAAAAAATTTAAAAAAAAATGTACTGAGAGCTAAATGAGAGATGGCCATGTTTTGTGTCGAACACAAAGTGCTGGAGTAACTCAGTGGTTCTGGGGGGCATGGGGAGGTGGATTGAGACTTTTCTTGAGGCAAAACTTTCTTTGGCCTCATGCTGCAGAACATCATTTTAGATTAGTAGTGGCTAATGTGACAATGTCCTGACACGCAGAACTTTTTACAGGAATCTGGTTTCCTTTTCTCATGGTTCAGTGGGCGGCACACAGTGACACAGCGCCTGACAGCGCCAGAACCCCAGGTTCGATCCTGACCACGGGTGCTGTATGTACGGAGTTTGTACATTCTCCCTGTGACCACATCAGTTTTCTCCGGGTGCTGCGGCTTCCTTCCACACTCCAAACACGTACAAAGCTTGTAGGTTATTTGGCTTTGGTACAAAATTGTAAATTGTCATAGTGTGTAGGGTAGTGCTAGTGTACGGGGTGATCGCGGGTCGGCATGATCTCGTAGGGCTAAAGGGCCTGTATGTAAAAGCACAGTTTCCGCTCTGTATGTAAAAGCACCAGCTGATAATGAACAGCCTGTGTCTATCATAGTCTCAGCTAGTCAGCGGTGCTGGCTCGAAGGGCCGAATGGCCTCCTGCACCTATTTTCTATGTTAGTCCAGCTAATCTCGCCTGGAACTGCCATTATAGGTGCTCCTCAACTTACGATGGGGTTACGTTCCGATAAACCCATCGTAAATCAAAAATATCCGAAGTGGAAAATGTATTTAATACACCCAGCCTACCAAACATTCTCGTGGCTAACGATATGCGGTACGATACTCTCTCGTGAAGCTGGGTCACGGCAGCGACATCGCGTGGCTGACTGGGAGCTGCGGCAAGCTGCCGTTGACCAGCATCACGAGAGAGTATCGTACCGCATATCGCTAGCCCGGGAAAAGATCAAAATTCGAATATTCGATGTACGGTTTCTACTGAATGTGTATCGCTTTTGCACCATGGTAAAGTCGAAGCATCGTAAGTCGAGGAGCATCTGTACTTCCTGGTAAAGGGAGGGGCGGTTTAGTTGGGTGCCTAACCTCGTTACTTTTACGGAGTGTTAGCACAGTGAAGGTAGGATCAAACTCTGTCTGACAGCTGATCGTTTCGCCGAACAACTCCGCTTGGTCCGCATTAACCAACCTGATCTCCCTGTGGCTCAGCACTTCAACTCCCCCTCCCATTCCGAATCCGACCTTTCTGTCCTGGGCCTCCTCCATGGCCAAAGTGAGCACCACCGGAAATTGGAGGAGCAGCACCTCATATTCCGCATGGGCAGTCTGCACCCTAGCGGCATAAACATTGACTTCTCCAATTTCTGGTAACCCTTGCTGTCTCCTCCCCTTCTCAGCTCCCCCTCAGCCCTCTGGCTCCTCCTCTTCCTTTTTCCTTTCTTCTCCCCGTCCCCCCTCCCCCACCCATCCTACATCAGTCTGAAGAAGAGTTTCAGCCCGAAACGTTGCCTATTTCCTTCGCTCCATATATGCTGCTGCACCCGCTGAGTTTCTCCAGCACTTTTGTCTGTCTGACATCTGCACAGTATCTTGGGACATGTACAAGAAGCCTTTGGACTTAAGGGATTCAGTGCATATACAAGCCCTTTGGCCCACCAATTCCACGTCGACCAGCGGTCACCCCGTACAATAGCACTATCCCACACACTCGGGACAATTTACAAGTTTACCAAAGCTAATTAACCTACAAACCTGCACGTCTTTGGAGTGGGGGGAAACCGAAGCAAACCCACACGGTCACGGGGGGAGCGTACACTCTCCCGACAGACAGCACCCATAGTCTCTGGCACCGTGAGGCAGCAACTCTACCACTGGGCCAGCCCAAGCAATTGTGCTTATTGACCTAATCTCAGGGAAACAAAAGGAAGAAGCTTCCTTCATTGTTAAACAGCTAAACCAAGATATCAACTATGGGTGCAAGTATTATAGTGAAGTGTAATTTGGTGGAGGCATAAAAAACCTCCACCAAATTACACTTCACTAGAATTTGCCCTTCCTAAAGCACGTTCAATGTTTTTTTTCCAATCCAAGAGTGTTATTTTTCACAATATGGTATGAGATCAAATTTAAATGTACGTAATCTATCTGACATACATAATCTGCAGAAAGTGTTGCACATTTGTTTATCACTGTGAATGAAAACGTGTTATTGTTCATTATCAGATGGCAAATTATCTTTCACCATCCACAGAGAAATTTGATGTAAATTTTCATCGTTGTATTTCAAAATAGCATGGTATCTGATCTAAATAGTAATAAGATAGTGCTTTTCAACATTTGAGGGGAAGTGAAAACCGCATTGTTATCTAGGTTTTGCTGATTTAATTTGCTGATAGGGATCAGTGTAAAGTACTGATCTGCTGGTTGGTCACAGATTTATAGAGGCAAGTCAGGGATTTTTGCTCCTTCGATAATCTCGGGAGTCTCGGCAGCGGCAGCATGAGCCTCGGCGGTGGTGGAGCCTCGGCAGCAACGGGAGCCTCGATGGTGGGGGCAACGGCTCGCGATCGACCCGCAATCAATGGTGGATGAGTGTGGGGGGGAGAGGGGAAGGCAATGGGTGCCCGGTGTTTGGGGACCGCCCCCATGAAAAACAACGGGGACCCGGCGTGGGGGGGGGGGGGCCGTGAGGGACGGTGGGAGACAAAGGGGGACCCAGTGTGGGGGAGGGGGGCACTCTAATTTAGAATCCTCTGCCCAGGGGGATAAGTCTGTGTTTGTTCATTTGTTCCAGAGAAGGCGCTGTGCACAAGGCAGCCAGACAACAGTCGCTTGTCTTTTTCTTTTTGTTTTCACTTTTGTGTACCTTGTGTGTTGTGACTGTCGGCAGACCAATTTCTCTCCGGTGATGAATAAAGTTTTATCGTATCCTATAAATGGACGGTTTATGAAAAGGTTAATTCCCGGGATGGCGGGACTGTCATATGCTGAGAGAATGGAGCAGCTGGGCCCGTACACTCTGGAGTTTAGAAGGATGAGAGGAGATCTTATTGAAACACATAAGATTGTTAAGGGCTTGGACACGCTAGAGGCAGGAAACGTGTTTCCGATGGGGGAGTCCAGAACCAGGGGCCACAGTTTAAGAATAAGGAGTAAGCCATTTAGAACGGAGACGAGGAAACACTTTTTCTCACAGAGAGTGGTGAGTCTGTGGAATTCTCTGCCTCAGAGGGCGGTGGAGGCAAGTTCTCTGGATACTTTCAAGAGAGAGCTAGATAGGGCTTAAAATTAGCGGAGTCAGGGGATATGGGGAGAAGGCAGGAACGGGGTACTAATTGGGGATGATCAGCCATGATCACATTGAATGGCGGTGCTGGCTCGAAGGGCCAAATGGCCTACTCCTGCACCTATTGTCTATTGACTAAACTACAGGTCCACCACTGATTTTCCAGCACCCTTGGTTCCAGAGCCTTTCTGGATTATCCATTTTGCCAGACCAAGAGGTCACGCACGGCCTTCGAGAGGAGTCCAACGGCACCGGAACGGTGTGTTGAGGAGCCGAGATACCGGCCCGCAAAGTCGGCCTCAGAGGTCGGCTTTGGGAACGGATCTGCAGGGGCTCCTGCCAGGCCAGAGCTCCTGAGCCTCGGCTGCAGGGGGCAAATTCGATCTGCCGATCGGCCACGGAGGTCCCGATGTGGTCAAGATCGGCTGCCTCATCCAGCCAAGACACCACATTTTCGGGGGGGTCTTGGGAGATTTCAAGTGCGCTCCAGTAATTTTATCCAGGTGAAAGGAGGTGCTGGATAATCAGTGGTGGGGTAAGCGACTTTAAACTAACATGGAGTGGGTCACAACCAAATGCATTTTCAACTGTCTTTGTTGCAGGTTGCCACGTATTTGCTGTGTTTTTGAGTTAACGATCTGTAACTATTATATTCCTAATCATGTTCCTGACTACTGACGTCCCTTGTGCTTATGACAGATTCTGACTGTTTAAATCTCTTAACAATGCAGGTCAGCAACCTGAAGAAAATCCTTCAGAGCATGTTGGAATATTACCACGATGTAAGTACTCCTAAATTATGCATAGAATGGCTTGTTTTAAGAGGGTTTTTTTGGGGAGAGGGTGGTGGGGGGGGGGGGGATGAAGTTTGTATTATTGCACAGCTGAGCATTTTAGATGCAGTGCTGGAGATTTAGTTTGGTTTATTATTCTATCCAGTCAAAGAAAAGACTACACATGATTACAATCAACCAGTGCTGGCTCGAAGGGCCGTATGGCCTACTCCTGCACCTATTGTCTATTGTCTAAGCCATCCACAGTGGACAGGTAAAGAATAAAACATTGATTGATTGATTGAAACTCTATTGCAAGATAAAGTCAGATTCAAGATGGTTCCAAGGTCTCCAATGATGGGAGGTCATGATCGTTCTCGAAGCTGATGATGGGACCATTCAGTTGCCTGATTAATGTGCTTTGGGAACCTGTCAAATTCCATGACTTTTTGGGGCACGTCTTGTAATCTTTTGTTTTCTGGATGATTTTGGACACAGTAAGGAAAAACGGGGCACAGGTGGTAGAGCTACTGCCTTGGAAACAGAGAAACATTTTAAAAAAATAGGTGCAGGAGTAGCCCATTCGGCCCTTCGAGCCAGCACCACCATCCAATATGATCATGGCTGATCATCTAAAATCGGTACCCCGTTCCTGCTTTTTCCCCACATCCCTTGATTCCGTTAGCCCGAAGCTAAACCTAACTCTCTCATGAGCACCAGAGACCTGAGTTCGATCCTTGTGTGCTGTCAGTGTGGCGTTTTCATCTTCTCCCTATGACCGCATGGGTTTTCTCCCACATCCCGAAGACATGCTCGTTTGTAGGTTAATTGATCTCTAAATTACGCTGCATCTCTAAGCTAAAGCTAAAACACTGGTCTGCAGTGTGACCTGCTGCTATAACAGCTGTGCGATCAACTAAGAAATATTTTACAGGTTAGAAACGCTTCACTTGTCCTCGAGGTGCAAAAGTGCCTAACTACAGTAGACATATTAATGTAGGATTTTGTACATAATCTTGTCTTCATGTTTCTGCACTATGGCTTTTTTTGTGGTGGTTTTTTTCTCATCCTCCCTACTGCAGTCTTCTGATGACTTCCTCTGTAGAATATTACAAACAAAAAACCTCAATAGGACATTATTCCTTGGAGCACAGGAGGATGAGGGGTGATCTTATAGAAGTGTACAAAATCATGAGGAAGATAGGGTAAACACACAGAGTCTTTAACCCAGAGCAAGGGAATCAAGAACCAAAGGAAGATAGACAAAAATGCTGGAGAAACTCAGCGGGTGCAGCAGTATCTATGGAGCGAAGGAATTGGGCAACGTTTCGGGCCAAAACCCTTCCTCAGACTGAAGAAAGGTTTCGGCCCGAAACGTTGCCTATTTCCTTCGCTCCATAGATGCTGCTGCACCTGTTGAGTCTCTCCAGCATGTTTGTCTACCTTCGATTGTCCAGCATCTGCAGTTCCTTCTTAAACAAGAACCAAAGGACATAGGTTTAAGGTTAGAGGGGCAATATTTAATATTAACCTGAGGGACAACTTTTTCACACAGAGGGGGATGGTTGTATGGAACGTGCTGCCTGATGAGTGGTTGTGACAGGTACTATAACAGCATTTAAAAGATACTTGGACAGGTACCTGAATAGCAACAGTTTGGAGGGATACGGGCCAAACGCAGGCAAATGGCCATCTTGGTCGGCTTGGACAAGTTGGGCCGAATAGTCAATAGTTAATTTTATTCGTCACATACACATATAAGTGCAGTGAAATGAATTTGCCAGCAGCGATACAATTAAAAATGAACACACAATACACAATAAGATTTAACACAAACATCTTGTTTCTCTCTCAGAACAAGTCTCTGAAGAATAAGTCTCTGAAGGACTTGTTTCCATGTTTTATGGCTCTGTGACTGTGAAAGTTGATTCATCTAAGAGATAGACACAAAATGCTGGAGTAACTCAGCGGGTCAGGCAGCATCTCTGGAGAAAAGGAATAGGTGGCGTTTCGGGTCCTTTTTCTCCAGAGATGCTGCCTGATTCGCTGAGTTACTCCCGCATTTTGCAACAAGGTATGAATCCATGTCCATCGGCTGAACAACTATTGTGTTCACTGTGCAACCATTGTGCTTTTTTTGAGGCAAAGATGATTTCAAACGGCAGATTTTATGTTCAAACCTACTTGCAAGGTTGCTCTGCTGTCTTTTGTCAATATAACATGTGAGGAAAGATAACACAGGATGTTTTCTGCACCCGCTTTTCAGAGCTTCTGTTTCTATTCATCGTAGCGATTGCATTTGTTTGATCGAAAAATGGCCTTCAAGGGCACACAGCAGCCATTATTCCCATTGCAAAGACGCAACAAAGATCATTTGTTTAAATGACTAAGTATGTTAACAGGAGCATAAATTAAAGAGAATCAAGGGCAGGTTTCGTTTGTTTAGTTTAGTGTAGAGATACAGTGCGGAAACAGGCCCTTCGGCCCACCGAGTCCGTGCCGACCAGTATCCCCGCAAACTAACACTATCCTACGCACTAGGGACAATTGACTATTTTTTACAGAAGCCAATTATCCTACAAACCGGTACGTCTTTGGAGAGTGGGAGGAAACCCACGCAGGTCGTGTAACTCCGTACAGACAGCACCCGTGGTCAGGATCGAACCCGGGTCTCTACTGCTTTGCCACCGCGCCACCCAGGTGTTTAGTTGTTTCCATAGTTCCCTCTTGCCCTGAGGGAGTTGTCGATGAAGGAGCGACCTGTTGTCTTAACTCCATTGACATTACTCGCAAGGATGTTGATGGTGAATCTACAATATATGTTAACAGTTTATGCCAAGTTTCTTTAATGCTTCCAGGATTTTGGAGAAGGTGTTAAATGCACAAGATGGTAAACTGAGGCCTTAAATGAACCTAAAAATATTTATATATAGTAGCTCTATTCAAAGATCAGGCTTGCTCTTGGAAAGAGGGACCAATCCACAGCGAACATCACCTGGAGGTATATAGAAGCAAGGAACTGCAGATGCTCTTCACAAACCCCCCCCCCCCAACAAATTGCTGGAGTAACACAGCATCTCTGCAGAACATGGATGGGTGAAGTTTGGGGTCGGGACCCTTCTTCAGACTGATTGTGCCAGGGGTAGAAAGCTGGAAGGGAGGAGGGCCAGGATAATGCCTCGCAAGTAATAGGTGGATAGACACAAAATGCTGGTGTAACTCAGCGGGATAGGCAGCATCTCTGGAGAGAAGGAATGGGTGACGTTTCTAGTCATGATCTTCAGAAGAAGGGTCTCGACCCGAACCGTCAACCATTCCTTCTTTCCAGAGATGCTGCTGGTCCCACTGAGTCACTCATGCATTTAGTGTCCATCTTTGGTTTAAACCAGCATCTGCAGTTCCTTCCTACACCAGTAATAGGTGGATTCAGGTTGGGGAGGGGGGGGGGGGGGAGAGTTTGATGGACACATGGTTGGACAAAGGCCAGAGATGCAAAGACAGAAGGTGTGAGTACACGTGACAGCTTTAGTTGCGTGCTAACCAGTCAGTGGAAAGACAATACATGATTACAATCGAGCCATCCACAATGTACAGATACATGATCAAGGGAATAACATGAATAATGTTTAGTGCACGGTAAAGCCAGTAAAGTCCGATGCTGCCTGACCCACTGAGTTACTCCAGCATTTTGTATCTAAGTCCGATCAAAGATAGTCTGAGGGTCACCAATGAGGTAGATAGTAGTTCAGGCACCACTCTCTAGTTGGTGGTAGGATGGTTCAGTTGCCTGATAACAGCCGGGGAGAAACTGTCCCTGAATCTGGAGGTGTGCGTTTTCACACTTCTGTACCTCTTGCCTGATGGGAGAGGGGAGAAGAGGGAGTGGCCAGGGTGAGACTGGTCCTTGATTATGCTGCTGGCCTTGCCGAGGCAGAGTGAGGTTGTAGATGGAATCAATGGAAGGGAGGTTGGTTTGTGTGATGGTCTGGGCATGCGTCCACAATTGGATTGTCTTGAGGTTGTTTGGTGACCATGCACTAGATTCCCAGAATAGAGAGAGTCCCTTTGCTTTAATTTCAAACTCGCTTTGCCTTCAGGTTCTGGGCCACCAGGTTTCCGAGTACAATTTGCCGGAGGTCAACCAGATCGGGGAGCATTCGGACGCAGCGGAGCTGGGTCGGATGCTGCAGCTCGTGCTCGGCTGTGCCGTCAGCTGTGAGAAGAAACACGTGAGGCACCAGCACCGCGCGGTGTGTTCCAGGCTGCAATGTTCCGGCGGACCATCACCGCATCGTTTGCCTGTTTGCCGATTATTCATTTAGCTTAGAGATACAGAGCGGAGCCCACCGAGTCCCCACCGACCAGTGATACCCACACAGAAACACTGTCCTACACACACTGGGGACAGTTTAGAATTTTCACCAAAAGCCAATCAACCTACAAACCTGTACGTCTTTGGAGTGTGGGAGGAAACCGAAGATCTCTGAGAAAACCCACGCAGGTCACGGGGAGAACGTACAAACTCTGTACAGACAGCACCCGTAGTCGGGATGGAACCCGGCTCTCTGGCGCTGTAAGGCAGCAACTCTACCGCAGCGCCACCGTGCCACCCCTTGCTGTCCTATCGGGTCTACCACCTGACCATGTGGATGTGATAAGTCCATATTGGAGAGATATAACCTGGATGCAGGCCCTTCGGCCCACCGAGTCCATGCCGACCAGCGATTTGCCCATACACTAGCACTATCCAACACAAACTAGGGATATTTTACAATTTTACCAAAGCCAATTAGCCCACGTTGCTACTACATTTCTCCTATGTGATGCTCCTAAAACTTTGCTTATTTTAGAGATACAGCGTGGATATAGGCCCTTCGGCCCACCAAGCCTGTGCCGGCCAACTATCACCCACACAATAGTTATATATTATCCCAGTTTTGCATCCAACGTTCTAGGGGAATTTACATAAGCAAATTAACCTGCAAGTCTTTGGAGTTGGGAGGAAACCGGAAACCCACATGGTAACGGGGAGAGCCTACAAACTCCACACAGACAGCACCCGAGGTCAGGATCGAATCCTGGTCTCTGGAGCTGTAAGGCAGCAACTCGATCACTGCACCACTGTGCTGTCCCCTAAGTTTCTTATTAAAATGAAACTACCGATTGACTTGTATGTAGTAAACACTGCTTATTATTGGGTGTCAAGGGTTCTAAATTGGCACTTAGCTTATGAAAAACATCATTATATCAGCATGGATACATTTCATTATCTCTGAAAATATGTGGTGGGATAATAATGGAATTTTGTTTTAACCCTGCATTGGATTATTCTTTTTGAGGTCTTGGATTGTTTAATGATGATGCACCTTGTTCCCAGAATAGCAAACATTTCTTTGCTTAGCAACCAGAAATTGCACATGAAATGTGTCATTAATGGCATTTGGCATGTGTCATTAATGGCATTTATTTTAAAATGATATGAACCTGGGGGATGGGGGAAAGGGGTGAGAATATCTTCTGACCTTTGATTCTCAATGGTGACTCAATTAATTTTACTCTACAGTTGATAAGAGTCATACAGCATTGAAACAGGCTCTTAGGTCCAGCTTGCCCACACCGACCAACATGTCCCATCTCCACTAGCCCCACCTACCTGAGTTTGGCCTATATCCCTCTAACCCTGTCCTATCCATGTACCTGTCTAAATGCCTCTTAATTGTTGCGATAGGATCTGTCTCAACTACCTCCCTACACCCACCACCCTTTGTGTAAAAGAAAGTTACCCCTCAGGTTCCTATTAAATATTTTCCCCCCTCACCTTAAACCATCACCCTCTGGTTCTCATTTCCCCAATTTGGGGCAAGAGACTTGTTTACCCAATCTATACCTCCATAATTTTGTACACCTCTATAAGATCACCCTCCATCCATCTGCGCTCAAGGAATAGTGTCCAAGCTTGCTCAATCTCTCGCTGTAGTTCAAGCCCTCGATAATTTGGTAACATCCTCGTAAATCTTCTCTGCACCCTTTCCAGCTTGACAATAACTTTCCTATAAAATGGTGCCCCAAACTGAACACAATACTCGAAATGTGGCCTCACCAACGTCTTGCATAACTGCCACATGACCTCCTAACTTCTATACTCAATACTCCGACTGATGAAGTCCATTGTGTCTAAGGTCTTTTTGACCACCCTGTCTACATGTGACACCACTTTCAAGGAGCTATGTCAAGAGTGTTTTATTGTCATGTGTCCCAGATAGAACAATGAAATTCTTACTTGTTGCAGCACAACAGAATATGTAATCATAATTAATAATATAACTAAAACTCAGAAAAAAAAGTACAAAAAATAACAGTGCAATAATAATAATAATCTATTGTAGTTCATAGTTTATGAGGTTGTAGTGTTTAATAGCCTGATGGCTGTAGGGAAGACGCTCTTCCTGAACCTGGACGTTACAGTTTTCAGGCTCCTGTATCTTCTTCCCGATGGCAGGGGTGAACTGAGTGTGTGGCCAGGACGGTGTGGGTCTTTGATGATGTTGGCTGCCTTTTTGAGGCAGCGACTACGATAGATCCCCTCGATGGTAGGGAGGTCAGAGCCAGTGATGGCCTGGGCAGTGTTTACAACTTTTTGCAGTCTTTTCCGCTCCTGGACGCTCAAGTTGCCGAACCAAGCCACGATGCAACCAGTCAGCATGCTCTCTACTGTGCACCTGTAGAAGTTCAAGAGAGTCCTCCTTGACATACCGAATCTCTGTAATCTTCTCAGGAAGTAGAGGCGCTGATGTGCTTTATGATTGCATCAGGGTGCTGGGTCCAGGAAAGATCGTCGGAAATATGCACGCCCAGGAATGTGAAGTTTTGGACTCTCTCCACCATCGTCCCATTGATGTAAACAGGATTGTGGGTCCTCAGCCTTCCTCTTCCAAGGTCCACAATCAATTCTTTGGTTTTGCTGATATTGAGAGCCAGGTTGTTGTGCTGGCACCATATGGTCAGTCAGTTGATCTCACATCTACACCCTACCAGCACTCCTAGATCCCTCTGCTCTACAACACTCCTGCCATTCACTGCATAGGCCCTGCCCATGTTAGACTTCCCTAAAGGCAAAGTCTCACATTTCTCTGTATCAAATTCCTTCAACCATTCCTCGGCCCACCTGCCCAACCATTCAAGATCCTGCTGCAATTATTGCCAGCCCTCTTTACTATCTACAATACCGGCCACGTTAGTGGCAGTGCAGTGCTGCAGTTTTGAGTACTGTATTTTAATCTTTTACCTCTGCCCCAGATCTGTGGGACTCTGCTGCCCGTGGGTATTTTAGTTAGCCCCGTGATATTTTTGTGAGTGTACAGCGTCCATTTGCCCCCCTTGCCCCACCCGAGCTACCAGCCCAGGAATGGAATGCTGTGCTTGCATGTGGCATTCCATGCCTCATCCCAGCTGCTCCAGCTCCAGTGAATACCAGCCGGCTTCAGGATTAGAAAGCTGGCCTTTGCAAGCGACGTCCAGCTCCTTGTGGATCGTTATGTCTGAAACTTTTCTCGACTGCGTTTGAATGAGAATGTTTGTCGAGACAAACACTGTTTTTATAATGACAACTACAATGTTACTCTCAGACCAAGCTGCTTTTCTCCCTTCCAGAATACATCCAGCACATCATGACGCTTGAAGAATCTGTACAGCACGTTGTCATGACAGCCATTCAGGAGGTGAGTAGACAAGGCCGCATTAAAATCTTTCTCTGAAGCCAGCCCTTGGTCTGAATAAATGTGTTCGAATTGCTGGTTTATTTGAAAATGAACAGGTAGAGCAAAGTCAGATCATTTGTCCTCATGTTTTGTGGTCATGTTTTTGTGTGCTTTACTGTTCTAACCTCACTGTAATAAACCCTCATAATTATGGATCACTGGGGGAGGGGGGGGGAAGAATGGTGGCCATTGTTGCTGATTGTCCGCTATAACCGAGTGAGGGGGGGTAAAGTTTAACTCAAGGCCGGGTAGGGAGGAGGGTGGGGGTTAAACACGTAGGAATTCACGGGCCGGGGAGCCCGGACGCGGTGCACCGGGAGAAGGGCCCGGTGCTCACTCCGCCTTCATGCTGCCTGCTCTGTCCACTCCCACACCCACTAGCGTGTCACGTGCCGCCTGCTCCCCGGGCAACTGGCAGAAGTGGGACGATGCATCGGAACTTTGGTTCGCTATAACCCAAACCCGCTGTATAGAGGCCCGTTATTGCTAGGGTTGCCAACTTTCTCACTCCCCCGCCCTCTACACGCCTTCAAGCATGCAGTAACTCTTCACTTCAGGGGTACCTCTTATTGAGCCTGACGCATGTTTGTGAAGCCATACAATCTTGAAGTGTTCAAACTAAAAGCATTCAATCTACTATTTATAACCCCTTGGATTAGTTTCCAGTGTACATTTTCCTTCTTACTTTCCGCCTTAACGATGTTAGATAGACACAAAATGCTGGAGTAACTCAGCGGGACAGCCAGCATATCTGGATAGAAGGAATGGGCGACGTTTCGGGTCGAGACTGAAGAAAGGTCTCGACCCGGAACGTCACCCATTCCTTCTCTCCAGAAATGCTGCATGCCCTGCTGAGTTACTCCAGATTTTTGTGTCCATCTTCGGTGCAAAGCAGCATCGACAGTTCCTTCCTACACATTAGCGATAAGTTAGACATCCTGCTATCTGGACTCATATTTGTCACTGCGGTTGGTAATCTGATTTATTTTTTCTGTTCTCCAGCTTTTGACCAAGGACCCTTGTGAATCAGTGGCTAGTGACAACTATAGCGAAGTGGACTGCCAGGTATTTATAGAATTCGGTTATTGCTAAAAATCCTGTGAGTGACCTAATTAAAATACATCAGTGATGGTGACGTTATGCGACAGATTCATGTGACAAATACCTGCTGAATGAATTAATTCAAGATATTTGATAATGAATCAAAATGTTTTTTGTGTGAATCCTCCCTGACCCCTGTAAATTGAGTGATCCCGTAGAAATCATCAAATTAAATTCACCGTCACCAGTGGGCAGCGCTGTGTCGCAGCAGTAGAGTTGCTGCCTCACAGCGCCAGAGACCCGGGTTCAATCGTGACTACAGGTGCTGTCTGTACGGAGTTTGTACCCGTGGGACCGCGTGGGTTTTCTCTGGGTGCTCTGGTTTCCTCCCAGACTCCAAAGACGTACAGGTTTGTAGGTTTATTGTTTGGCCTCTGTACAAAAATGTAAATTGCCCCTGGTGTGTAGAAAGTGCTGGTGTCTGGGGTGATCGCTGGTCGACGTGGTCTCGGTGGGCCGAAGGGCATGTTACCGCACTGTGTCTCTAAAGTCTGAAGTAAATCTCTCTGTGCCTTTCTCTCTCCAGCCGAAGAGATTCAGTTTGTGTGAGGAGGTAGAATCAGGAGACGAGCTCTCTCAGCGCTGTCATGAACTAGATCTTCAGGTGAGTACTCGTGAGCCGAACCTCTGTGGTAACGGGTGAACAGGTCTCTATATAATTGAAGGGTGCCAAAAACTGAAAGAACAATCAAATTGTGGCACTGCAACTCCTCCCATTCCCAATCTGACCTTTCTGTCCTGGGCCTCCCCCATTGTCAGAGTGAGGCCCAGCGCAAATTGGAGGAACAGCACCACATATTTCGCTTGGGCAGCTTACACCCCAGTGGTATGAAGATTGACATCTCTAACTTCAAGTAGCCCTTTCTTTCCCTCTCTCTCCATCCCCTCCCCAGTTCTCCCACCTGTCTTACTGACTCCAACCACATTTTATCTCTGTACCCGCCCACTCCCCTGACTTATATCCTACATCACTGTGTTTTGCTAGATTTTTCCATACATCACCAGGCATGTCACAGTCTAAACTTAACGCAAGTATATATTTGACAAACGGGTCAGTTTTTGTTTTTATGGGCAAGTGCTTTTCTGAAGCACTGATCAGTTCTTAAGTTGGTTTAAATTGACAGGCCCATTTCTGATGGAGCAGGTCAGCACACAGACAGTACCTTTGTCATCTTGCCGGCTGTGATATTGTAAAGTTCATGTGTGTGAGGACTTTGTTTTAAAAGACAAATAACTTTCTTCTTCCTTTTCCGAAGCGTTTTGGCCATTTTACTGTGTAAAAGTTGTCATGTATGCACGCGCAGTCTTCATTTGGGGTGTTCAAGTAAAATACTCTTCTGGACATTGATTTCCCTTCAAATAAAATATTATACCCCGAGTATAATTCCTCAATATCCGTTTTGAAAATGAGATATAAATTCTGATGGAGACACAAGAGATCGCAGATGCTAGAATGTGGAGCAATAAATGAAGTACTGGAGGAACACAGCGGTCAGGCACAGTGGACAGACGACGTTGACTATCCATTCCCTCCACAGATGCTTTTTGACCCGCTCAGTTCTTCCGGCACTTGATAAATTCTGATACCCATTTTGTGCTTTTGAAATAGCTGCTGCTATGTTTTATTGGGAATGCAGAGGTCCAACATGACATGTGATGTTTCATCTTGCCACTGTTGTAATTAGTTTAGTGCAGTTTAGAGATAAAGCACGGAATTAGGCCCTTCGGCCCTCTGAGTCCATGCCGACCAGTGATCACCGCACACTAACGCTCTCCTACACACTGTAGGGCCAATTTACCATTATACCAAGCCGTTTAGCATACAAACCTGTACGTCTTTGGAGTGTGGGAGTGTAGTTTAGAGATGCAGCGTGAAAACAGGCCCTTCAGCCCACGTCGACCAGCGATTCCCGCACACTAACACTATCCTACACACACTAGGGGCAATTTTACACATACACCAAGCCAATTAACCTACAAACCCGCACGTCTTTGGAGTGTGGGAGAAAACCCACGCAGGTCACGGGGAGAACGTACAAACTCCATACAGACAACACCCGTAGTCAGGATTGAACCTGGGTCCCTGGCGCTGCTGCACCTCTATTTTGGCACTTTTTGAATCTTTATGTCCCTTGTCCATGCTGACCAAGTTGTCAAATTGGTCTACTCCCATTTGGCACATAGCCCTCTAAACCTTTCCTATCATGTCAACTACACTTGCTTCTGAATGAGACAACCTATTCCTTGGAAAGTACTCAGTAAACTCAAACATGGTTTTAAAAATGATTTTGCGGGTCTTCTCTTGCCACTTCATAAGCTGACGTGGATTTGTTAAGTTTTCCTAATGTGCTTCCTACAGCCCACACAAAACATTTTAAATGATCGTGAGGCTGAGAAACCTGATTTACCTTTTCACTTGCAATCTCTATCCCTTCCTGTCCCTGTGTTTATCATTTTCTCTTTTAATACCTGTCTTTAATTTGATTTAACATCTCTTTCCAACTTTGATCCCTTGCCTGCACTATTCAGCGTCATTGAGTCACAAGGCACGGAAACAGGCCCTTCGGCCCAACTTGCCGATGCCGACCAAGATGCCCCATCTACTCTAGTGCCAAAGCACCACCCACATTTGGCCCGTATCCCTCTAAACCTTTCCTATACAAGTACCTGTCTAAATCCCTTTTAAATGTTGTTATAGTATCTGCCAGAAATGGCGGCACGGTGACGCAACGGTAGAGTTGCTGCCTTACAGCTCTCGCAGCGCAGGAGACCCAGGTTCGATCCCAACTACGGGTGCTGTCTGTACGGAGTTTGTACGTTCTCCCCGTGTCCTGCGTGGGTTTTCTCCAAGATCTTCGGTTTCCCCCCACACTCCAAAGATGTACAGGTTTGTAGGTTAATTGGCTATGTGTAAAATTGTCCCTAAAAGATGTGTGAAGGATAGTGTTAGTGTGCGGGGATCGCTGGTCGGCGCGGACCGAAGGGCCTGTTTCTACGCCCTATCTCAACTAAACTACCTCCTCTGGCAACTCGTTCCATATACCCACACACAGTATGAGAGTAACTCAGCGGGTAAGGCAGCATCTCTGGAGGGTCCCGGCCAGAAATATCACAAATTAATCCATGTCCTCCAACGATGCTGCCTGACCCGCTGAATTACTCCAGCACTATTTTTTTTTGTAAACCAGCATCTGCAGTTTCTTCTGTCTAATAATTTGTCCAATACATTTGCTTCATAAGGGCTAACGACTAAATGGCAAAAATAAAAATTCTGAGAACCTGATTAAGGTAAGTTTTTATAAAAGTAATTTTGGAAAACTAAATTTTAACATTGGTTAAAATAAAATTTAACAATATCATTTTAAATCTATACCTGGCTGTACAACATATTAATCAACTAGGAATTAAAATCTGCATGTGCATACTTAACAATGTCATTGCTGCCCCTTTTGGCATGGCTTTTGTGATATAGTGAATATAATTTAGTTTCTTCTACAATGATCATAGGTTGGAAGATTTGTAGTTTGATGCGATAAATCTTTGTTGCATTGAAGCACACAAAACTGAAAGATATAGGCCCACATGCAGTGGTAATGTTCTATTTCTTTGAAAGATTTTCTCCAGCAATGACCATTAATAGTTCTTGCAGTTGGACTCAAACTAAGCTGCTCAGAATGGTCCAACTTAATTTTCTCTCTGCTCCCGATTCTTGCTGGGGTTTCAGCCCATGAATGTCTACAGATTTCACGCATCTAAAGGAGGATGGTTGAACTACCAGACAGCGTGGAGTCTGAACTAACAACAGAAAATGACATTAGACTTTAGTGATTTACACTTTAGCCGTACAGCACAGAAACAGGCCCTTTGGCCCACCAAGCTTGCACCGACCAGTGATCTCCCCATACATTAGGACTATCTTGTTCACTAGGGACAATTTACAATTTTTTTTTAACAGACAATTAACCTACAAAACTGTATGCCTTTGGAGGGTGGGGGGGGGGGGGGGCACCTGGAGAAAACCCACAGAGCGTTTACAGAGAGAGAATGAACAAACTCCGTACAGATAGCACCCGTAGTCGGGATCGGACCAGGATCTCCGGAGCTGTAAGGCAGCAACTCTACCGCTGCGCCACTGTGCTGCCCAGCAAAACACTCGGGCAACATCTGTCCAAATAAAGTGCAAACTCCAGCTCAACTCTGCCTGTCCCGCCGGGTTAACCGACAGCCCTGGACTGACGGGACACTGGCCCGGAGCAGTGGAGTTAACACTTAGTCTCCGCGCTGGCTGTAAGCCTGGGCCGCCACTGCTCCGGGCCGGTGTTCCGTCAGCCTAGGGTCACCCTGGACATCTCCGGCCGCCTCCGGACAGGGATGGGACATTCGGGAGGGGATGGGGATGGTCCAGTAGCAATTCAACAGCGCTTGCAGTGCTGGAGACCGGGTTCGATCCTGACTACACATAAAGCGCAGGTCTGTATACATGCAGCAGCTCAGCTGCCGAGAATGTTTATTGCAAATGACCTATGACCTGGGCATGCACAATCGGAATACCGAACTCGCTTATAAATGAATGCAAGGAATGAAAAGAACAAATCAAAGCCAGCACCAGTGATCAAGGAAAGATGGAGCCCACAATGGTCCATTGTTGGCTGTGGAAAAGGTGATAACGAGGGGATCCGAACAAACTAAGCAGGACGATAGTAAAACTATTCATAAAACTAGGGTGGGGGAAGGACGGAGAGGGAGGGAATGCAAGCGTTACTTGAGATGAGAGAAATGTAATATATCACTAGGTTGTATGCTTTGTCCTCATTTTGGTATAAAGAAGCTATTTTTACTCATTCCCAAGGAAGCAGTTACTGTTCCTTTATAAAGACCACTTTGGAAGAAAGCATTGATCCCATTGCACTTTCCTTGCACGTCTCTTCCCATTCAGTCCCTTGACACTTGCAGCCTTTCTCCCGTAGGTGGCGACCCTTCTGGAGGAGAAGAACAGCTTGCTGGCTGAGAACAAGTTGCTGCGTGAGGGGATGAGCCGCTCCAACTCGCTGGAGGACTCGACCACCGCCACCAACAAGAAGCTCCTTCTACTGCAGAGCCAGCTGGAGCTGGTGCAGGAGGAGAACTACAGGTACTTTCCTCCTCATGCTCAGAGACTGATCTTTCAAGGGCGGCATGGTAGCGCAGCGGGAGTGTTGCTGCCTTACAGACCTTGCAGCGCCAGAGACCTAGGTGCTGCCTGTACGGAGTTTGCACGTAATCCCTGTGACCGCATGGGTTTTCTCCCAGATCCTCGGTTTCCTCCCACACTTCAAAGACGTACACTTTTGTAGGTTAATTGGTTTGGTACAAGTGTAAATTGTCCCTAGTGTGTGTGGGATAGTGTTAGTGTCCGATGATCGCTGGTCGGTGCGGACTCCGTTTCCACGCTGTATCTCCAAACTAAACTGAACTACAGTTAGACAAATAGCAGAGAGTGATACAGTATGGAAACAGGCCCTTCGGCCCAACTTGGTCACACCAGCCAACATGTCCCAGCTACACTAGTCCCACCTGCCTGCGTTTGGTCCATATCCCTCCAAACCTGTCCTATCCATGTACCTGTCTAATTGTTTCTTAAACGTTGCAATAATCCCTGCGTCAACTACCTCCTCCGGCAGCTCGTTTCATACATCCACTACCTTTTGTGGTAACTTTGTATAACTGCTGCACGTGGCATAGCAGTAGAGTTGCTGCCTCACATCGCCAGAGACCAGGGTTCGATCCTGATCTGTACGGAGTTTGTGCGTTCTCCCCGTGACCTGCGAGGGTTTTCTCCGGGTGCTCTAGTTTCCTCTCCTCCAAAAATGTACAGGTTCGTAGGCTATTTGGCTTGGTATAAATGTAAATTGTCCCGAGTGTGTGTAGGGTAGTGTTAGTGTGCGGGGATCGCTGGTCGGTGTGGACTTGGTGGGCTGAAGGGCCTGTTTCCGCGCTGTATCTCTAAACTAAACTAAACGGGTAACTATCGACTGCTCCTGTGATGCTGATCCATTCCAGTGACTTTACTGGAGTTGGAATGTGTGTAACTAAAAGCTGTTAAATTAGTCTGTTCTACACGGAGTGATAATTATCTATCTCCCATCCATTTTCAAATAGAATCCAAAGATTGCCTGAGTACTTGCAACTAACACTTAAATGTTCTGATCTTCTGTAATCCTCATTCATTCTCTTGCAGTCAGAAACAGGTGAATTGATCATGGGGAACAAGGACATGGCAGACCAATTGAATAACTACTTTGGTTCTGTCTTCACTAAGGAAGACATAAATAATTTGCTGGAAATAGCAGGGGACCGGGGGTCAAATGAGATGGAGGAACTGAGTGAAATCCAGGTTAGCCGGGAAGTGGTGTTAGGTAAATTGAATGGATTAAAGGCCGATAAATCCCCAGGGCCAGATCGGCTGCATCCCAGAGTACTCAAGAAAGTAGCTCCAGAAATAGTGGATGCATTAGTGATAATTTTTCAAAACTCTTTAGATTCTGGAGTAGTTCCTGAGGATTGGAGGGTGGCTAATGTAACCCCACTTTTTAAAAAGGGAGGGAGAGAGAAAACGGGGAATTACAGACCAGTTAGTCTAACATCGGTAGTGGGGAAACTGCTAGAGTCAGTTATTAAAGATGGGATAGCAGCACATTTGGAAAGTGGTGAAATCATTGGACAGTCAGCATGGATTTATGAAAGGTAAATCATGTCTGACGAATCTTATAGAATTTTTTGAGGATGTAACTAGTAGAGTGGATAAGGGAGAACCAGTGGATGTGTTATATCTAGACTTTCAGAAGGCTTTCGACAAGGTCCCACATAAGAGATTAGTATACAAACTTAAAGCACACGGTATTGGGGGTTCAGTATTGATGTGGATAGAGAACTGGCTGGCAGACAGGAAGCAAAGAGTAGGAGTAAACGGGTCCTTTTCAGAATGGCAGGCAGTGACTAGTGGGGTACCGCAAGGCTCAGTGCTGGGACCCCAGCTATTTACAATATATATTAATGATTTGGACGAGGGAATTGAATGCAACATCTCCAAGTTTGCGGATGACACAAAGCTGGTGGGCAGTGTTAGCTGTGAGGAGGATGCTAGGAGGCTGCAAGGTGACATGGATAGGTTGGGTGAGTGGGCAAATCCATGGCAGATGCAGTATAATGTGGATAAATGTGAGGTTATCCACTTTGGTGGCAAAAACAGGAAAGTAGACTTATCTGAATGGTGGCCGATTAGGAAAAGGGGAGATGCAACGAGACCTGGGTGTCATGGTACACCAGTCATTGAAAGTAGGCATGCAGGTGCAGCAGGCAGTGAAGAAAGCAAATGGTATGTTAGCATTCATAGCAAAAGGATTTGAGGATAGGAGCAGGGAGGTTCTACTGCAGTTGTACAGGGTCTTGGTGAGAACACACCTGGAGTATTGCGTACAGTTTTGGTCTCCTAATCTGAGGAAAGACATTCTTGCCATAGAGGGAGTACAGAGAAGGTTCACCAGACTGATTCCTGGGATGTCAGGACTTTCATATGAAGAAAGACTGGATAGACTCTGCTTGTACTCGCTAGAATTTAGAAGATTGAGGAGGGATCTAATAGAAGCTTACAAAATTCTTAAGGGGTTGGACAGGCTAGATGCAGGAAGATTGTTCCCGATGTTGGGGAAGTCCAGAACAAGGGGTCACAGTTTAAGGATAAGGGGGAAGTCTTTTAGGACCGAGATGAGAAAAATATTTTTCACACAGAGAGTGGTGAATCTGTGGAATTCTCTGCCATAGAAGGTAGTTGAGGCCAGTTCATTGGCTATATTTAAGAGGGAGTTAGTTGTGGCCCTTGTGGCTAAAGGGATCAGGGGGTATGGAGAGAAGGCAGGTACAGGATACTGAGTTGGATGATCAGCCATGATCATATTGAATGGCGGTGCAGGCTCGAAGGGCTGAATGGCCTACTCCTGTACCTATGTTGGCACAGTGCAGATGGTTAGTTGTACAACATGGTGATGTAAAGGGACAGACGACACCCTGTCTGATAGCACATAGAAAATAGACAATAGGTGCAGGAGTAGGCCATTCGGCCTTTCGAGCCAGCACCGCCATTCAATGTGATCATGGCTGATCATCCCCAATCAGTACCCCGTTCCTGCCTTCTCCCCATATCTTTAAGAGCCCTATCTAGCTCTCGCTTGAAAGTATCCAGAGAACCGGCCTCCACCGCTCTCTGAGGCAGAGAATTCCATTGACTCGCAACTCTCTGAGAAAAAGTGTTTTCTCGTCTCCGTTTTAAATGGCTTACCCCTTATTTTTAAACTGTGGCCCCTGGTTCTGGACTCCCCCAACATCGGGAACACGTTTCCTGCCTCTAGCGTGTCCAAACCCTGAATAATCTTCAGGCTTCAAGGTTCCACCCGATGCCGGTGTTCCAGCTTCCCGGCGGGTGGGCCTACAACATCGGGCTGCCGTTGCGGCGACTGACTGCGGAGCCCTCAAACTGGCCCCGATCTCGGGTGGACTAGGAGGAGGACTGGACATTTTGGTGCCTTTCCCTCGCAGTGGAGAGTGTCGACTCTGCTGTGGGGGGATGTTCGTGTTGAGTCTCTGATAGTGTCGTGTCTTTTTTATTCTACCTTTTTATTTTTTATTTGTGTGGATAATTCTCTGGAAAGCACTTTGGTTTCAGTGATCTGATTGAAAAGCACTATATAAATAAACTTACTTTACTTACTTTACTTTACTTTAAGTCCTTCTAGCTTTCTATTCAGCCTCCACTGCAATCAGTCTGAAGAAGGGTCCTGATCCAAAACGTCACTTATCCATGTTCACCAGAGATGTTCGTTACCTGACCCGCTGAGTCACTCCAGCACTTTGTGCCTTCCCTTGGTAACCAACATGTGCAGTTTTTGTTCGTTTCTTGGAGATGCAGTGTGGAAATGGCCCACTGGGTCCACGTGGACCAATGATCACCCGTTCACTGTTTCTATCCTGCACACTGGACATCATTTACAGAAGCCAAATAACCTACAAACCTGCACGTCTTCGGTGTGCGGGAGGAAACCGGAGCACCCGGAGAAAACCCACGCGGTCACGGGGAGAACGTACAAACTCCGTTTGTACAGACAACGCCTGTAGTCAGGATGGAACCTGGTTTTCCGGCGCTGTGAGACAATAGACAATAGGTGCAGGAGTAGGCCATTCGGCCCTTCGAGCCATTCAATGTGATCATGGCCGATCGTGTTAGGTAGCAACTCTACCGCTGTGCCGCGCTTGTTCCTTGTTTCCACAAAGTTAAATCGTTCCTCTTTTGCCCAGATTGGACGCAATCAAAGATGACTTCCGCATCCGGTGCGAGGAGATGGAGAAGGAATCGTCGGAGCTGCAGCACAGGAACGACGAGCTCACCAGCCTGGCTGAGGAATCGCAGTCCCTCAAAGACGAAATGGACATCTTGAGGTGAGCTCCAAAGCAGAATTGCATGATCCCAGGAATGAGTGGGTTCACATATGATGAGCGTTTGACGGCACTGGGCCTGTACTAGCTGGGAGTTTGGAAGGATGAGGGGTGGGGGGGTGACCTCATTGAAACTTACCGAATAGTGAAAGGCCTGGATAGAGTGGATGTGGAGAGGATGTTTACACCAGTGGGAGAGCCTAGGACCAGGGGCCACAGACTCAGAGTAAAAGGATGTCCCATCAGAAAGGAGATGAGGAATTTCTTGAGTCAGATGGTGGTGAATCTGTGGAATTCGTTGCCACAGACAGTAGTGGAGGCCTAGTCATTGGGTATTTTTAAGGCGGAGATTGACAGATTCTTGATTAGTGCAGGTGTCAAGGATTCTGGGGAGAAGGCTGGAGAATGGAGTTGAGAGGGAAAGATAGATCAGCCATGATTCAATGGCAGAGTAGACTTGATGGGCCTAATTCTGCTCCTAGATCTTATGAACTTGTATTAAAAACTAATTTGTTTTGGACAAGTGATGGAAATGGAATCGCAGCAGGCATTAGGTATCTCCTGCTGGAAAGGTTCAGATATATTTGTTGTTCTCTGCGTACCCCAGCCAATTTGCCAACTGCTTTTAATTTCTCCAAGTTCGATGATGATGATACTTTATTGTCACATATACTTAGGCACAGTGACATTCTTTGTTTTACATACAATCCAGTAAAATCATACTATAGATGAACACAATCATAGCTAAGTACAAAAGGGCAATGATTGTGGTGTAATAGTAAACTTCGCCGAGACAGCACACCGAGAGTCGCCACGTTTCTGTGCGCCCACAAAGTTCTTTAAGAGTGCGGTCTTAGCTTGTCCGTAAAGGCCCGTCGTCCTGGCGACACCGAACCTCTCCTCCATCGGCCACCATCTTGAAAACGGCCCACTGTCCAGCGTCTGCCGCCATCGCCGACTCCCTCCACCCTCACTTGGGGTCGAGCAGGAGACGAACCTAGGACGACTCCAGGTGGGGTCCCAGTTCTGCGGCGGGCGGGCGAGCCAAGCTTGCTGCCGGGGTACGGCCGCGGCTCGCCGGAAGCTTATTTATTCATTGACCTGTGCCAAGAACCATTTAGACGAACCATTTAGGGGGGCGTACATTTTACCTTGACCTGCTTTTTTAACCAGATACTAAGAAGTGGCTTACAGCAGAGATCTCTTGATCAGAACAGGGTGTCAAGAGTTATGGGGAGAAGGCAGGCAAAAGAGTTATGGGGAGAAGGCAGGATTAGGAGGCAGAGATGCGCCATGATTGAATGACGGAGTACACTCGATGGGCCAAATGGCCTAATTCTACTCGAATAACTTGTGAACTTGTGTGATACTGCGTGTTTTTTTCTCTTGTCGTGGTCCCTGGTATCAATGGGTATTTTTAAAGCAGAAGTTGATAGGTTCCTGATTAGTAAGGGTGTCAAAAGTTAAGGAGAGAAGGCAAGAGAATGAGATTGAGTGGAAAATTAGATCAGCCATAATCGATAATTCTGCTCCTATGTCTTCTGATCTTATGATATCCGTAAGCTCAAATGAGATGTTAATGAATACAGTAAAGGTCCTGAAGTTTATGAAAGGTTTGATGATGTGCTTGCTAGGAGCAGCCATGTCTCTATGGCGGGAATACCAAATTGTCCCTAATAAACGGAATCTGGTGTCCCTGGAGCCATTGCTTTTCTCAGATACGGGCAGCACGGTAGCGCAGCGGTAGAGTTGCTGCCTTAAAGCGCCATACACCCGGGTTACATCCTGACTACAAGTGCTGTCTGTACGGAGTTTGTACGTTCTCCCCGTGACCTGCATGGGTTTTCTCCGAGATCTTCGGTCTCCTCCCATGCTCCAAAAACATACAGGTTTGCAGGTTAATTGGCTGGGTGTAATTGTAAATTGTAAATTGCCCCAGTGCGTGTGGGATAGTGTTAGTGTGCGGGGACCGCTGGTCGGCGCAGAATCGGTGGGCTGAAGGGCCCTGTTTCCGCGATGTATCTCTGAACTAAACTAAATTATTAAGGTCTTCCTTGATATTCGCAGGCATTCTTCAGACAGAGTCAGCAAGCTGGAGGCCACTGTCGAAGCCTACAAGAGGAAACTGGAGGACTTGGGAGACCTGCGTAGACAAGTCAAGCTCCTGGAGGAGAGGAACACTGTCTACATGCAGAAGACCTTCGACTTGGAGGAGGAGCTGAAGAAGGCTAACTCGGTCCGCAGCCAGCTGGAGGTCTACAAGAGACAGGTACACTAGATCATATTGTTATCTCACTTTGTGACTTTAGTGAATTGTCACGTTACAACTAACAATCAGCATTGTCTGCAAGAGAAGGAATGAAGATTACAGACAAGGGCGACATTTAAGTTTTGGTTGTAAGGCAGCACTGTGGCGCAGCGGTAGAGTTGCTGCCTTTACAGCCCGAGGGACCCGGGTTCCATCCCGACTACAGGTGCTGACTGACCACGTGGGTTTTCTCCGGGTGCTCCGGTTTCCTCCCACATTCCAAAGTCATGCGGGTTTGTAGGTTAATTTACTTTGGTAAAGTGCCCCTAGTGTGTAGAATGTGAAACTGGGATAATGGGGAACTAGCGTGCAGGTGATCATTTGGTCGGCGTGGGCTGAGGGGCCTGTTTCCACGTTGAATCTCCAAAAACCAAAACAGGAATCAAGCAATCTTTGGACTTCTCTTTGAATATACATGGGAGATAGATAAAATTAGATTAACACTACAATCTGGCTAATGGGAGGATGTTTCAGTACTCGGTGGCGCAGCGGTAGAGTTGCTGCCTTACAGCGCCAGAGACCCGGGTTCCATCCCGCCGACGGGTGCTGTCTGTACGGAGTTTGCACGTTCTCCCCGTGACCACGGGAGTTTTCTCCGAGATTTTCGCCTTCCTCCCACATTCCAAAAGCGTGCAGGCTTGTAGGTTAATTGGCTTGGTATGTGTGAATTATGTGTAGGATCGTGTTAATGGGCAGGGATCGCTGGTCGGAGCGGACTTGATGGGCTGAAGGGCATGTTTCTGCACTGTATCACTAAACTAAACTCTGGTAACAATCGGGAAGAAACTGTTCCTGAAGAGAAAGCATATAACAGTGCAAAGATTAGTGGGAAGCCAGAGGATTGGGAAGCTTTTAAAGAACAGCAGAAGGTAAATAAAAAGGCAATACGGGGAGAATAGATGAAATACGACGGTAAGCTAGCTAATAATTTAAAATAATTTCTTCAGTTATATAAAGAGCAAGAAAGAGGCAATAGTGGACGTTGGGCCGCTGGAGAATGATGCCGGTAAAGAGATAATGGGGAATAAAGAAGGCAGAGGAGTTGAATAACTTCTTTGCATCAGTTTTCATAGTGGAAGACACCAGCAATGTGCCTGAAATGGAAAAGAGTCAGGGGGTGTAATTTAGTGCAGTGGCTATTTCTAAGGAGAAGGTGCTTGGGAAGCTGAAAAGGCTGAAGGTGGATAAGTCACCTGGACAGCAGGCTAAGGTTCTGAAAGAGGTGGCTTTCGAGATTGTGGAGGCATTAATAGTAATATTTCAAGAATCACGAGAGTCAGGGGTGGTTCCAGACGATTGGAAAATTGCCAATATTACCCTGCTGTACAAGAAGGGAGCAAAGCAGAATAGTGGGAACTATAGGCTGGTTAGTCCGACTTCAGCGGTTGTTAAGATTTTAGAGTCCATTATAAAGAATGAGGTTTGTGTAAGAAAGAACCGCAGATGCTGGTTTATATCGAAGGTAGACACAAAATGCTGGAGTAACAGTGGGTCAGGCAGCATCTCTGGACAAAAGGAATGGGCGACGTTTCGGGTCGAGACCCTTTGTTCAGACTTAAAGAATGAGGTTACGGAGTACTTAGATCGATTAGACAGCTGCAGCTGATTCAGAACGCTGCTGCTCGAGTCCTCTCTAAGACTAAGAAAGTGGATCACACTCCAGTTTTGAGATCTTTACACTGGCTTCCAGTCTGTCAAATAATTGATTTCAAAATATTACTGTTGGTTGATAAAGCACTGAATGGTCGAGGGCCAAAATACATTTCTGATCTTCTGCTACATTATGAACCACCCAGACCTCTGAGATCATCTGGGTCAGGTCTGCGTTCTGTCTCCACAATCAGAACTAAACATGGAGAAGCAGCGTTTAGTTTTTATGCACCACATATATGGAACAAACTTCCAGAAAAATGCAGGTCGCTCCAACTCTGTTCTTTTAGAAACATAGACAATAGGTGCAGGAGGAGCCATTCGGCCCTTCGAGCCAGCACCGCCATTCATTGTGATCATGGCTGATCGTCCCCTATCAATAACCCGTGCCTGCCTTCTCCCCATATCCCTTGATTCCACTAGCCCCTAGAGCTCTATCTAACTCTCTTAAATCCATCCAGTGACTTGGCCTCCACTGCCCTCTGTGGCAGGGAATTCCACAAATTTTAAATTGGGGCTGAAGACTTTTCTGTTTGACGCTACCTTTAATTACTTTTAATTTTAATTAAATTAAATAATTATTCATATGTAACACGACACTGTAATTTTAATTCTTGTATTTTATACTTGCTTTATTGTATTTTAGCTTGTTTTTATTTTCTATTCTTTTTAATGACTTTTTAATTGCTTTTCATTGCTTTTTAATTCTTTGTGTAAAGCACTTTGAATTGCCTTGTTGCTGAAATGTGGTATATAAATAAACTTGCTTGCTTGCTCGCTCAGATGTTCATGATAAAATAAGCCAAAGTCAGTATGGTTTTGTGAAGGGGATCAAGTACTTGATGGGCCGAATGGCCAAATTCTGCTTCTATCACTTATGGATATCGTGGTTTGCGCTTTCAAACATTTGTTTCTTTGGCCCGACGGAAGCAGGGATGAGTTAGGTGAAAATGTTCCTTGCTTAAGGGCCCGTCCCACTTACGCGATTTTTACAGCGACTGCCGACACCTGTCATAGTGGCAGCAGATCCAGCGGCGACCAGAACAAGGTACGACTCTATGGGCGACTACTCACGATCATACACGCTTCACCCCGCGACATGTCGCCAGGGTGTCGCCTGTAGGGTCGTGAGTAGTCTCCTAGTCACCCAAAGAGTCGTAGCGTCTTTTTGGTTGCCGCTGGATTTTCAACGTGTGGAAAACTGCCGGCAACCTATGACAGGTGCCGGCAGTCGCCGAAAAAGTCGCGTAAGTGGGACAGGCCCTTTATGTTGGCTGCTTGCCTGCGGCAGTGTGCAGTGGGTTTGCTTCTTGTACTAATTGAAGGCTGTTTCATTCCCTCCCTCCCACCACCCCTGCCCCCTCATGCCCCGCCATGCTGTTCAAACAAGGTCCACGAGCTTCACAACAAGCACACAGAAGAGTCGATGAAAACCGAAAAGTGGCAATTTGAGTTCAAGCACCTGCAGGAGAAACATGACGCGCTGTTGAAAGAGAAAGAGGTGAGTCTAGGAGGATGGATCACAGAATGAAGCCAACCATGGGGATAACCCCAGCTTACCAGTCAGCTAGTCTCCCTCTCCCCTGACTCTCAGTCTGAAGAAGGGTCTTGACCCATAACCTCACCGAAGATAGACACAAAATGCTGGAGTGACCCAGTGGGACAGGCGGCATCTCTGGGGAGAACGAATGGGTGACATTTCGGGTCGAGGCCCTTCTTCAGACTAAAAGTAAGGGGAGGGGGAGTTATAGAGATATGGAAGGGCAAGGTGTGAAAATGAGACATCAAAGGGGATGAAGTTCATGGGACATGCAGAATAGATCATTGCTAGCTAGGGGAAGGTGAAGCATATAAAGATAAAATTTAATCAGGGGGACAGTCAGACAGGTCGGAGAACTAGGAAGGGAGGGGGGATGGAGAGACAGGGAAAGCAAGGGTTACTTGGAGAAGTCGGTATTCATACCGCTGGGTTGTTAGCTACCAAGTGAAATATGACGTGTTGTTCCTCACCTATTCCTTATCTCCAGAGATGCTGCCTGACCCGCTGAGTTACTCCAGCATTTTTTGCCGAACGCCAGTCAACGTCTGATAGAGGAAAGCTTGAGCTTGGTGTCAGATGGACATGGTCAGGAAAGTGTGTTTTGATGTGATTGAATTGGGAAGGGAGCAGATCGGTGAGATCTGAATAAGCCTGTTGGATGGACATTGTTATAGAGTCATACAGCGTGGAAACAGGCCCAACTTGCCCACACCGACCAACAAGTCCCATCTGCACCAGTCCCACCTGCCATAGCCTTCTAAACCTATCCTATCCATGTACCTGTCCAAATGTATTTTAAACATTCTGATAGTACCTGCTTCAACTACCTCCTCTGGCAGCTTCTTCCATATACAGTGCCCTCCATAATGCTTAGGACAAAGACCCATCATTTATTTATTTGCCTCTGTACTCCACAATTTCAGATTTGTAATTGAAAAAATCACATGTGGTTAAAGTGCACATTGTCAAATTTTATTAAAGGGTATGGCTCGGGTGTATTTAATTGCCTCCTTAATGCGGGTATAAGAGAGCTCTCAGCACCTAGTCTTTCCATCACCTTTGGAAACTTTTATTGCTGTTTATCAATATGAGGACCAAAGTTGTGCCAATGAAAGTCAAAGAAGCCATTATGAGACTGAGAAACAAGAATAAAACTGTTAGAGACATCTTAGGCTTACCAAAATCAACTGTTTGGAACATCATTAAGAAGAAAGAGAGTACTGGTGAGCTTACTAATCGCAAAGGGACTGGCAGGCAAAGGAAGACCTCCATAGCTGATGACATAAGAATTCTCTCTATAATAAAGAAAAATCCTCAAACACATGTCTGACAGATCACAAATACTCTTCAGGAGTCAGGTGTGGATTTGTCAATGACCACTGTCCGCAGAAGACTTCATGAACAGAAATACAGAGGCTACACTGCAAGATGCAAACCACTGGTTAGCCGCAAAAATAGATGGCCAGGTTACAATTTGCTAAGAAGTACTTAAAAGAGCAACCACAGTTCTGGAAAAAGGTCTTGTGGACAGATGAGACAAAGATTAACTTTTATCAGAGTGATGGCAAGAGCAAAGTATGGAGGAGAGAAGGAACTGCCAAGATCCAAAGCATACCACCTCATCTGTGAAACACGGTGGTGGGGGTGTTATGGCCTGGGCATGTATGGCTGCTGAAGGTACTGGCTCACTTATCTTCATTGATGATACAACTGCTGATGGTAGTAGGATAATTAATTCTGAGAAGTATAGATACATGCTATCTGCTTAAGTTCAAACAAATGCGTCACAACTCATTGGCCGGCGGTTCATTCTACAGCAAGACAATGATCCCAAACATACTGCTAAAGCAACAAAGGAGTTTTTAAAAAGCTAAAAAATGGTCAATTCCTGAGTGGCCAAGTCAGTCACCCGATCTGAACCCAATTGAGCATACCTTTTATATGCTGAAGAGAAAACTGAAGGGGACTAGCCCCCAAAACAAGCATAAGCTAAAGATGGCTGCAATATGGGCCTGGCAGAGCATCACCAGAGAAGACACCCAGCAACTGGTGATGTCCTTGAATTGCAGACTTCAAGCAGTCATTGCATGCAAAGGATGTGCAACAAAATATTAAACATGACTACTTTCATTTACATGACATTTCTGTGTCCCAAACATTATGGTGCCCTGAAATGGGGGGACTATGTATAAACACTGCTGTAAATTTCTACATGGTGAAACCAAAATGTATAAAAATGGCCTTTATTAAAATCTGGCAAAGTGCACTTTAACCACATGTGATTTTTTTCTATTACAAATCTCAAATTGTGGAGTACAGAGGCAAATAAATAAATGATGGGTCTTTGTCCCAAACACTATGGAGGGCACTGTAGGTGCAATTTACAATAATACTTTATTTGCTACATGTACAGAGGTACAGTGTTATTGTATATAGTTTAGTACAAGTATCACTATCCATCAGCACTTAGATACATCTTAGATCAGCATCTCAGATACAGTACAAGTGTACAGCAGTAGTACACTGAGACAGTCTACAGAGTCGCCATTTCCAAGTCCCAGTTGTTGTAAGTGCAGGGATCTTGACCTGACCGTGAAGGCCCGTTGTCATGGCGACAGTGCAGGGTTGGCCTGGCCAAGCGTAGCCGTGGTGTCCTCCACCGCTGTAGGCCGCGTGCGGTCCACGTGCTCGGCCTCTTGTAGCGGCGCCCGGTCCAGCCGAGCCCCAGGGTGCTGCAGGGCCTCCAGCGGCCCATTCCCCCGTCGAGGCCCTGCACTCCCTCCCGCAGCCCGTCTGCTCACCGGCCCTCTGTTCCCACTCCCTCCTCTCTGGGTGGGCGAGCTGGCCATTCCGGGCGACTTCATGCCTGCTTTGCAAGGGAAAGAAACGTGTTGATGGAACCTTCTCGACACTTTACCCTGCCAAATGACAGTGAACAAAGCAACAACCATGAAATCAAGGACAGCGTAAAAAATTCCATGTTGGAAAAGTAAATTAAATTCAGTGGATGGCAGAGGCTGGAATTCTGAAAATAAAGCAGAAGATGCTGGAAATGTTCTGTGAGTCGGGCAGCATCTGTGGAAGAAGAACATTTCGGGGCCAGGAACCTGTATCAGAACTGGGAAAAGGAGAAACTGTTAGTTTGAAGTTGCAGAGGGTGTGGAAGGAATGGAGAGGACAAAGGAACTATTCCTGATGGTGTGCCAGGGCTGCGGTGGTTAGAGGGCCAGAGGAGGTAGTTGAGGCTGGGACTATCCCACCGTTTAAGAAACAGTTGGTCAGGTACATGGATAGGACCGGTTTGGAGGGTTATGGACCGCTGGCAAGTGGGACTAGGGTAGCTGAGTAGGTGTTTCACAGAGGTTAGAGAATGTTAAATTATATGTTGACTTGTCCATTAAACACCTGCTTTGAAGTATTAATACTAATAAGGAGCGGCACGGTGGCACAGCATTAGAGTTGCTGCCTTACAGCGCCTGAGTTTGATCCTGACTGCGGGTGCTGTCTGTAGGGAGATTGTACATTCTCCCTGTGACCACGTGGGTTTTCTCCGGGTGCTCCGGTTTCCTCCCACACTCCAACGACGCACAGGTTTGTAGGTTAATTGGCTTGGTAAAATTGTAAATTGTTCCTAGTATGTGTCGGGTAGTGTTAATGTGCGGGGATCGGTGGTGGGTGCGGACTCAGTGGGCCGAAGGTCCAGTTTCCGCGCTGTATAGAGTCCTAGATTAATACAGTGTGGAAACAGGCCCTCCGGCCCAACTCGCCCACACCGGCCAACAATGTCCCAGCAACCCTAGTCCCACTTGCCAGCGCTTGGTACATAACCCTCCAAACCTGTCCTATCCATGAACTTGTCCAACTGTTTATTAAACGGTGGGATAGTCCCAGCCTCAACTACCTCCTCTGGCAGCTTGTTCCATACACCCGCCACCCTCTGTGTGGAAAAAGTTACCTCTGAAGAAGGGTTTTCGGCCCGAAACTTTGCCTATTTCCTTCGCTCCATAGATGCCTGCCTCACCCGCTGAGTTTCTCCAGCATTTTTGTCTACTTTGATTTTCCAGCATTCCTCCTTAAACCTCTTTTCAAATTCCTATTTACCTCCGTATAAATTCCTATTCCGGATTCCTATTAAATCTTTTCCCTTCACCTTGAACCTATGTCCCTCTGGTCTCGATTCCCTGAACTAAATTAAACTACTTCATGTTTTGTTGTTGCAGCGATTAATAGTGGAGCGTGATGGCCTCCGGGGAGACGAATGAAGAGCTGCGATGTGCACAGGCACAGCAGAAGGTCTTGAGCAAAGCCGGTAAATCAGCGCTCCTCTCACCGATTGCAGCCAGCATCTCTGTGCTGAAAGGGTGGCGTTCTGGGTGCCGTTCGGAGTTAGTATTGTTTAGTTGTGATGCTGCACTCGATATTCCTGGATGGTGATCTCTATAACTGCACTGGTTAACAAAGTAACATCCAAGCAGAACATTGCATAGAATCCCAACAAAGGAACAATGTAGACAAAAGGAACTGCGTATGCTTGAATCTTGAGGAGAAAAAACACAAAGTGCTGGAGTAACTCAGCGGGTTAGGCAGCACCTCTGGAGAAAAGGAATAGGTGATGTTTCGGGTCGAGACCTTCTCTTTGATTTTACCAGCACCTGCAGTTTCTTTCTTACACATTTTGTCCGCTCCACTGCAAAATCTCCTCAAGGTTTGTCTACTTTGAAGAAGTCCTCCTCCTCTCTCTGTCGAGAGTTCAGCAACATCCTCCCTCACTGCTCCCCTTCTGTGATTTTCCTCCTTCCTTCCGAAAGATCAGTCTGAAGAAAGGTCTCGACCCGAAACGTCGGCCATTCCTTCCCTCCATAGATGCTGCCTCACCCATAGTTGCTCCACCATTTTGTGTTTAGCATAATATAGGTAGAACGTCTTGACCCGTGTTCTCTGTGCCGTTGCAGCATCTAGTGAAGATTTATCCGTGGGGAATCTTGCAGCGGAGATGGTTCCTGCAGAGCTCAGTGAGTTATTATTTAAACGCATGCCTTTCTCTCCAACACCACCGCCAATCCTCGCCCTGCCCCTGGTTCCACGTTCTTCAATACGAACATATTTTACATTTATTTTGCCTCTATCTCATTAAATATATCTTTTTATAGGCACGTCAAAAAAATGCCATAGTACAATAATAGTTTGTAAAATTCTGATCCGGAGAGGAAATGCACATTTCAAAGATTGTAATTTGATATTTTGACAAAAGTGACGGTCTGGCTGTCAATTTTAGGGTTGACAATGCAGAAACATGCCCTTCGGCCCAACGAGTACACGCTGCACAGTGATCTCCGCACACTAAAGGGCCTGTCCTACTTTCATGACCTATTCATGACCTGTTTTACTCATGGACATTTTTCATCCATGCTAGAAAAACGCCCCACCTACTTGATACCACGAGTACCTACGACTAGCATCACGGCCTGCTACTACCTTGTGACGACCATGCTGCGAGTGTGAGTCAAGGCAAACTCGGCAGAGGTCGTGAAAGTGGGACAGGCCCTTTACGCAATTTTTTTCGGCGACTTGCCGCACCCGTCATAGTCGCAGCAAGTTGCCGAAAAATGTCAAAATATTGAAAATCCAGCGGCGACCAGAAAAAAGGTACGACTCTTTGGGTGTAAGTGATAGGAGCAGAATTAGGTCAATCGGACCATCAGGCCTACTCCGCCATTCAATCATGGCTGATCTATCTCTCCCTTCTAATCCCATTCTCCTGCCTTCTCCCCATAACCCCTGGACACCTGTACTATAAAGAATCTATCAATCTCAGCCTTAAAATATCCATTGATGCCCTCCACAGCTTCTGTGGCAAAGAATTCCACAGATTCAACACTCTCTGACTAAAGAAATTCCTCCTCATCTCCTTTCTGAAGGTACGTCCTTTTACTCTGAGGCTGTGCCCTCTGGTCCTAGACTCTCGCACTCAAGCTGTCCACAGTGTGCAGATACAAGAGAAGGGGTTTGTTGCTCCTGTGTTCTCTTCGTTCATCTCTGCAACATCCCGGCTTGCCCATTTATCAAGGAAAAGGTTCTGATAAGAGATTTCAAAAAGGTTCCATTGACTGTAAAGCCTCTCAGGATATCCTGATTATGCAAGAGCTCAAAATGCAGGATTCAATCCTGACGTCTGGTTGGGATGGGTTTCCATGCTAACGAGTAGGTGGACCTGCTGCCTCACAGCGCCAGACACCCGGGTTGGATCCTGACTACAGGTACTGTCACTGCGCAGTTTGTATGTTCTCCCTGTGACAACGTTCGTTTTCTTTGGGTTCCCCCACACTCAAAAGACCTACAGGTTTGTAGGTTAATTGGCTTCGGTTTTAAAGATTGTAAATTGTCCCTAGTGTATAAGAATGTGCTAGTGGTCGGCACGGACTCGGTGGGCCGAAGGGCCTGTTTCTGCACTGTATCTCTAAACTAAACCAATAGTCGGCAGACGAGCAAGCATTGTGGTGTTGGTGCATCTCTACATTGCAGCCTGGGAACACACCTGTATTTCTATGGTCTCTGCATCCCTTCAACTCTGAACTAAACGTGCTGCTGTGTTGCTGCAGGGAACGGGTCATCCGGCTGCAACATGAGAACAAGATGCTGCGGGTTCAGCAAGAGGAGACGTACCACGACCGGTTCCACGAGTTCCAAAGTGTGTTGGACGATGCCAACAGGCACACCACAAGCTGGAGAATGAAACCGGTGAGAGAGAGAGAGAGAGAGAGAGAATCCCTAAGATCGACACAGAGTTCTCGAGTAACTCAGCAGGTCAGGCAGCATCTCTGGAGAAGGTGAATAGGTGACCAGTGTAGGAAGGAATGCCGGTTTAAACCAAAGATAGATAGACACAAAAGCTGGAGTAACTCAGCGGGACAGGCGGCATCTCTGGAGAGAAGAATGGGTGACGTTTTTGGGTCGAGACCCTTCTCGATATAAAACATCACCCATTCATTCTCTCCGGAGATGCTGCCTGTCCGCTGAGTTACTCCAGCTTTTTGTGTCTATTGTGAATAGGTGACATTTTGGATCAGGATCCATCTTTAATCAGATTGTAATGGGAAGGGGGGAGGAAGCTGGAAGAGAGATGGGAGCAGACAGGACAAAGCCTGGCAAATGATAGGTGGACACAAATTGCTGGTGTGGAACTCAGTGGGTCAGGCCGCATCTCAAGATTCAAGAGAGTTTATTGTCATCTGTCCCCAGAGAGGACAATGAAAATTCTTACTTTGCTTCAGCACAACAGAATATAGAAGGCGTAAATAAATACAGAACACATTGGTGTGTCCATATACTATTGAATATATATATATATATATATATATATGATTATTTATGTGAGTATATATATATATATGTGTGTGTGTGTGTGTGTATATATATATTATATATATATATACTCACATAAATAATCAGATAAACTGCAATGGGCTATTAATGTTCAGAGTTTTGTTTGAATTGAGTTTAATAGACTGATGGCTGTGGGGAAGTAGCTGTTTCTGAACCTGGACGTTGCGGTCTTCAGGCTCCTGTACCTTCTACCTGAAGGCAGCGGGGAGATGAGTGAGTGGCCAGGATGGTGTGGATCCTTGATGATGCTGGCAGCCATTTTGAGGCAGTGACTGCGATAGATCCCCTCGATGGTAGGGAGCCGATGATGGACTGGGCAGTGTTTACGACTTTTGCAGTCTTTTGGGGAGGGGGGGGGGGGGGGGGAGGAGTAGGTGACGTTTTTGGGTGAAGGTCCTTCAGACTGAGTCAGGGGAGAGGGAAACAAAGTATGAAAAGGTACAAAGAACAAATGAATGAATGGTATGTAAAGGACAAATCAGAGCTGACACCAGTGACCAGGGAATAGTGGAGCCCACAATGGTCCCAGTGTTGGCTGTGGAAAGAGGTTGAATAACGAAGGGATACGAACAGTGAAATTAGTATTACGACAACTAAACTAACAGGACGACTAGGGTGAAGGGGGGAGGGGCAGAGAGAGGGGCTACAAGGGTTACTTGAAAGTAGAGAAATCAATACTCATACTGCTGGGGTGTAAGCTGCCAAGCGGAATATGAGGTGCTGTTCCTCCAATTTGCGTTTGACTCACCTTGACATTGGAGGAGGCCCGGGGACAGTAAGGTCAGCGTGGATCCAATTTGCGTTTGGCCTCACCTTGACAGTGGAGGAGGCCCGGGACAGTAAGGTCAGCGTGGATCCAATTTGCGTTTGGCCTCGCTCTGACAGTGGAGGAGTCGGATAATTCCTGTCTGAAGTTTGGGAAGACTGGCATCTCTGGACACAACTCGGAGTCTGAGATTCCCCAACATGCCCGTTCTCCGAGTCTGTCAATTCATTCCAAGTAGATGGGGGAAAAGGGAACTTTATAAATGCAGGACTTCAACACAGAATTTCCATTTATGAGATAGAATGTGTAATAAAACATCTTGCAATAAAAAGAAAACTGCAGATCCTGGTTTATGCCAAAGATAGACACAAATTGCTGGAGTAACTCAGAGGGTCAGGCAGCATCTCTGGAGTAATTGGAGCAGCGATGCTTTGGGTTGGGGACCCTTCGCCAGTCTCTTAATAAAACATCATATAGCCAGGCCCAGAACCAGAAGACATAGTTTTCAGGTGAGGGTGGAAAGATTTAATGGAACCTGAAGGGTACCGTATTTACACAAAGGGTGGTGGATGTATGGACCAAGCTGCCGGAGGAGGTAGTTGGGGCAGGTACTATTCACAACGTTTAATAAACAGGTTAAGTAAGTAACATTTTATTTATTTATAAGC
>CM075992.1:8804786-8824786 GCA_038087875.1 Malacoraja senta
TTATTCCCAAAATGGCGGAGGTTCCGACTCCGTTATGCCCCAGTTAATCCACGTCAGTCCATTGGATTCTTAGCAGCTTCTACCTATGATCTTTGGTTTAATCAGTGTTGTGCTCCAGTATCTTTGGATACAACAGTGATGTTTATGAGGATTTGGATAGGCACATGGATATGCAGGGAATAGAGGGATATGGATTATGTGCAGGCAGATAAGAGTTGGTCTTGGCATCATGTTCAGCACAGACATTGTGGGCTGAAGGGCCTGATCCTGTGCTGTACTGTTTTATGTTCTATCTGCTCTGATCAACCCTGCTAATGTTGGAGGATCGGGTGAACAATGCCATCTTGTAGTACAGTGGGCTGGGTCCCAAAGACTGAAGAACTATTTTGCTTCTTTCGTCCTTCCTCAATAAGAAGAACCCTGCAAAGGATCTTGTGAGTAGATAAAAATGCTGGAGAAACTCAGCGGGTGAGGCAGCATCTATGGAGTGAAGGAAATAGGCAACTTTTCGGGTCGAAACCCTTCTTCGACCCGAAACGTTGCCTATTTCCTTCGCTCCATAGATGCTGCTGCATCCGCTGAATTTCACCAGCATTTTTGTCTACCTTCGATTTTCCAGCATCTGCAGTTCCTTCTTAAACAAGGGATCTTGTCACTGGTTTCCAGTGTTAGTTGACTTAAATGAATTGATTCAATTAGGGGAAGTGTGAAACTTCAATGGAAGTCCACTGTCCATCCACTGTGTGTGATCTGGTCGTTTGCAAACTATATGTACAGCAGATTATGTGGACTTCCCACGGAAACACTCAGGCTGTTAGATTCGGTTTGGAACACATTATTACATTTACTGCAGCTACATTTCATTCCAGATTTTCAGTTTGTGCTCCCAGCTAATTTATGTGTTTGAATTCACAGAGCGGTCAATTCCTGAAGGACTGGCCTTAATGACAATTTTGGCTTTGTCTTCCCTTAAACATAGGACAGGGCAGTACAGCAGCTGGCCCTTCGGCCCATAATGTCCATGCCGAACATGATGCCTAGACCATTACTTATCTGCCTGCACATAATCAATAGCCTTCCATTGAATCACATGTGACAAGTCACAATGAAATTCCTTGCTTGCATCATACCCAAGGTATGCAAATAGTCCCCACATAAAGGTCGCTGAGAACGTTACAAAGTAATTAATTACCTTCCATTCCCTGCATATTCAACAGTCTCTTAGAGGGCAGTTATAATCTGCCTCCACCACCCCTGGCAATGTGTTCCATGCACCCACCACCCACTGTGTACAAAGCTTGTCCCACACGCCTCCTAGCTAGCCTAGACCTGATGGGCCAAATGTCCTCATTTGCACAGATGTTTACATTCCAGGTGTTCCTGATCCTGTGTAAATAAAACATTAGTGGACCCACTTTTTAATTCTGGACCAGTTTCCAAATTGGATGGCGGGAGGGGGCAATGATTTTTTTCTACCAAACACTGGAAAAAAGATTTTTTAAACTTCTGGCGTTTTTTTTCTACCAAAAACTGGTAGAAAGCAATTGTCAGCAACTTGACCTCCAGCCTCGTTTCACCTCTTTGGGAAGGCTACAGAAACGGGAAATAAACTGTTACATTGTGCATTCACTGCTGGCCTGGTGCGCTGGGCTTCTGCACGGGTGAAGCAGATTGCAATGGACTTTGAAACAGTCTGTCCGTGTGTGTGTGTGACCATGCTCGACAGAAGCCACCACCAACACTATCGGTCTCTGAACCGTGTGGGGAGGAACTGCAGGTGCTGGTTTACACTGGAGATAGTCACAAAATGCTGGAGTAACTCAGCGGGACAGGCTACATCTTTGGACCGTGTTCGGAGAGGGACGATGCGGGCGTCCAAGCGCAAACCAACAGAGTGGGGCGAAGAAATGTTTCATATCAACTCATCCGCCTCAGGTGGCTTTTATTTGGAGTGAATGCAGCCCTGATCCAACATCTGTCCACCTTGTCTTTCTCTATGTGGGTTGTCGTTTGACGCTGAGCTATTAAAGGCAGCCGTGGACTTATCTTTGTGCAAAACAAGATGACATCTCTCGTTGTAGGATGGCGGGCGCAGCGGTAGAGTTGCTGCCTGACAGCGCCAGAGACCAGGGTTCCATCCTGACTACGGGCGCTGTCTGTACGGAGTTTGTACCTTCTCCCCGTGACCCGCGTGGGTTTTCTCCGGGTGCTCCAGTTTCCTCCCACACTCCAAAAGATGTGGGTTTGTAGTTCAATTGGCTTCGGTAAAGTTGTAAATTGTAGGATATTGTCAGTGGGCCTGTTTCCCCGCTGTATCTCTGAAGTCAAAAAAAGTCTCTCAACCCGATTAGCAAATAGAGCCAACTTGATGGCCTGTCCCACTTGTGCGTTATTTACGCGACATAATTTACGCGTCGTGACGTGCACAAGATGCGCGCCTCCTGCGTGACCCGCAAATGACGCCCAAGTGGGACAGGCCTATAAGTGTGAAAGAGTGCATATATCCGCAGTCGTTTCACGGAGATTCAGTCTGTGAGAGTCTACAATATCAATCCCAGATGGAGTCTGTGATTTGGAGTATATTTCACTGCTACATTCTCGCAGCCTCGTTTAGTCTTTGGTGAATGCTGATGTCCAGAATCGGCAGTTAAGAGCGATGAACTCGGGCTGATGTGAGCTGCGCGGCAGAGTCACACGACCCACACACACACACACAATATGCACACACACATACATACACACACACACACACAATGCACATACACACACACACACACACACGATGCACACAGATACACACACACACACACATACGATGCACAGATACACACATACACACACACGATGCGCGCACACACACACACACACACACATGATGCACACATACACACATACACACACACACACATGATACACACACACACGATGCACACAGACACATGATGCACACACACACACACACACCGAGAGGGTGAGACAAGTCCTTGCCACAGATTGGCAGCAGCGAGGTGAGCAATGGGCGAGAGCTTCTGCCCTTCCACTGAGATCTCACAGTGGGTGGGCGCAGGGCTGTGTTCCTTCTGTCTCTCCCTCTCCCCTCACTCTCAATCTGAAGAAGGGTCTTGACCTGAGACGTCACCTATTCCAGAGACGCCGCCTGTCCCGCTGAGTTACTTTTGTGTCTATTTTCGGTTTAAACCAGCATCTGCAGTTCCTTCTTACACATCATGCCCTTCGGTATTCCACATGCACGTCCCTAGTGTGTGTGGGATAGTGTTAGTGTGCGGGGATCGCTGGTCGGTGTGGACTCGGTGGGCCGAATGGCCTGTTTCCGCGCTGTATCTCTAAACTAAACACGAAGATGGACACAAAATGCTGGAGTGTCTCAGCAGGACAGGCAGCATCTCTGGAGAGAAGGAATGGGTGACGTTTCGGATCGAGCCCCTTCGGAAACTGCAGATGCTGGAGTCTTGCAGAGAAACACACAAAGTGCTGGAGTAACTCGGGTGGGTGGTGGGGGGGGGGCAGGCAGTGTCTCTGGGGGACATCGATAGGCGACCTTCTGTAGACACGGGGAGATATTGGAGTTGACCAGGGTGGACCCCAGAGGGCGGTGGAGGCAGGTTCTCTGGATGCTTTCAAGAGAGAGCTGGATAGGGCTCTTAAAAATAGCGGAGTCAGGGGATATGGGGAGAAGGCAGGAACGGGGTACTGATTGGGGATGATCAGCCATGATCACATTGAGGTGCTGGCTCGAATGGCCTACTCCTGCACCTATTGTCTATTGGAGAGAAGGAATGGGTGACGTTTCGGGTCGAGACCCTTCTTCGGAAACTGCAGGTGCTGGAATCTTGCAGAGAAACACACAACGTGCTGGAGTAACTCAGGGGGGCCAGGCAGTGTCTCTGGGGGACATCGACAGGCGACCTTCTGTAGACACGGGGATGGAGTTTTTAAGAAGGAACTGCAGATGCTGGAAAATTGAAGGTAGACAAAAATGCTGGAGAAACTCAGCGGGTGCAGCAGCATCTGTGGAGCGAAAGAAATTGGCAACGTTTCGGGCCGAAACCCTTCTTCAAACTGAAGTCTTCTTCAGACTCCGAGATATTGGAGTTGACCAGGGTGGACCGTGAGGCGGAGCGCCTGGTGGTGACCACTGGTCTATTTGCTCGGTTCTCCCGCACAGAGGGGCAGGCGGTTCGGGCACCCGGGGAGGGTGGGCCAGGCTTCAGTGGTCGCCCTCCACCCCGTTGAGCGGCAGCGTCTCTGGGATGAGCAGGACGCTCCTCTTGTCCTGGGCTCCGTCCCCGCGTAAGGAGCGGGTGGCCACCCCGGGCCAGTCCGCCTTCTCCCCCGCCTCCTCCACCGCGGGCGACAGGGACAGGACCGGGTGGTGGAGGGTGCGGGCGCCCCGGTAGGTGTGAGCGCCCTCGGGCGAGGAGGAGATGTTGGCGAGGACGGCGGCTGGGGAGAGCCGAGGGGGGCACTCGCTGGCCGGCTGCTGGCATGTTCTCTGCAGCGACCCACACCCCGGGATAGACTGGCAACTGGAGGCCAAGATCTCCTGGGAACCCAACCTCCCAGCATCAGAACTGTAGGAGATCAGGTCCCTTCCAACCTCAGAGATATTGATGGTCGACAAGGGAGAGGCGTTGAGGACTATCTCTTCCTCCAGTAAGCTGCGAGGAGTCGCCTCTACCTCTCCCTCTCCCTCTCCGCTCCCCAGGTCCAATCTGAGGGTCTCTGACCCCTCTCCCCCTCGGCCCAAGTTCTCCACCGTCTCCGTGCATCGTGGCCTGGGGTCCTCGGACAGAAAGTGTATCTGTGTGAGCGGCTTGTGCTCGCTGTAAGGGCCGCAGGAACACACGGTGGACTGGGTGTCCTGGCACAGGCAGCTGTACATGGAGGCATCCGACGACACGCTGGTGCGGCGCTTGAGGAGGTGGAAGGGCCGGGCCGGCCGCTGGACGTTGCTGGCCGGAGAGGGCGAGGGGGCGGCGGGCAGCAAGCGGCTGAGCAGTCGGACGTGCTGAGAATTCCCCTCCTCAGTCATCTCCTCGATCTCCTCCATCGGCTGGAACTGCATGTCGTCTTTGGAGATTCTAGAGCAGAGGGAATGCGGTTAAGGCGGGCTACACTTCATAGTTTAGTTCAGAGATACAGCACGCAAACAGTTTAAAACCCCTGTCCCACGGTACGAGTTCATTCCAAGAATTCTCCCGAGTTTGCCCTGATTCGAACTCGGAGATTTACGGTAATGGCCACTCGTCGGTACTCGGGGCTCTCGTGGACATTTTTCATCATGCTGAAAAATCTTCACGAGTCTTCCCGAGTACCTGCCGTTAGCGCTAAGAGACGTCCCCGAGCTCCGACGTACCTGCTACGTTCATTCTCCGCGCTTACCACGAGTTTGATTTTTTAAAAACTCGGGAGAGCTCTTGGAATGAACTCGCACCGTGGGACAGGGGAAGGAGACCCGAAACGTCGCCCATTCCTTCTCTCCTGAGATGCTGCCTGCCCCGCTGAGTTACTCCAGCCTCCTGTGTCAAGACCTGGGGCGGCACAGTGGCGCAGCGGTAGAGTTGCTGCCTCACAGCGCCGGAGTCCCGGGTTCGATCCCGACTACGGGCGTGGTCTGTGCGGAGTTTGTACCGATCTCCCCGTGACCGCGCGGGTTTTCTCCGGGTGCTCCGGTTTCCCCCCCACATCCCAAAGACTCACAGGTTTGTAGGTTAATTAGGTTCTGTAAATTGCCCTGTAAGGTGATGGGGATGTGGGGGGATATAGGACTTGTGCAGGAATAGTGTAGTGTAGGTTGGTTGTGGGCACAGACTTGACCTGTTTCTGTGCCATCTCTCCCCTCTCTCTCTGTCACGGTCTAATTCCAACCGTGCTCACCATAAAACCAGCTCAGCTAAATATATATTAAAGTGTTGCAGATGCTGGAAATCTGCAATGAACCATTGGAAATGCACAAAGGTCTTGCAGCGTCCATAGAGGGAGAAGCGGAGTCCATGGTTACTCTCCCTCCACGGATGCTGCCCGGCCTGCCGAGGTTTCCACCGCAGAAGATCAGACAGAAGATGTATTGGAAGTCACAGCTTCAGTCAGGGTTACAATGGACCAGGTTAGGACAGGGTTAAACGCTGGGTTATCTACCTGTCTGTGGTAGACAAAAATGCTGGAGAAACTCAGCGGGTGAGGCAGCATCAATGGACCTATTTCCTTCCCTCCATAGATGCTGCCTCACCCGCTGAGTTTCTCCAGCATTTTTGCCTACCTTCGATTTTTCCAGCATCTGCAGTTCCTTCCTAAACATCTCTGTCTGTGGTCATATGTTGCATGTCCTGGTCTTTCCTTGTTTCCAGTTCCCCTTCCCACCCCCCCCCCCCCCCACCCCCACACACAATCAGTCTGAAGGGTCCAGACCCAAATCGTCACCTATCCATGTTCTCCAGAGATGCTGCCTGACCCGCTGAGTTACTCCAGCACTCTGGGTCTGTCACAGAGTTGCATTACAGAGTTAGATAGAGCTCTAGGGGCTAGTGGAATCAAGGGATATGGGGAGAAGGCAGGCACCGGTTATTGATTGGGGACGATCAGCCATGATCACAATGAATGGCGGTGCTGGCTCGAAGGGCCGAATGGCCTCCTCCTGCACCTATGTTTCTATGTTTCTATTCCTGGACAGGTTGACATGGGTTCAGCACTGGGTCACAGTTACAACGTAGGGCAGGACAAGTCGAAGATAGACACAAAACGCTGGAGTAACTCAGCAGGACAGGCAGCATCTGTGGAGAGAAGGAATGGGTGACGTTTCGGGTCGAGACCCTTCTTCAGACTGAGAGTCGGGGGGAGTGGGAGACATGGAGATATTGAAGGGTAAGGTGTGAAAACACAGATCAAAGGGGACAGTGTTCAAGGCAATGTGGACTGGTTCAGGGTTACAAGGTTGGACGGGGTCAACACTGGGTTAGGGTTACAATGGACAAGTTAGTAAGGGCGGGTTGTAGCCTGGGTCGGGGTGACAATGTTGGATTGGTTCTACACAGGGTTCAGGGTTAAACCGAGCCTCACGCTACCGCATCCCGCAGACTCACGTCATGTCGAAAGTGGATCCCTGGAAGGACGGCTTCTGCAAGACAAACACAGTGGCGGCAGTGTAGGGTGGCCGGGGGTTGGACTCGTCCCAGTAGCGGTCCTTCTCCATCAGGGGCAGGTCCTGATACATGTCATCCACCGCCATCATTGACACCTGAATGCAACAGTCACAGCTACAGTCAATGCAGCCCTGCAAGAGAGGGACACAGCAACTGAGCCTAGCAGTGGGGGGGAGGGGGGAGGGGGGAGAGACAGGCAACAAAGAATCTCACCGCCCACCCAAACCCCCCCCCCTCCCACCGCCCCCCACCCCCACCCCCCCCCCACACACACACACACACACTCCCGCCCTGACGTGAATCTGTGTTATGAGTCTAGCATGGTGGCGCAGCGGTAGAGTTGCTGCCTCACAGCGCCAGAGACCCGGTTCGATCCTGACCACGGGTGCTGTCTATACCGAGTTTGTACGTTCTCCCCGTGACCTGCGTGGGTTTTCTCCGGGTGCTCCGGTTCCCCCCCCCACACTCCAAAGACGTGCAGGTTTGTAGGTTTATTGGCTTTGGTATAAATGTGAATTATCCCTAGTGTGTGTGTGGGATAGTGTTAGTGTGCGGGGATCGCTGGTCGGTGCGGGCTTGATGGGCCAAAGGGCCTGTCTCCACGCTGTTTCTCTAAAGGTGCCGAACGGTCACTCCTCGGCAGCTGGCCAGGCCGCTCGTCACACACGGGACAAGGCTCTGGGGGCTAGGATCGACAAGAAGTCACCTCTAACAACCCCAGCCGTCTGAGCCTGGACTCATACACCCAGCAGAGGGAGAGGTGGAATTACTGTCTCACAGCCCCCAGAGACCCAGTTAGATCCTGATTATGGGTGCTGTCTGTATGCAGTTAGCACATTCTCCCTGTGACATAGAAACATAGAAACATAGAAACATAGGTGCAGGAGTAGGCCATTTGGCCCTTCGAGCCTGAACCGCCATTCAATATGATCATGGCTGATCATCCAACTCAGTATCCTGTACATGCCTTCTCTCCATACCCCCTGATCCCTTTAGCCACAAGGGCCACATCTAACTCCCTCTTAAATATAGCCAATGAACTGGCCTCAACTACCTTCTGTGGCAGAGAATTCCACAGATTCACCACTCTCTGTGTGAATTTTTTTTTTCTCATCTCAGTCCTAAAAGACTTCCCCCTTATCCTTAAACTGTGACCCCTTGTTCTGGACTTCCCCAACATCGGGAACAATCTTGCTGCATCTAGCCTGTCCAAACCCTTAAGAATTTTGTAAGTTTCTATAAGATCCCCCCTCAATCTTCTAAACCGCGTGGATGTCCTCCGGGTGGATTTCCTCCGGGTGCTCCGGTTTCCTCCCATATCCCAAAGAGGTACAAGTTTGTAGGTTAATTGGCTTCTGAATGCTGTAAATTGTCCCTAGTGAACTAGTGGACAGGGGTTGCAGGTGGGCACGGACTCGGTGGGCCGAAGGGCCCGATTCCACTCTGTGTCTATAAACTAAACAGTTTACTGTTATTGGCAGTTCATGGAGGCTGTGTCCCAATTCTAGATGCCGGGGTTTTACAGATCCACTAAGGACAGAAGTGCAATGACATTTCACAGCACGGGTGTGCTGCACGGCACTTCTGCTCATCTTCTGAGCACCAAACGCAACGCCCAGACAACTGGAATGCCCAATATCTTGTGGTGCCTCTGCAGAAGTGAAGGCACCATCCACACTGAAGGTTCTTTGCCAGCTACGATCAATACCTGAAAGTTCCTATCGATCAAACGGTTTGTTTCAAAATCATCATCGTCTTCTCCAAAGGGATTTATTAGTTGTTCGGCCACCTGTAATCAAAGGCATCCCCGTCACACAGATGTAGACACAAGTCTGAAGAAGGGTCTCGACCCGAAACGTCTCCCATTCCTTCTCTCCGGGCATGGGCGGAAATCGCTTTTAAAACATGGGAGGGGGATGGGAGGGGGGGGGGACACAATGAGTCCTGACATCTAGGACAGGAGTCGTCAACCTGCGGCCCGCGGGCCGGATCCGGCCCCTAACCCGAAATCATCCGGCCCGCAGGCGTATTTTTTCTCCAATTCGTTTTCGCGACCTGGGAACTGCAGCCAGACCTGGGCACAACAGCCAGACCTGGGAACTGCAGCCAGACCTGGGAACTGCAGCCAGACCTGGGCGCAACAGCCAGACCTGGGAACTGCAGCCAGACCTGGGCGCAACAGCCAGACCTGGGAACTGCAGCCAGACCTGGGAACTGCAGCCAGACCTGGGCGCAACAGCCAGACCTGGGCGCAACAGCCAGACCTGGGAACTGCAGCCAGACCTGGGAACTGCAGCCAGACCTGGGAACTGCAGCCAGACCTGGGAACTGCAGCCAGACCTGGGCGCAACAGCCAGACCTGGGAACTGCAGCCAGACCTGGGCGCAACAGCCAGACCTGGGAACTGCAGCCAGACCTGGGAACTGCAGCCAGACCTGGGAACTGCAGCCAGACCTGGGAACTGCAGCCAGACCTGGGAACTGCAGCCAGACCTGGGCGCAACAGCCAGACCTGGGAACTGCAGCCAGACCTGGGAACTGCAGCCAGACCTGGGAACTGCAGGTCCTTTGGCCCACTGTGTCCGTGCCGACCAGCAATCACCGTGTACACTAGCACCATCCGACACACTAGGGGCAATTTACAATTTAACCTACAAACCTGCGCGTCTTTGAAGCGAGCCGACCTGGGACTGGCCGTAGCGCCCAGGTCACAGAACATGGGGGGGGTGGTCCCCCGCCTCTCAAAACAGGGGGGGGCAGGCACCCCCCAACCCCAAGGATTTCCGCCTAGAGACGCTGGGAGCCCCCATCTCCCCCGGCAGAGATTTCCATCCAGAGATGCTGCCTGACCCGCTGAGTTACTCCAGCATTTTGTGTCCATCTTCAGTGTCAACCAGCATCTACAGTTCCTTCCTACACTACTATCAATTACAGCCACCCATCACTTGCCAGGCTTTGTCCTGCCCCCCCACCACTATTCCAGCTTTCTCCCCCACCCCCCGCTACAATCAGTCTGAGGAAGGGTCCCGAACCAAAACATCACCGATCCATGTTCTCCAGAGATGCTGCCTGCTGAGTTACTCCAGCATTTTGTGCCTATCTCCATTGTGAAGGGACATGTTGAAGGGGAACCTCACTCTGAATGGGTGCGGATATCCGCATGTATAGAGAGAGAACGCACGGCAGCGTTAACGAACCCTGATCCATAATTAGACCTAAATGTGACATAATTGGCATCTTCCATAAGCTAGGGTACTGTCCGATTCACCTCTACCCCATTGCGGACATTGGACTTTGTCTGTGCAACTGATGTGCTACAATGCTGAGAACTATATTCTGCACTCTATCTTCCCCTTTGCTCTACCTGTTGTACTGGGACTGATCACACCTCCAGATTCAGAGACAGTTTCTTCCCAGCTGTTATCAGGCAGCTGAATCATCCTACCACAACCAGAGAGCAGTGCTGAACTACTATCTACCTCATTGGAGATCCTCGGACTATCTTTGATCGGACTTTACTGGGCTTTACCTAGCACGTTATTCATGTTATTCCCTTTATCATGTATCTGTACACTGTGGACGGCACGATTGTAATCATGTATTGTCTTGCCGCTGACTGGATAGCACACAACTAAAAGAGCTTTTCACTGGACGATACGATACGATAGAACGTTATTTATCCCAGGAGGGAAATTGATCTGCCAACAGTCATCAAACACAAGATACATGAAACATGAAATTAAAGTGACGAGTGGGACGTCCAGGATTGGGGATGTGTGAAGATTGGGGAGGGAGAGGGAGGGGGGGGGGGAGAGTCAGTCTACCCCACGACAGAAGGGGGAGGAGTTATACAATGTACCATGGCACATGTGACAATAATAAATTGAACTAAACTAGTTGGACACTGGGTTACCAGGACACTGGACAACTGGACACTGGGCAACTGGACACTGGGCTACCAGGACACTGGGTTACCATGACACTGGGCAACTGGACACTGGGCTACCAGGACACTGGGCTGCCAGGACACTGGGCAACTGGACACTGGGCTGCCAGGACACTGGGCAACTGGACACTGGGCTGCCAGGACACTGGACAACTGGACACTGGGCTGCCAGGACACTGGGCAACTGGACACTGGGCAACTGGACACTGGGCTGCCAGGACACTGGGCAACTGGACACTGGGCTGCCAGGACACTGGGCAACTGGACACTGGGCTGCCAGGACACTGGGCAACTGGACACTGGGCTGCCAGGACACTGGGCAACTGGACACTGGGCTGCCAGGACACTGGACAACTGGACAACTGGGCTACCAGGACACTGGGCAACTGGACACTGGGTTGCCAGGACACTGGGCAACTGGACACTGGGCTGCCAGGACACTGGACAACTGGGCACTGGGCTACCAGGACACTGGACACTGGGCTACCAGGACACTGGACACTGGACAACTGGACACTGGGCTACCAGGACACTAGGCACTGGACACTGGACACTGGACACTGAGCTACCAGGACACTGGACACTAGTCTACCAGGACACTGGACACTGGGCTACCAGGACACTGGACACTGGACACTAGTCTACCAGGACACTGGACACTGGGCTACCAGGACACTGGACAACTAGACACTGGGCTACCAGGACACTGGACCACTGCACAACTGGACACTGGGCTACCAGGCCACTGGGCTACCAGGCCACATGGGGTTTCAGAGGGGGCACTCACCTTGAGCCAGCCGGCGTAGAAGAAGAACTGTAGCAGGGTGAAGACGGGGATGTACAGGTCGATGTCGTGGCCAGCGTAGCCTTGGGCAGGGTCGAGGAACTGGCGGCCGATCAGACAGGTGAGGAAGAAGCTGTAGACGGCGATGGTCACCACCTGCCAAGACCGGGGATGGGGTTAACTGCGAAAGCGGCGTCTGAGGAGTCCTTGTAGTATAGTTTAGAGATACAGCGTGGAAACAAGCCCTTCGGCCCACCGAGTCCGCGCCGACCAGCGATCACTCGTTACATACATAGATTCATAGACAATAGGTGCAGGAGTAGGCCATTCGGCCCTTCGAGCCAGCACCGCCATTCAATGTGATCATGGCTGATCATCCCCAATCAGTACCCCGTTCCTGCTTTCTCCCCATATCCCTTGATACCGCTAGCCCTAAGAACTCTATCTAACTCTCTTTTTAATGCATCCAGTGAATCGGCCTCCACTGCCTTCTGAGGCAGAGATTTCCATAGATTCACAACTCTCTGGGTGAAAAAGTTTTTCCTCGTCTCAGTCTCAAATGGCCGACCCCTTATTCTTAAACTGTGACCCCTGGTTCTGGACTCCCCCAACATCGGGAACATGTTTCCTGCCTCTAGCGTGTCCAAACCCTTAAAAATGTTATATGTTTCTATAAGATCCCCTCTCATCCTAAATTCCAGTGAATACAAGCCCAGTCGACCCATTCTTTCATCATATGACAGTCCCGCCATCCCGGGAATTAACCTGGTGAACCTACGCTGCACTCCCTCAATAGCAAGAATGTCCTTCCTCAAATTAGGAGACCAAAACTGCACACAATACTCCAGGTGTGGTCTCATTAGGGCTCTGTACAACTGCAGAAGGACGTCGTTGCTCATATACTCTTGTTATAAAGGCCAACATGCCATTAGCTTTCTTCACTGCTTGCTGTGCCTGCATGCTTACTTTCAGTAACTGATGTACATGGACACCCAGGTCTCGTTGCATCTCCCCTTTTCCTAATCTGACACCATCAAATAATAATCTGCCTTCCTGTTCTTGTCACCAGTGGATAACCTCACATTTATCCACATTAAACTTCATCTGCCATGCATCTGCCCACTCACCCAACCTGTCCAAGTCACCCTGCATCCTCATAGCATCCTCTTCACATTTCACACTGCCACCCAGCTTTGTGTCATCTGCAAATTTGCTAATGTTACTTTTAATCCCTTCATCTAAATCATTAATGGAGATTGTAAATAGCTGCGGTCCCAGCACCGAGCCTTGCGGTTCCCCACTAGTCACTGCCTGCCATTCTGAAAGGGACCCGTTAATCCCTACTCTTTGTTTCCTGTCTGCCAACAAATTTTCTATCCATGTCAGCACTCTACCCCCAATACCATGTGCCCTAATTTTGCCCACTAATCTCCTATGTGGGTTCTTATCAAATGCTTTCTGAAAGTCCAGGTACACTACATCCACTGGCTCTCCCTTGTCCATTTTACTTGTTACATCCTCAAAATATTCCAGAAGATTCGTCAAGCATGATTTCCCTTCGAAAATCCATGCTGACTTGGACCAATCCTGTTACTGCTATCCAAATGTGCCTTAATCTAGATCTTTGATACTTAATCTACATCTTTGACTCCAGCACTGATGTCAGGCCGTTCACACGTTCTATCCTACCCACTGGGCGGCACGGTGGCGCAGCAGTAGTGTTGTTGCCTCTAGACGTGAAACTAGTTTCATTGTAATCAGGTTGAGTTTCACCGTCTTTATGACCTGTCCCACAATCAACAATGGACCATTGTGGGCTCCACCTTTCCTTCATCATCATTACTTTTTTGCAGATCTTTCATTCATTTGATCTGTATCTCTCCATATCGCCGTCTATATCTCTCGTCTCCCTCTTTCCTGGCCTGAAGAAGGGTCCCGACCCGAAACGTCACCTATTCCTTCTCTCCAGAGATGCTGCCTGACCCGCTGAGTTACTCCAGTTTTTTGTGTCTATCTTTGTGGATTAGTTTAATCTGGCATCACGTTCTGCATGGACATGTTGGGCCGAAGGGCCTGTAGCGTTCAACGTTATAAGCTTTATGCTCTATGAAAGATGTTAGCTCTTCCCTGGGATATCTTTCCCAATTGGGTGAAGGGGGAGGTGGAAGACTTTTATGGCCAAGTTCACCGATTAGTTTAGTTTAGAGATACAGCGCGGAAACAGGCCCTTCTGCCCACCGGGTCCACACATACCAGCGATCCCCGCACACTAACACTATCCTACACACACCAGGGACAATATACATATATACCAAGACAATAAGTGAGTTCGGTATTCCGAATGCGCATGCCCAGGTCATAGGTCATTTGCAATAAACATTCTCGGCAGCTGTGCTGCTGCGTGTATATGAACCTGCATTTTATCCGTAGTCAGGATCGAACCCGGTCTCTGACACTGCAAGCGCTGTTGAATTTCTACAGGACCATCCCCGTCCCCTCCCGAGTGTCCCATCCCTGTCTTGGGGAGGCCGGAGATGTCCGTGGTGACCCTGGACTGACGGAACACCAGCCCGGAGCCGTGGTGGCCCCAGGCTTACTGCCAGCGCGGAGAAGAAGCGCTAACTCCAGCTCAACTCTGCCTGTCCCGCCGGGTTAACCGACAGCCCTGGACTGACGGGGCACCGGCCCGGAGCAGTGGCGGCACAAGGCTTACAGCCAGCGCGGACCGTCAGCTGCCGAGAATGTCTCTCCGCCCGTCCAGTCTCTCCCTCTGTCTCCCACTCACATCTGCCCCCCTCTCTCTCACTGTTACACCCCGCTCTCCTGCTACCTGGCACCGCTGTTCCTCAGATTAAATATATTTTTACACATAAATTATGAATAAAGATAAGAATTTATAGACAGTTTATACAGCCAGCGCTTGGTTCGCTTTGTCTTTATCGCGAATGACCTATGACAAATCCCATGATTCCTTGCGTTTTTCGGAATACCGAACTTGCTTATTAACCTACAAACCTGCACGTCTTTGGAGTGTGGGAGGAAACCGGAGCACCCGGAGAAAACCCGCGCAGGTCACGGGGAGAATGTACAAACTCCGTACAGACCAGGATTGAACCCAGGTCTCCGGCGCTGCAAGCCAGTAACTCTACCGCTGCGCCACCTTGGCGCAGATCGAGTTTTTGAACACGACTCCTAGCAGTGGCCTCACCTGAGTGTACACGAGTGGAATGCTGATCCAGTCGTAGTGAAAGAGAAGGCTGCACTTTGCTCGAAAGGTGTTCAGCTCCTGGTGAAGGCAGAAAAACCACAACGTTAACAGGCAACTAATATTGTGTAGGAAGGTAGACACAAAATGCTGGGGTAACTCAGCGGGTCAGGCAGCATCTCTGGAGAGAAGGAATAGGTGACGTTTCAGGTCGGGACCCTCCTTCAGACTGAGAGTCAGGGAGGGGGAACTGAGAGATATGAAAAGGTGCGTAGAGCAAATGAATATAAGATATGCAAAAGGACAGATTGAAGCCAGCAATGATGATCAAGGAAAGGTGGAGCCCACAATGGTCCATTGTTGGCTGTGGGGAAGGTGATAACGAGGTGATACAAACTGAAACTCAGCAGAACGACAGTGAAACTAGTACGACGACTAGGAAGGAACTGCAGATGCTGGTTTACACCGAAGATAGACACTAAATGCTGGAGTAACTCAGCGGGACAGGCAGCATCTCTGGAGAGAAGGAATGGGTGACGTTTCGGGTCGAGACCCATCAGCCTGAAGAAGGGTCCTGTGGATCAAACCCCACTTTAAAATATCCACTGACTTGGCCTCCACAGCCTTCTGTGGCAATGAATTCCACAGATTCACCACCCTCCTGACTAAAGAAACTCCTCCTCATCTCCTTCCCAAAAGGACGCCCTTTTATTCTGAAGTTGTGGCCTCTGGTCTTCGACTCTTAGGCGGTGCAGCGGTAGAGTTGCTGCCTCACAGAACCAGGGTTTGACATGGTAAGACACAAGAGCAGAATTAGGCCATTCGGCCCATTGAGTTCAGTTCAGTTTATTGTCACGTGTACCGAGGTACAGTGAAAAGCTTTTGTTGCGTGCTAACCAGTCAGCGGAAAGACAATACATGATTACAATCAAGCCGTTTACAGTGTATAGACACATAAGGGAATTTGATCACGGCTGATCTATCTTTCCCTCTCAACCCCATTCTCCTGCCTTCTCCTCGTAACCTTTTCTAAGGGGAGAGTCTAGGACTAGAGGTCACAGCCTCAGAATTAAAGGACCTTCCTTTAGGAAGGAGATGAGGAGGAATTTCTTTGGTCAGAGAGTGGTGAATCTGAATGAATAAATGAATGTTTATTGGCCAAATATTCACATACAAGGAATTTGCCTTGGTGCTCTGCCCGCAAGTGACAACATGAAATACAGCGACAGTTATACATAAAACATTAAACATTAATAATAAAACATTATTGTATTAAACTTGTGAATTAAATAAAATACCAGAGCAATTCTGTGGAATTCATTGCCCCAGAAGGCTGTGGAGGCCGTCAGTGGATATTTTTAAGGCAGAGATAGGTAGATTCTTGATTAGTGCGGGTGTTAGGGGTTACGGGGAGAAGGCAGGAGAATGGGATTGAGAGGGGAAAATAGATCAGCCATGATTGAATGGCGGAGTAGACTCGATCTGCTCCGATTATTTATGAACTTATGTTAAGCTCTTACCCTGCATGTCGGCAGTGTGAAGGGTATAGGGCATGTGAGGTGTGGATCAGGAACACAAGACTCGAGATAGTGATGGTAAGTCGCAAGCTGAATTGTACCCACGTCAGAGGCAGAAATAGACAATAGACAATAGGTGCAGGAGTAGGCCATTCGGCCCTTCGAGCCAGCACCGCCATTCAATGTGATCATGGCTGATCATCCCCAATCAGTTCCCCGTTCCTGCCTTCTCCCCATATCCCCTGACTCTGCTATTTTTAAGAGCCCTATCTAGCTCTCTCTTGAAAGCATCCAGAGAACCCACCTCCACCGCCCTCTGAGGCAGAGAATTCCACAGACTCACCACTCTCTGTGAGAAAAAGTGTTTCCTCGTCTCCGTTCTAAACGGCTTACTCCTTATTCTTAAACTGTGACCCCTGGTTCTGGACTCCCTCAACATCGGGAACATGTTTCCTGCCTCTAGCGTGTCCAAGCCCTTAACAATCTTATATGTTTCAATGAGATACCCTCTCATCCTTCTAAATTCCAGAGTATACAAGCCCAGCTGCTCCATTCTCTCAGCATATGACAGTCCCGCCATCCAGGGAATTAACCTAAGCCGCACTCCGTCAATAGCAAGAATGTCTTTCCTCAAATTAGGGGACCAAAACTGCACACAATACTCCAGGTGTGGTCTCACTAGGGCTCTGTACAACTGCAGTAATGATTCTGCCACATTGGTGGGGTCCTGAAGGCACATTCAGGGTAACGACACCGGATCTCCACCTTGACGACCTATTGCCAATTAAGCCAGTTTTTATAAACCTTTGATTGTTTAGCAACGTTGCAGTTTTAGAATTTAATTCACAATTTAAATTCCAGTCGTGGGATTCGAACCCACATCTCTGGATTTTTCACCCTGGCCCTGAAATCACTGGATCAGTGCTTTGACCCCTGCACCACCACTGTCCCAGAGTAAAGTGTAGATGAATGAGGACACAGGCAAGTGCAGGTGCTGGAATCTTAAGTAAAACGACAAAAGTGCAGGAAGAACTCAGTGGGTCGGGCAGCATCTGCGGAGGGGAATCGACGGGAAACATTTCGGGTTGGCACCCATCTCAAGATTCAAGAGAGTTTATTGTCATGACGGAAAAGGAGGAATAGGCCATTCAGTCATGTCGTGTCGTGTCATGACAGAAGAGGAGGAATAGGCCATTCAGCCCCTCTCTGCCATTCTACCTTCTGTCTTTAGTTTATGGGGAGACAGCAGGAACGGGGTACTGATTGTGGATGATCAGCCATGATCATTATTAAATGGCGGAGCAGGCTCGAAGTGCCAATGGCCTACTCCTGCACCTATTTTTCTATTTTTCTATGTTTCTAAATACAGCGCGGAAACCAGTATCCGGCCCACCGAGTCCCGCGCCGACCAGCGATCCCCGTACACTAACACTATCCAACACACACTAGGGACCATTGACAATTTTACTGAAGCCAATTAACCTACAAACCTGTACATATTTTGGAGTGCGGGAGGAAACCGGAGCACCCGGAGAAAACCCACGCAGTCACGGGGAGAACGTACAAACTCTACACAGACAGCACCCGTAGGCAGAATCGGACTTGGGTCTCTGGCGCTGTGAGGCAGCAACTCTACCCCTGCGCCACTGTGCCGTCTCCACTGGTGAAGGCAGGAGGCAGGGAGTGGACAGGGGCAGTGCCCGCCCCCTGGTACTGCCAACGCTGCTCCAAGCCCCTACCTCCATCAGCAACTTGAGCGCGCTGTCGTCCTTGATCCGACCTTCCTTTCGCCCCTTGGCCGCCAGGTTGGTGAACCACACGCAGGGGATCCAATACTTGTTGTAAGGAGAATGGAGACTCTCGTACTTCTTGCGTTCATCTCTGGTCATGAACCCTGCAAAACACCAACATGTGTAGGAAGGAACTGCAGATGCTGGTTTACACCGAATATAGACACAAAACGCTGGAGTAACTCAGCGGGACAGGGCAGCATCTCTGGAGAGAAGGAACAGGGTCGGCGTTTCGGGTTGAGACCCTTCTTCAGACTGAGCGTCAGGGGAGAGGGAGACACAGAGATAAGGAAATGTAAGGTGTGAAAACCAGACATCAAAGGTGATGCGGATCAAGGGAAATGTAGAATGGATCATTGTTCACTCGGAGATAGGGGGACAACGAAGCATACAGAGATACAATTTAATCAGGGGGCAGTCAGACTGGTCGGAGAACTAGGAAGGGGGAGGGATGGAGGGAGAGGGAAAGCAAGGGTTCTGAAGTTAAAGAAGTCAATATTCATACCAATATTCACACCTGTGTCCCCACTGTACCCCCACTGCCCACTGTACCCCCACTGTGACCCCACTGTACCCCCACTGCACCCCCACTGCCTCCCCACTGCCCACTGTGTCCCCACTGTCCCCCCCACTGTCCCCCCACACTGTCCCCCACTGTCCCCCCTCTGTACCCCCCACTGCCCCCCCCCACTGTGTCCCCACTGTACACTGGGCCCGGGGCGCTGTATTTCTCACCTGTCCACCACGTGGTCCATGGTGGGGAAGCGTTTGATGACGGCGGTACTGACGGAGCGCAGGATGAGCAGCGCGGAGAGGCTGGCGTAACGCATCATGGTGCGGCGCAGCATGCGGCCTCGCTCATCCAGCCCGTGCACGTTGCCCGAGATCACGCACATCAGCCGGTCCGGCAGCGGGATACTGGTGTACTGGCTCCACCAGCGGTTCACCACCAGCGTCACGTAGAACCCTGGAGACACAGCACCACGTTACACTGGGGTGGGGGCTGGAGGGACCACGCTACCCAACAACCAACACACCAATGCCCCACTCCCACAGCTCTCCCTCTGTCCCCCACACACACCCATCACACCCCCCACCCTCACTCCCCACCCCCCCGCACACACACTCCCCACCCCCACACACACACACACACACTCCCCACCCCCACACACACACAGACTCCCCACCCCCACACACACACACACACACACACTCCCCACCCCCCACACACTCCCCACCCCCACTCCCCACCCCCCCGCACACACACTCCCCACCCCCACACACACACACATACTCCCACCCCCACACACACACACACACACACACTCCCCACCCCCCACACACTCCCCACCCCCACTCCCACCCCCCCGCACACACACTCCCCACCCCCACACACACACACATACTCCCACCCCCACACACACACACACACACACCTCCCCACCCCCACACACACACACACACACACTCCCCACCCCCACACACACACACACTCCCCACCCCCACACACACACACACACACTCCCCACCCCCCACACACACACACACACACTCCCCACCCCCACACACACACACACACTCCCCACCCCCACACACACA
>CM075992.1:8827286-8835431 GCA_038087875.1 Malacoraja senta
GGTTCGACCCTGACTGTCTGTACGGAGTTTGTACTTTCTCCCCGTGACCACGTGGGTTTTCTCCGAGATCTTCGGTGTCCACCCACACTCCAAAGACGTACAGGTTTGTAGGTTAATTGGCTTCGGTAAAGTTGTAAATTGTCCCTAGAGGGTGGGGTCGGAGCGGACCCGATGGGTTGAAGGGCCTGTTTCCGCGCTGTATCTCTAAAACAAGGATAAAGAATACGGTCTCTCACCTAGCACGAAGGCCATTGGGATGAGGTTAGCGTAGTGGTTGCAGTACAAGGCCAGCTTTTCAAAATACCTCTTCTGGTCTTCCAGGAGCAAAAACCTTCAGAGGAATTATTGTTAAAACAAAATTGTTTAAAATCACCTGAAAATCCATGGAGTTAACTCAAACACTGAGATACCGATCCAAGATGGCGCCCAACGCAGGTGACTCTGTGTGTGTGGGTCACATCGGTGGTTCTGCAATCGCACATTACAGTTGGGTGGCCAACTCTCTCACTCCCAAATAAGGGACAAAAGGTCAAAATACGGGACAAATTCCCGACGGCATTTCGTTGACCGACTCGGCCGTGGCTGGGTGAATGATGAGTTGGCCCGGGTGCTGGACTGCACACAAAGCCCAGCCGGCGGGCCCAGCTGAGGAGTTTTGGCCCGGGCCGCACAAAGTCCAGCATCCCGTCCAACTCATGAAATTGATGATCGGCCATGAGAAGGAGGGGTGGTGGTGTCGGCGGTAAGCGAAGGTCCGAAGGTCGGACAGCTGGCCGGGATGCTGACCGATGGGGCCACGGGCGAGGAGCTGCTGCTGCACTCCATTGGCTGCACTACTTCGGGACGGGTGAGGCGGGGCCGGACGCGGCGCTCCGACCCGACAGTCCCCTCGACCCGAGTAGTAGCAGTCAAATACGGGACAAGGGCGGTCCCGTACGGGACAAACCAATTTAGCCCAATATACGGGATGTCCCGGCTAATACGGGACAGTTGTCAACCCTAGTCTACAATCGCTCCACACTTTTAAACCTCTACTCTGACAGCAGCATTTCTTACTTAAAAGCATAGGAAGGAACTGCAGCTGCTGGTTTACACCGAAGATAGACACAAAATGCAGGAGTAACTCAGCGGGACAGGCAGCATCTCTGGAGAGAAGGAATGGGTGATATTTCAGGTCAAGACCCTTCTTCAGACATCTGAGGAAGGGTCTCGACTCAAAACGTCACCTATTCCTTCTCTCCAGAGATGCTGCCCGTCCTGCTGAGTTATTCCAGCATTTTGTGTCTATCTTAATTTAACTGTACACTTCTTAACCTCCTCTACCCTTTGACTATCTTTAATCGGACTTTACCTTGCACTAAACCCTTTATCATGTATCTATACACTGTAAATGGCTCGATTGTAATCATGTATTATCTTCCCGCTGACTGGTTAGCACGCAACTAAAGCTTTTCACTGTACCTCGGTACACGTGACAATAAACTGAACTGAAACTCAACTCAAGATTCCCTTTGTTCACAGCTGGCGACCACTGCCCCAAATACCATGCAGCGATCCAGCTGTTTATACCATGCAGTGATCCAGCTGTTTGCTGGAATATTCCAACCTCATGTCCCGCCTCTCTCTGCCTCTCACACACACAAAAAGGGACACACGAACACACACAAACATGGAGACACACATATGGACACACGCATACACATAATGTCATAGAGCCATACAGGATGGGAACAGGCCCTTCAGCCCAACTCATCCATGCCATCCCAAATGCCCTATCTACACTAGTCCCATTTGCTCATGCTTGGCCCATATCCCTATGACCCATTCCTATCTATGTGCCTGGCCAAATGGCTTTACTAAGTTGCAATTGTACCTGCCTTGACAACTTCAATAGACAATAGGCAATAGGTGCAGGAGTAGGCCATTCGGCCCTTCGAGCCAGCACCGCCATTCAATGTGATCATGGCTGATCATCCCCAATCAGTAACATGTTCCTGCCTTCTCCCCATATCCCCTGACTCCACTATCTTTAAGAGCCCTATCTAGCTCTCTCTTGAAAGTATCCAGAGAACCGGCCTCCACCGCCCTCTGAGGCAGAGTTCCTTTAGACTTTAGAGATACAGCGTTGAAACAGGCCCTTCAGCCCACCCCGACCAGCCATCACCCTGTACACTGGCATTATCTTGCACACTAGGGGTAAGGTACAATTTTACCGAAGCCAATGAACCTATGTTTTTGGAGTGTGGGAGGAAAACCCACTTGGGAGAAGGTACAAACTCCGTACAGACAGCACCCGTAGTCAGTATCGAACCCGGGACCCTGGTGCTATGAGGCAGCAACTCTACCGCTGCCCCATCTACACTAGTCCCATTTGGCTCAAATCCCTCTCAACCCTCTATCCATGTACTGTCCAAAGAGGTTGTAAATGTTGCTATTGTACCTCCCTCACCTACATCCTCTGGCAGCTCACTCCATGAGTGAAGAGGTTGCCCCTCAGGTTCCTATTAAATATATTCCCCTATCACCTTTAGTCCTCAACATCCCAGGAAAAAATACTCTGTACATTCACCCTATCTATTCCCCTTATGATCTTGTACACCTCTATAATATCACCCCCCATCCTCCTGCGCTCCAAGGAATGGAGTCCCAGCCAGCTCAACCTCTCCCTGTAGCTCAGGCCATTAAGTCCTGGCAACATCCTCGTAAATCTTCTCTGCACCTTTTCTTTAACATCTATAGGGTGGCGCAGCGGTAGAGTTGCTGCCTTACAGCGCTTGCAGCGCCAGAGACCCGGGTTCGATCCTGACTACGGGTGCTGTCTGTACGGAGTTTGCACGTTCTCTCCGTGACCTGCGTGGGTTTACTCCGAGATCTTCGGTTTCCTCCCACACTCCAAAGACGTGCAGGTTTGTAGGTTAATTGGCTTGGTAAATGTAAAAATTGTCCCCAGTGTGTGTAGGATAGTGTTAGTGTGCGGGGATCGCTGGGCGGCACGGACCTGGTGGGCTGAAGGGCCTGTTTCGTGCTGTATCTCTAAACTAAACTGAACTAATCCTCCCTGCATCCTTACCAGTTTAATGGCATCTTTTCTATAGCAGGATGAGCAGAACTGAACACGATACTCTAAATGTTTTCAAGGGAGAGTTAGATTTAGCTCTTAGGGCTGAAGGAATCAAGGGATATGGGGAAAAAAGCAGGAACGGGGTACTGATTTTAGATGATCAGCCATGATCATATTGAATGGCGGTGCTGGCTCGAAGGGACGAATGGCCTACTCCTGCACCTATTTTTCTATGTTTCTATGTTAAGGGTTTGGACACACTAGAGGCAGGAAACATATTCCCGATGTTGGAGGAGTCCAGAACCAGGGGCCACAGTTTAAGAATAAGGAGTAAGCCATTTAGAACAGAGACGAGGAAACACTTTTTCTCACAGAGAGTGGTGACTCTTAAAAATAGCGGAGTTAGGGGATATGGGGAGAAGGCAGGAACGGGGTACTGATTGGGGATGATCAGCCATGATCACATTGAATGGCGGTGCTGGCTCAAAGGGCCAAATGACCTACTCCTGCACCTATTGTCTATTGTCTATGTGCAGTCTTTGTTTTGTTCAATGTCTTTGTTTTCTTCAGATTTGTTTGCAACTCTTCCTAAACTAATGCAAATATCCCTTCGGACTTTTTTCTTGTCCTCGGACAAACTAGTGAAGGGTTTCTGAGTGCAGACGCCCTCGGAACTGGGAAGTAGGGCTGATGGATGTGGACGCTGCCCAGACCATCACACAAACCAACCTCCCTTCCATTCACTCCATCCACACCTCACGCTGCCTCGGCAAGGCCAGCAGCATCATCAAGGACCAGTCTCACCCCCAGTCACTCCCTCTTTTCCCCTCTCCCATCAGGCAAGAGGTACAGAAGTATGAAAACGCACCCCTCCAGATTCAAGGACAGTTTCCTCCCGGCTGTTATCAGCCAACTGAACCATCCTATCAACAACTAGAGAGTGGTCCTGAGCTCCCATCTACCTCATTTGAATTATCTGTATTCGGACATTGCTGGCTTTACCTTGCACTAAACGTTATTCCCTTTATCCTGTATCTGTACACCGTGGATGGCTCGATTGTAATCATGTATTGTCTTTCCGCTGACTGGTTAGCACGCAACAAAAGCTTTACGCTGTACACGTGACAATAAACTAAACTGAACTAAACTAAGAAAGATCCAATGCAGTGACGCAGCTGGTAGTGCTGCTGCCTTAAAGCAACAGTGACCCAGGTTCGATCCTGACCTCGGGTGCTGTCTGTGTGGAGTTTTACGTTCTCTCTTTGACCGTGTGGGTTTCCTCCGGGTGCTCCAGTTTCCTCCCACATCCCAAAGACGTGCGGGTTTGTAGGTTAAACGGCCCTCTGTCAAATTTCCCTTCGTGTGTAGGGAGTGGATGAGAAAGTGGGATAACATGGAACTAGTGTGTACGGGAGATCGATGGTCAGCGTGGCCTTGGTGGGCCGAAGGGCCTGTTTCAATGCTGTATCTCCAAACTAAACTAATAACTAGTGTGTCGGAAGGAACTGCAGATGCTGGTTTACACCGAAGATGGACGCAAAATCAGCGGGCCAGGCAGCATCTCTGGAGAGAAGGAATGGATGACGTTTTGAGTCAAGACCCTTCTTTACAACGAAATGTCACCCATTCCTTCTCTCCGGAGATGCTGCCTGACGCGCTGAGTTACTCCAGCATTTTGTGTCTATCTTCAACTAATGACAAGTGCCTCAGTTGTTGTGAACACTTTACACTAAAGCCAAATAACCTCAAGTTCCCCTCATCTAAAAATATTCGCGTTGCTATCATTTCCTCCAGCAACCCCACACAAAGATGTCCAATCTGTATTTGTTTCCAGGCTCCAAGGACTTGGAAGAAATGAGTTCACTAAAGCTATGGATGTTAAAGGTCAGAACTTCAGAATTTTTTTCTCAGCGTAAGACGAGAGGGCGTAGCTTTAAGGTGAGAGGGGGGGAAGTTTAAAGGAGGTGTGCAGGGCAACTTTTTTTTACACAGAGCCTGGAGCGTGCTGCCGGGGGTGGTGGTGGAGGCTGATACGTTAGAGGTGTTTAAAACACTTTTAGATAGGCACTTGGATATGCAGGGAAAGGAGGGATATGGATCACGTGCAGGTAGAGGTGATTAGTTTAACCAAGCATCATCTTTGGAGAGGACAAATTGGCAAGTTAGATATAGCTCTTAGAGCTAACATAATCAAAGGATATGGAGAGAAAGCAGGAACGGGGTACAGATTTTGGATGGTCAGCCATGATCACATTGAATGGCGGTGCTGGCTCGAAGGGCCAAATGGTCTACTCCTGCACCTATTGTCTGTTGTGGGCTGAAGGGCCTGTTCACCTGCTGTACTGTTCCAAGTCTATGCTTAGAAACAACTTGTTCAACCTTGAATTGAATTGAATTGAATACATTTTATTAGCCAAGGATGTATACACACAAGGAATCTGCCTTGGTGCTTTGCTCACAAGTAACAACATGATGTACAGTAGACTATTAAAAATAAAACAGTATCATTTAAACACGTGAAGATTGAATTAAAATACCAGAGCACAAGGAGGCTCCAGACTTTTGGCTGTTGAGTAGAACCACTGCTCGTGGACACAAAAGCTGTTTTTATGTCTGGCTGTGGCGGCTTTGACAGTCCGGAGTGTAGACTGTAGAAACACAAAGTACTGGAGTCACTCAGTGGGTCAGGCAGCATCTCATAGAGTGATACCGTGTGGAAACAGGCCCTTCGGCCCAACTTGCCCACACCACATTTAGCTCTTAGGGCTAACGGAATCAAGGGATATGGGGAGAAGGCAGGAATGAAGGAGAAGGGAGGATCACATTGAATGGCGGTGCTGGCTCGAAGGGCCGAATGGCCTACTCCTGCACCTATCGTCTATTGTCTATTGTCAGCCAACATGTCCCAGCTACACTAGTCCCACCTGCCCGCGTTTGGCCCATATCCCTCCAAACCTGTCCTATCCATGTACCCGTCTAACTGTTTCTTAAACGTTGGGATAGTCCCAGCCTCAACTACCTTCTCTGGCAGCTCGTTCCATACACCCACCACCCTCTGTGTGTGGAAAAGCTACCCCTCAGATACCTATTAAATCTTTTCCCCTTCACCTGAAACCTATGTCCTCTGGTCCTCAATTCCCCTACTCTGGGCATCAACCTGATCAATCCTCTCGTGATTTTGTACTCTCAAGATTTTATATCTGTGGAGGGAAAAGGGCCAACGTTTAATGTCGAGACCCTTCTTCAGACTGATTCCCATTCCTTCCACAGGGCCCTCTGAGTTCCTCCAGCACATTGTATTTTGCATCTGCAGCCTCCTGTACCAAGGACTTTGGACCATTTTGTTTTTACACTATATTGGTGTTTTTAATTTATCAAACTTTTTTGTTTGTTTGTTTTATTATCTTATCTACTGTGTGTTTAAAAACTCGTGGTCCTGCTGCAAGCAAGAATTTCATTGTTCTGTTTTGAGACACTTGGCATTAAAATACTCAAGAAGGAACTGCAGATGCTGGAAAATCGAAGGTAGACAAAAATGCTGGAGAAACTCAGCGGGTGAGGCAGCATCTATGGAGCGAAGGAAATAGGCAACGTTTCGGCCCGAAACGTTGCCTATTTCCTTCGCTCCATAGATGCTGCCTCACCCGCTGAGTTTCTCCAGCACTTTTGTCTACTGGCAATAAAACACTATCGACTCCTCAACCTCTGTAACATTGAGCACTTTTTCTGACACTGTATCTTGGGCAAGTTCTCAAAACTGCAGATGGGATTTAATCACCTCGTTCTTATAATTAATCGGTTACTTTACAATATATCTTATAGGGGATCTTATAGAAACGTATAAAATTCTTAAAGGATTGGACAGTCTAGATGCAGGAAAAATGTTCCCGATGTTGGGGGAGTCCAGAACCAGAGGCCACACAGTTTAAGAATAAAGGGTAGGCCATTTAGGACTGAGATGAGGTGAAACTTTTTCACCCAGAGAGTTGTGAATCTGTGGAATTCTCTGCCACAGAAGGCAGTGGAGGCCGTGGATTCACTGGATGTTTTCAAGAGAGAGTTCGGTTTAGCTCTCAAGGCAAAAGGAATCGAGGGATATTGGGAAAAAGCAAGAACGGGGTACTGATTGTGGATGATCAGCCATGATCATATTGAATGGCGGTTTAGTTTAGAGATACAGCATGGAAACAGTCCCTTCGGCCCACCGGGTCCGCGCCAACCAGCCGCACATTAACACCATCCTACACCCACTAGGGACAATTGTTACATTATTTACATTTTTACATTTACACCAAGCCAATTAACCTACAAACCTTGTACGTCTTTGGAGTGTGGGAGGAAACCGAGGATCTCGGAGAAAACCCACGCAGGTCACGGGGAGAACGTACAAACTCCGTACAGACAGCACTTGCTGTCTCGAAGGTGCTGGCTCGAAGGGCCGAATGGCCTACTCCTGCACCTGTTTTTCTATGTTTCTATGTTTATAAAATCCACCTTGCCCCAAACAAGCCATTAACCCTTTGAAGGAGGCCCTTCAGTTATTGTGAGTGAAGGCAGGTTTAACCACTGGCAACAAGGAATGGACATCCAACATTGGCATAAACATGTTGAAACTGCCTCCATTGGGAACAGTAACTTGAGGTTACCGCCTTAAGACAAGTAGCAAATGAGCCAGAGTCATACAGCACGGGGAAAAAGGCCCTTCGGCCCAACTCACCCATGCCGACCAAGATGCCCCATCTAAGCTAGTCCCACCTGCCCACGTTTGGTCCATATCCCTCTCCACCTTTCCTATCTGTGTACCTGTCCAAGCATCTTTTCAATGTTGTTACAGCACCTGCCTCAATTACCTCCTTTCCACTTGAATTAGAGATAGAGTCACAGAGTGATACAGCACAGAAACAGGCCCTTCGGCCCATCAAGTCCGCGCCGACCAGCGATCACCCCATACACTACCACTATCCTAACACAAGGGACAATTTACAATTTTAACAAAGCCAATTAACCTACAAACGTGGACGTCTTTGGAGAGTGTGGGAGGAAACCGGAGCAACCGGAGAAAACCCACGCAGGTCACGGGGCAG
>CM075992.1:8835631-8858023 GCA_038087875.1 Malacoraja senta
GTAAACCTCCTCTGCACCTCGCCAAAGCCTGCATATCCTACCTGTAATGGGACGACCAGAACTGCACACAATACTCCAAATGCGGCCTAGCCATAGTCCTATAAAGGCTGCATCACGACCTCCTGGCTATCTTCCAACCCCTTCACCAGAAATTCTGGAGGAAGAGGCTCACATTTAAAGTCACAGAGTCATAGAGTGATGCAGCGTGGAAACAGGCCCTTCGGCCCAACTTGCCCACACCGGCCAACATGTCCCAGCTACACTAGTCCCACCTGCTTGCGTTTGCTCCATATCCCTCCAAACCTGTCCTATCCATGTACCTGTCTAACTGTTTCTTAATCGATGGGATAGTCCCAGCCTCAACTACCTCCTGTGGCAGCTCGTTCCAAACACACACCACCCTTTGTATGAAAATGTCACCCCTCAGAATCCTATTAAATCTTTTCCCTTCACCTTGAACTTGGAGGACAGAATATTTTTTCTCCACCATTTCTTATCAACCGATAAGGTCATTTGACCCACTGGCCTCTCACATGGTTTCACAGGTAGATGGGGCGGTGAAGAAGGCATTTGGCATCCGTCAGGGTAGTCATGTCAAGAGAGTTTATTGTCATGTGTCCCTGATAGGACAATGAAATTCTTGCTTTGTTTCAGCACAACAGAACATAGTAGGCATTGACTACAAAACAGATCAGTGTGTCCATATACCATTATATAAATATATACACACATCAATAAATAAGCAGATAAAGTGCAAATAAACAGATAATGGTCTATTAATGTTCAGAGATTGATGTTTTAAGAGAGATGATCAGAGTTTTGTTTCAGTTGAGTTTAATAGCCTGATGGCTGTGGGGAAGCAGCTATTCCTGAACCTGGTCGTTGCAGTCTTCAGGCTCCCGTACCTTCTACCTGAAGGTAGCGGGGAGATAAGTGTGTGGCCAGGATGGTGTGGGTCCTTGATGATGCTGCCAGCCTTTTTGAGGCAGCGACTGCGATAGATCCCCTCGATGGAAGGGAGGTCAGAGCCGATGATGGACTGGGCAGTGTTTACTACTTTCACTATCAATGTTGGAATATTATGTAGCAGTTGTGCAAGACGTTAGTGCGGCTGCACTTTGAGTATCGTGTTCTGATTTAGTCACCCTGCTACAGGAACGATGCCATTAAGCTGGAAAGAGTTCAGAGAAGATTCACAAGGATGTTGCCAGGACATGAGGTTGGACATGCTCGGACTTTATTCCTTGGAGGGCAGGAGGCCGAGGGGTGATCTTATTGCTGTGTATAAAATCAAGAGGGGAATAGACAATAGACAATAGACAATAGACAATAGACAATAGGTGCAGGAGTAGGCCATTCAGCCCTTCGAACCATTCAATGTGATCATGGCTGATCATCCCCAATCAGTACCCCGTTCCTGCCTTCTCCCCGTATCCCCTGACTCCGCTATCTTTAAGAGCCCTATCTAGCTCTCTCTTGAAAGCATCCAGAGAACCTGCCTCCACCGCCCTCTGGGGCAGAGAATTCCACAGACTCACAACTCTCTTTGAGAAAAAGTGTTTCCTCATCTCCATTCTAAATGGCTTACTCCTTATTCTTAAACTGTGGCCCCTGGTTCTGGACTCCCCCAACATCGGGAACATGTTTCCTGCCTCTAGTGTGTCCAAGCCCTTAACAATCTTATATGTTTCAGATAGGGTGAATGCACAGAGTCTTTTACCCAGAGTAGGGGAATGGTGATGGTTTAATCCCCTGAGCCGCAGCCACTGTTGTTGAAGGGTCAAAATAAATCAAAACTCTCTCTCTCTGCGCCAGTAAAGATCTGGCCAGTTGCTACAGAGCCAGCATCATTAGTGTGACAGGCAGTGGGGACTTCACTGGAGCTTTCAGCTTCATGTATGAGTTCCAGTAATTTTCCACTGTTCTTGCTGCCAGGGAAATATCTCCGTTAACTTGCGGGCAATGGGCAGCCACGGGCCACAATGGGCAGCCACGGGCCACAGCTTCACCCACCGCCCTCCCCCACGCAGGGCTCAGTGGCCTCAGACGCACCACTGCTCCCTCCTTAGCACCACGCACCCTGCTCAACCTGCAATCACCCAGCACACACAGACATACACTGACATACACACACACACACACACACACACACACACACACACACACACACACACACACACACACACTGACACACACACACACACACACACACACACACACTGACATACACACACACACTGACACACACTGACATACACACACACACACACACACACTGACATACACACACACACACACACACACTGACATACGCACACACACACACACACACACATACACTGACATACACACACACACACACACACACACACACACACACACACACACACACACACACTGACACACACACACACATACAAACACACACAAACACACACACACACACACACACTGACACACACACACACACACACACACACACACACACACACACACACACACACTGACATACACACACACACACTCACACGCACACACACATACACACACACACATACAAACACATGTGCACACATACACATATGCACATATACAGACACACATACACACCCACATACATACAGAAATGAACACATACATACACATACAGACAGATACAGATGCACTAGGTGTGAAAGAAGGAAGTGCAGATGCTGGAGTAACTCAGCGGGACAGGCAGCATCTGTGGAGGGAAGGAATGGGTGACATTTCAGGAATGGACTGAATTTCTCCCGAAGTTTAGCACAAGCTGGATGGCCAAAGGAGAAAAATCTTCTTTAGGTTTGCTGGGATTTGCTCTAAAATCCTTTTCAAATCTTTTTATTCTTCCCGGTGGTTTTGCCAGTCTTGTTTACACCTTGTGTGTGTGTGTGTGTGTGTGTGTGTGTGTGTGTGTGTGTGTGTGTGTGTGTGTGTGTGTGTGTGTGTGTGTGTGTGTGTGTGCCGTGTTTAATCACTCGAGTCGGGAGTTGGGGCATCGCCTTGACGTCAGTGGGATCCCTATCTCACTCCCACCCTCGCTAATACGCAAGCCCCAGCCTAGCTCATCTCTCACACAGATAGTGGTGGCCACACACACACAACATCCAGCTATGCTGATGAGAAACGTTGCAGGGAGAGGGGAGGGGGAGTGGAGGGAGGGAGGAGGAGAGGGAGTGGGAGAGAGGGGGAGATGGAGGAAGAGAGAGAGAGAGGGGAGAAAGGCAGAGAGAGAGGGGAAAGAGGGGGGAGGGAGTGGGGAGAATGAGAGAGGGAGTGGGGGGGAGAGAGGGGGAGAGAGGGAATGAGAGAGAGAGGGAGAGAGATGGGAGAGAGGGAGGGGGGGGGAGAGAGGGAGAGAGATGGAAAGAGAGTTGGGAGAGAGAGAGGGGGAGAGATGGGCGAGAGAGAGGGGGGACAGAGGGAGAGAGATAGGGAGTGGGAGAGGGAGGGGGGGAGAGAGGAAAGAGAGAGGGAGAGAGGGAGGGGGAGAGAGAGTGGGGAGAAGGAGAGGGGGGTTGGGGGGAGAGAGTGGGAAAGAGTGGGGAGAGAAAGGGGAGAGAGAGGGAGAGAGGGAGGGGGAGAGAGAGGAGAGAGAGTGGGGGGTGGAGAGAGGGATTTGGGGGAGAGAGTGGGAAAGAGTGGGGAGAGAGAGGGAGAGAGGGAGGGGGAGAGAGAGTGGGGAGAAGGAGAGGGGGATTGGGGGGAGAGAGTGGGAAAGAGTGGGGAGAGAGAGAGGGAGAGAGGGAGGGGGGGAGAGGAGGGAGAGAGAGTGGGGGGTGGAGAGAGGGATTGGGGGGAGAGAGTGGGAAAGAGTGGGGAGAGAGAGGAGAGAGAGAGGGAGAGAGGGAGGGGGAGAGAGAGGAGGGAGAGAGAGAGGGGATTGGGGGAGAGAGTGGGAAAGAGTGGGAGAGGGAGGGGAGAGAGAGGGAGAGAGAGGGAAGGGGAGAGAGAGTGGGGGGAAGGAGAGGGGGATTGGGGGGAAAGAGTGGGGAGAGAGAGGGAGAGAGGGAGGGGGAGAGAGAGTGGGGAGAAGGAGAGGGGGATTGGGGGAGAGAGTGGGGAGAGAGAGGGAGGGGGAGAGAGAGTGGGGGAAGGAGAGGGGATTGGGGGGGAGAGTTGGAAAGAGTGGGGAGAGAGAGGAGAGAGAGAGGGAGAGAGGGAGGGGGGGAGAGAGGAGGGAGAGAGAGTGGGGAGACTGAGTTTGGTGTGTTTTGTGTAGTTTTAATGTTAGTTTGGATGAGTTTTAAAGTGTTGGTGTTTTAAAGTAGTGAGGGAGGGTGGGGTGTGGGGAGTAAATTATTTTAAAACTGCAAAACAACACTTTAAACGGCCACAGCTCATGCCTTCAGCTGTGGAGGATGGGCCGAGCGTGGAGCTGCCTCAGCGGGCGCCTTCATTAGGACGTGGTGCCCGCAGGGACGGGCTGCCGGTCGACAGGGTTCCCAGACGGAGGGACTGCAGATCTACCGGCACTGGCCTCTCATCGCCTGCCACCAGATTAGTCCAAGTGACCGGGCAGGTTAGCAATTGTCCCCCGACTTGCTAGATGAAAGGGGTCCCACACTGGGCGAGTGTGCGTGAGTGCCAGGGCTGGGGGAGATGCAGCCATCAATTCTGAAACGTTGCCAGCCAGCACTGTTTCAGAAGCTCATGTTCAGAACATTTCAGGAGCAGAACTAGGCCATTCGGCCCATCAAGTCTACCCCGCCATTCAACCATCTCTCCCTCCTAACCCCGTTCTCCTGCCTTCTCCCCGTAACCCCTGTCACCCGTACTAATCAAGAATCTATCTGTTTAAGAAGGAACTGCAGATGCTGGAAAATCGAAGGGAGACAAAAGTGCTGGAGAAACTCAGCGGGTGAGGCAGCATCTATGGAGCGAAGGAAATAGGCAACGTTTCGTCCCGAAACGTTGCCTATTTCCTTCGCTCCATAGATGCTGCTGCACCCGCTGAGTTTCACCAGCAAGAATCTATCTGTCTCTGCCTTAAAAATACCCAATGGCCTGCACAGCCGTCCACAGATTCACCACCCTCTGACTAAAATCTTTTTGAAAGTACGTCCTTTTATTCTGAGGCTACGGGCCTCTGGTCCTGGACTCTCCCACTAGTGGAAACATCCTCCCCACATCCACCCTATCCAGGCCTTTTAAAGAAAGGTTAAACACTCCCATCGGCAAGAGCCTAGGCCTGAGGGTGGCACGGTGGCGCAGCGGTAGAGTTGCTGCCTTACAGCGATCCGGAGACCCGGGTTCGATCCCGACTACGGGTGCTGTCTGTACGGAGTTTGTACCTTCTCCCCGTGACCTGAGCTGAGATCTTTGGTTTCCTCCCACACTCCAAAGGCATACAGGTTTTTAGGTTAATTAGACAATAGGTGCAGGAATAGGCCATTCGGCCCTTCGAGCCAGCACCGCCATTCAATGTGATCATGGCTGATCATCCCCAATCAGTACCCCGTTCCTGCCTCTCCCCATATCCCCTAACTCCGCTATCTTTAAGAGCCTTATCTAGCTCTCTCTTGAAAGCATCCAGAGAACCTGCCTTCACCACCCTCTGAGGCAGAGAATTCCACAGACTCACCACTCTCTGTGAGAAAAAGTGTTTCCTCGTCTCCGTTCTAAATGGCTTACCCCTTATTCTTAAACTGTGGCCCCTGGTTCTGGACTCCCCCAACATCGGGAACATGTTTCCTGCCTCTAGCGTGTCCAAGCCCTTAACAACCTTATATGTTTCAATGAGATTCCCTCTCATCCTTCTAAACTCCAGAGTGTACAAGCCCAGCTGCTCCATTCTCTCAGCATATGACAGTCCCGCCATCCCGGGAATTAGCTTGGTATAAGTGTAAATTGCCCCGAATGTGAGTAGGGGATAGTGTTAGTGCTGGTCGGCACGGACTCGGTGGGCCGAAGGGCCTGTTCTCTAAACTAAACTCAACTAAGTTGTCCGTTCATCCTGACCGGTATCGGACTGCCGGCCAGAAGCTGCGGGTTGAAGATTCGATATCGAACAGCTCCAGAGACGCCTTATAGACAGGGAAGGTGAGTCTACAGGTGTACAGGCGAGAGCACTGGTTGTATCACGAACCGGTTCGGCAGCTTCTACGCCAGGAACAAAGGTCACATCTTGCGAGGATAGACACAAGGTATTGGAGTAATTCAACGGGTCAGGTAGCATCTCTGGAGAAAACGTCTCGGGTCACAACCCATCTTTCAGTCTGAAGATTGGTGACCTCGGTCATGTCGGTCCGAGGGTCCTCAGCTGAGACAGCGCCACTGGGTACAGACTCTATCCTCAATTGCCACTCACACTTCGATGCTTAGAGAATATCAAGTCAAGTCAATTTTATTTCTCTCGCACATTTAAAAACAACTCTCGTTGACCAAAGTGCTTTACATCAGTGCAGGTACTAACATGCTACATACAGTGGTACATAGATCTAACAATACATACATAAATACATACATACAGCGCTCCCTCAGAGGATCTCAAGAAAGGCTTGTGAGTAGAAATAAGTTTTAAGTCTAGACTTAAAGGAGTCGATGGAGGGGGCAGTCCTGATGGGAAGAGGGATGCTGTTCCACAGTCTAGGAGCTGCAACCACAAAAGCGCGGTCGCCCCTGAGCTTATGCCTAGACCGCGGGATGTTCAGTAAAGGGCCTGTCCCACTTGGCTGTCATTTACGCGACAGGTCGGTAGTGACTGACGCGTGACGGTCGGGCGCGTCATCATGCGTCCGCACAACCGTCTGGAGCGCGTGACGTCATTTGAAGATAGACACAAAATGCAGGAGTAACTCAGTGGACCGGCAGCATCTATGGAGAGAAGGAATGGATGATGTTTCGGGTCGAGACTCTTCTTCAGTCTGAAAGAAGGGTCTCGACCCGAAACGTCACCCATTGCTTGTCACCAGAGATGCTGCCGGTCCCGCTGAGTTACTCCAGCATTTTGTGTCTATCTCCAATCGTTTTGGCCCCGCTCTGGGAGTAGAAGTGGGGGCGGATCCGGATCCGCAACGGCCGTGAGCCCCAGGCCGAGCTCGGCGATCGCTTGCCTGCTTCTGCTGCTGGACTCTGGAGGTGAGACGTTGCGCCGAGCCAGGGTGTCCCACTTGGCCGACATTTACGCAACAGGCCGGTGGCGCGCGAAGATTTCATGCAGAACAAAATCCTGGAGCGCTGCGCGATACCGCGCGCAACTCTCCGCGCCACTCCAAGCGCCCGTCCCGCGCAACCCACACGCTACCCACACGCTACCCACACGCTACCCACACACTACCAAGTCGGTTGACCTGAGGGACTGGAGGTGGTATGGTGGGTAAGCAGATTTTTGATTTAGGTGGGGGCCCATTAACTAACTGAAGGTGAGAAGCCTTCCTCTATAAACTGAGGAAAGCAAAATATGTTTAGTCAACAAGAGATTCAGCTTTGATCTCTCCGAAGAAGGGTCCCGATGTGAAACCTCACCTCTCCATGATCTTGTTGTTCCAAGATACAGTGCAAAGCCTTTAGTTCAGTTTAGTTTAGAGATACAGCGCGGAAACAGGCCCTTCGGCCCATCGAGTCCGCACCGACCAGCGATCCCCGCACACTAACACTATCCCACACACACTAGAGACAATTTACATTTACCAAGCCAATTAACCTACACACTTGTACGTCTTTGGAGTGTGGGAGGAAACCGAAGATCTTGGAGAAAACCCACGCAGGTCACGGGGAGAAGGTACAAACCCCGTACAGACAGCACCCGTAGTCGGGATCGAACCCGGGTCTCTGGCGCTGCATTCGCTGTAAGGCAGCAACTCTACCGCTGCCCCACCGTGAGCGCCCACACGATGTTGCATGCTTTCGTTGCGTGCTATCCAGAACCAGGGGCCACAGTTTTCCAGAACCAGGGGCCACAGTTTTCCAGAACCAGGGGCCACAGTTTTCCAGAACCAGGGGCCACAGTTTAAGAATAAGGAGTAAGCCATTTAGAACGGAGACGAGGAAACACTTTATCTCACAGAGAGTGGTGAGTCTGTGGAATTCTCTGCCTCAGAGGGCGGTGGAGGCAGGTTCTCCGGATGCTTTCAAGAGAGAGCTAGATAGGGCTCTTAAAAATAGCGGAGTCAGGGGATATGGGGAGAAGGCAGGAATGGGGTACTGATTGGGGATGATCAGCCATGATCACATTGAATGGCGGTGCTGGCTCGAAGGGCCGAATGGCCTATTCCTGCACCTATTGTCTATTGTCTATTATCAGTGGAAAGACAATACATGATTACAATCGTATTGTCCACAGTGTACAGATACAGGATAACTGTACACTGCACAATGACAATAAAGTTGAATCTGAATCTGAATCTGAATAACATGAATAACGTTTAGTGCAAGTAAAGTCCGATCAAAGATAGTGCGAGGGTCTCCAGTGAGGTAGATAGTAGCTCTGGGCAGCTTTCTAATTACTAGGGTGGTTCAGTTGCCTGATAACAGTTGGGAAGAAACTGTCCCTGAATCTGGAGGCGAGCGGTTCCATACTTTAGTTTTTGGGGAGGCCATTGTCCCAATCTAAGTCACAGCAATCTGAGCTGAGATCAGTCTCAGTAAATGTTCTCTCTCGGACACATGATAAAGGCAATAACGTATCTATACAGTGTGAACGGCTCGATTGTAATCATGTATTGTCTTTCCGCTAACTAGTTAGCAGGCAACTAAAGCTTTTCACTGTACCTCGGTACACGTGACAATAAACTAAACTGAACTGTTTTAGTGCAAGATAAAGTCCGATCAAAGATAGTCTGGCCCGCTGGGTTACTCCAGCACGTGGTGCCTTGTGCTTTGATCTGTGGCTCTCTTCAAATTACAGGCTGACACACCGTCTATCAACGTGTGTGTGTGTGTGTGGGAGTAATAGAGAGGTTAGGGACAGCCAGCCATGCCTCTGTTTTTTGACCAACATTGTACCATTAAATCTTGTGACCACAGAGGGCCAGGGGCATGAGCTGACTGACCTCTGACACTTTTCGTACCAACACCCTTCATTATCTTTAGTTACACATCAGCAGTCTCGGTGTCTCGCGGCCATTGGGAGTGTGTGACAGGCTTTGGGGGGGTTCTGGAGGGGGGAGGGGGTTCCAGGCCTGCTCTGCCCCCTAGGCAGGGGTACGGTAGAGTTGCTGCCCTACAGCGCTTGCAGAGCCAGAGACACGGGTTCGATCCCGACTACGGTGCTGTCTGTACGGAGTTTGCACGTTCTCCCCGTGACCTGCGTGGATTTTCTCCGAGATCTTCGGTTTCCTCCCACACTCCAAAGACGTGCAGGTTTGTAGGTTAATTGGCTTGTCACACTTGGGCGCCATTTGCGCTTCATTTACACGACATCAATTACGCGTCACGAAGCACGACCCGTGCCTGGTGATGTAGGCCGTGATGCGCGGTTGCGCGTCACGGCCTCCCAGGATTTTGGAATGTACAAAATCTTCGCGCGCCATCTGCGTGACGCGCAAATGACAGGCCCTTTAATTAGCTTGGTGTAAATGTAAATTGTCCCTATTGTGTGTGTAGGATAGTGTTTGCGGATCGATGGTTGGCGCAGACTCGATGGGCTGAAGGGCCTGTTTCTGCGCTGTATCTCTAAACTAAACTAAACTAAATAATATTTCATAAGTTCATAAGTGATAGGAGCAGAATGAGGCCATTCGGCCCATCAAGTCTACTCCACTATTCAATCATGGCTGATCTATCTTCCCCTCTCAACCCTTCTCCCCAAAACCTCTGACAATTTATTAATCAAGAATATATCTATCTCTGCCTTAAAAATATCCACTGACGTGGCCTCCACAGCCTTCTGTGGCGATGAGTTCCACAGGATCACCACCCTCTGACTAAAGAAATTCCTCTTCATCTCCTTACTGAAGGAACGTCCTTTAATTCTGAGGCTGTGCCCTCTGATCCTAGACTCTCCCACTAGTGGAAACATCATCTCCACATCCACTCCATCCAAGCCTTTCGCTAACTTCAACTGAACTAAAAACTCTGTGGGAAGGAACAATAGACAATAGACAATAGACAACAGGTGCAGGAATAGGCCATTCGGCCCTTCGAGCCAGCACCGCCATTCAATGTGATCATGGCTGATCATCCCCAATCAGTACCCCGTTCCTGCCTTCTCCCCATATCCCCTGACTCCGCTATCTTTAAGAGCCCGATCTAGCTCCATCTTGAAAGCATCCAGAGAACCTGCCTCCACCGCCTTCTGAGGCAGAGAATTCCACAGACTCACCACTCTCTGTGAGAAAAAGTGTTTCCTCGTCTCCGTTCTAAATGGCTTACTCCTTATTCTTAAACTGTGGCCCCTGGTTCTGGACTCCCCCAACATCGGGAACATGTTTCCTGCCTCTAGTGTGTCCAAGCCCTTAACAATCTTATTTGTTTCAATGAGATCCCCTTTCATCCTTCTAAACTCCAGAGTGTACAAGCCCAGCTGCTCCATTCTCTCAGCATATGACAGTCCCGCCATCCCGGGAATTAACCTTGTAAACCTACGCTGCACTCGCTCAATAGCAAGAATGTCCTTCCTCAAATTAGGGAACTGCAGATGCTGGTTTAAACCGAAGATAAACACAAAATGCTGGAGTAACTCAGCGGTACAAGCAGATGCTGCCTTAAACTAGCATTAAACTAAGCTATCAAAGGACTGGGGATATCTAAATGTTGATAGTTGCAAACCCTCTCTGCCCCGTGGATGAGCAGCAGATAAAGGCTGATAAATCCCCAGGGCCAGATGGCCTACTCCGGCACCTATTGTCTATTGTCTATTGTCTGTCAGACTCCTGTCATTCTGCAGCACTGTGGAGGAGGAATCTGATGAAGGGTCTCGACCTGAAACGTCACCCATTCCTTTTCTCCAGAGATGCTGCCTGTCCCGCTGAGTTAATCCGGCTTTTTATGTCTAGCTATTGTTTTTATTTCACAATCAGAAACTGGAACAAGGAATTCAAGTAAGCAGAGCTCTCACTCCCCTTCTGCTCTCCCTCCCGACTACATACTTGGGAGTCTTCAATAGGTCTTAACTCCACTCAGCCCCTCGAGTCCCAGACAACATCCTGGTAAAGATAGACACAAAATGCCAGAGTAACTCAGCAGGAGAGACCGAAGAAGGGTCTCGACCCGAAACGTCACCCGTTCCTTCTTTCATCTTAGAATAAAAGGGAGGTCATTTAAGACTGAGGTGAGAAAAAACTTTTTCACCCAGAGAGTTGTGAATTTGTGGAATACCCTGCCACAGAGGGCAGTGGAGGCCAAGTCACTGGATGGATTTAAAAGAGAGTTAGATAGAGCTCTGGGGGCTAGTGGAGTCAAGGGATATGGGGAGAAGGCAGGCACGGGTTATTGATAGGGGACGATCAGCCATGATCACAATGAATGGTGGTGCTGCCTCGAAGGGCCGAATGGCCTCCTCCAGCACCTATTTTCTATGTTTCTATGTTTCTATGTTTCTAAGTTTCCAGAGCTGCCGCCTGCCCCGCTGAGTTACTCCAGCATTTTGTTTCTATCTTCTGTGTAAACCAGCATCTGCAGTTCCTTCCAACACAGGAATGTCTGTCTGTCTGTCTGCCAGGAGGCTGCTGCCCACAAGTGTAATACCCAATCCAACACAATTTAATGGCAATTCAAATCATTCATTAGGCTCGACAGCAGCCTAATAATGGAACTGACTTCACAAACTCTGGTGCCAACTAACCACACCACAACTCACCCAGCCAACATTGACTCATCTGTGTCGTACTTTAGCCGAATAAATATTTTTGAAGTGGGCAGCAATGATATTTTTCTCACACAAATATTTTTCTCTGCTTGAGATAGACACAAGAAGCTCAGCGGGTCAGGCAGCATTCCTGGAGAAAATGGATAGGTAACTTTTCAGGTCAAGATCCTTCTTCAGACGTCTTGACCTGAACCGTCATCTATTCCTTTTCTTCCAGCTGCTGCCTGTCCCGCTGAGTTACTCCAGAGTTTTGTGTCTATCTTCGGTGTAAATCAGTTCCTTCCGACACATTTCTCTCAGCTTGTCAGTCAGCTGATGGAATGGGCATGAGAAAATGAACTATGATCGGAGTTAGACAAAAATGCTGGAGAAACTCAGCGGGTGAGGCAGCATCTATGGAGCTTAGGAAATAGGCGACATTTCGGGTCGAGACCATTCTTCAGACTGATGTCGGGGGGGCGTGAAAAATGTCGGGGGGGGGCAGGAAAAAAGAAAGGAAGAGGCGGAGACAGTAGGCTGTGGGAGAGCTGGGAAGGGATGGGGAAGGAGGGAGAAAGCATGGACTACCTGAAATTGGAGAGGTCAATGTTCATACCGCTGGGGTGTAAACTACCCAAGCGAAATATGAGGTGCTGCTCCTCCAATTTGCGGTGGGACTCACTCTGGCCATGGAGGAGGCCCAGGACAGAAAGGTCAGATTAGGAATGGGAGGGGGAGTTGAAGTACTGAGCCACCGGGAGATCAGGTTGGTTATTGCGAACCGAGCAGAAGTGTTGGGCGAAGCGATTGCCAAGCCTACGCTTGGTCTCACTGATGTAGAGCAGTTGGCACCTGGAACAGCAACTGATGTCGGAGGGGGGGGGGGTTAGTTTAGTTTCGAGATACAGCGCGGAAACAGGCCCTTCGGCCCAACAAGTCTGCGCTGACCAGCGATCCCCGCACACTAACATTATCCTACATGCACTAGGGACAATTTTACATTTACACCAAGCCAATTAACCTACAAACCTGTACGTCTTTGGAGTGTGGGAGGAAACCGAAGATCTCGGAGAAAACCCACGCAGGTCACGGGGAGAACGTACAGACTCTGTACAGACAGCGCCCGTAGTCAGGATTGAACCCGGGTCTCTGGCGCTGTGGGGCAGCAACTCTACCGCTGCGCCACCGTGCCGCCCTCAATGAAAAAAATAATTTGCAGATGTCAAGGGGGGAGGATGGTAAGATCAGGGCAGTTTGTCCTGACGTTACCTCCTGTGGCTGAGCAGGTGTATCCTCCCTGCACACATACGGAACGAGATATAAAGTGCTGGAGTAACTCAGCGGGTCAGGCAGCATCTGTGGAGAACATGGTTAGGTGATGTTTCGGTTTGTGAACTTTCTTTCCCGGCCCGAAACGTCGCCTATCCATGTTCACCTGCGATGCTGCCTGACCCGCTGAGTTACTGCAGCACTTTGTTTGTGAACCAGCATCTCAAATAGATCCTGCAGCCCTTCTTAAATAGAGATATTTAGAGCTGCCAGAGGAGGTAATTGAGGCAGGCACTATCACAATGTTTAGAAACATAGAAAATAGGTGGAGGAGGAGGCCATTCAGCCCTTCGAGCCTGCACCGCCATTCAATATGATCATGGCTGATCATCCAAAATCAGTACCCCGTTCCTGCTTTTTCCCCAAATCCCTTGATTCCTTTAGCCCTAAGAGCTAAATCTAACTCTCTCTTGAAAATATCCAGTGAATTGGCCTCCACTGCCTTCTGTGGCAGAGAATTCCACAGATTCACAACTCTCTGGGTGAAAAAGTTTTTCCTCATCTCAGTCCTAAATGGCCTACCTCTTATTCTTAAACCATGACCCCTGGTTCTGGCCTCCCCCAACATGGGGAACATTTTTCCTGCATCTAGCCTGTCCAGTCCCTTAAGAATTTTACATGTTTCTATAAGATGCCCTCTCATCCTTCTAAATTCCAGTGAATACAAGCCCAGTCGACCCATTCTTTAATCATAGGTCAGTCTCATTCCGGGAATAAACCTGGTAAACCTACGCTGCACTCCCTCAATAGCAAGAATGTCCTTCCTCAAATTAGGAAACCAAAACCGCACACAATTTAAAAATCATTTGTTTCGGTACATGGATAGGAATAGTTTGGAGGGATATGGGCCAAACACAGGCAGGTGGGATTAGTAGAGGGGATATGTTGGTGGGTGTGGGCAAGTTGAGATGAATGGTTTGTTTCCACGCTGTATCACTCTGGGACTCTAATACTACACTCTGTCGACTTCACTTCTGAAACATCCCTCAACATCCTTGAGAGGGGTAGTTCCAAACCTCCTCCCCCCTGGCTGTGAGGCTGCGATGCCAAGTCAGTGGATATTTTTAAGACAGAGATAGTTGCCTGATAACAGCTGGGAAGAAACTGTCCCTGGATCTAGAGGTGGGCGTTTTTACACTTCTATACCTTTTGCCCGATGGGAGAGGGGCAAAATCTGTGTCTCTCGTAATATTATATACTTTATCAGATTGTCCCGCAGTCTCTGACACGCCTGCAAAAACAATCCAAGTTTGTTTAGCCTCCCCTTATAGCTAATACACTCCAATCCACACAGCATCCTGGTAAATCTCTTCTGCACCTCTACAGGTTCTGCACCCTTCCTATAATGCAGTGACCAGTACTGCACCCAATATGCAACAAAAAAACCACGGTACTGGAGTAACTCAGGGGGTCGGGCAACATCTATGGAGGGTGGTTAATCTGTGGAATTCTTTGTCACAGACGGCTGTGGAGGCTGTCAATGGATATTTTTAAGGCAGAGATAGATAGATTCTTGATTAGTACGGGTGTCAGAGGTTAGGGGGAGAAGGCAGGAGAATGGGGTTAGGAGGGAAAGATAGATCAGCCATGATTGAAGACATGATGGGCCGAATGGCCTAATTCTACTATTTCTTATGACCGTATAACTGCAGTCCCTTGTGTCTACAGCATACTGAGATGTTTGTAGGGGAATCAGTGACTTAATGTCCCTTGTTGTAAGGAGAACCCAACAAGCCTGGCCCCCTCCCTGTGCCCCCGCTCTGCACCACTCTAACCCCCAACCCTCTCCCACCATCACTCGCTCCAGCTCCCCATTACTTGGCCTGGCCTGGCCTGGCCTGGCCTTGCTGGTCAGTGTGACCCTGCTCCATCTCAGCGCCGTGCCGGCAGGGACCCACCCTCAGCCACTCGACGTCGGAGCCACTAAAGAACCAGTCCCGCATGTGTGGCAGGAACTATCGGCAAACAGTGAGTGTTTACAAACAATCAGAGAGCCCTGTGAAAGGGCAGCGGGCTGGGAATTATGGAAACACGTCCCGTGTTTAGTCAAAATATCTAATAGATGCTTGTCACCTCACCCTTGGCATGGAATGGAGCGACCAATATCATCAACTCGATGAAACTAAAGCAACTCCATTATACACACAAGTGAAAGCTTCCTGATACCAGCAGAGTGACAACAGACACACACTCACACTCACTTTATGTCAAAACTGTTGCTGCACTTAAGAAATGACTCAGGGCTGCAGACAGGGGAGTTGGAAAAACGTTGTTGTCAGTGTGCATGGTGGCACAGTGGTAGAGTTGCTGCCTCACAGCAACAGAGACCTGGGTTCAATCCTGACCACGGGTGCTGTCTAAAGTAAGTAAAGTGAGTAAAGTATCCTTTATTGTCATTCAGACATTTCAGTCTGAACGAAATGGTGAACCTTGCAGTCATAACATAGAATAAAATAACAAAACACACACTTAACACAGATTTAACATCCACCACAGTGAGTCTACCAGGCACCTCCTCACTGTGATGGAAGGCAAAAGTCTTAAAGTCCTTGTCTCTTCCCTCCTTGTTCTCCCTCTGCGTTGAGGCGATCCAGGCTTCCGATGTTGTGACCCCACCGGGTGATGGTAAGTAAGTCAGTCCCGCGGCTGAGTCTGAGCTCCGCGAACGGGTCGGATCAAACTCCGGGGCCCGGGGCGGACGAAGCTGCCACCCTCCAGTCCAGCGGACGAAGCTGTCATTGCGGGAGCTCCGGGGAACCGGTCACCAACCTGGGACCTGCGAGCTCCCGAAGATGTCGTCCACTGGGACCGCGGCCGAGCCTCCGAGGCTCCGAAGTCTGGTCGCCACCACCGTAACGCCACCACAGCCCTGAAGTCGGGTCCCGCCGCTGTAATGCCACCACAGCCCCGAAGTCGGCCAGCCCCAAAGTTGGTAAGTCATGGCTCTGCCTCCGGAGCCTCGAGGTCGGTCCCAGTTGGAGGCCGCCAGCTCCACAATTAAGTCTCAGCGCAGACGGAGACTGGGGATACGACAAGAAAAGGTCGCATCCCCCCGAAGGAGGAGACTAAAAACAGTAAAAACGGAGTTTGTACATTCTCCCCGTGACCTGCGTGGGTTTTCTCCGGGTGCTCCGGTTTCCTCCCACACTCCAAAGACGTGCGGGCTTGGAGGTTAATTGGCTTTGGTGAAATTCTAACTTGTCCCCAGTGTGTGTAGGATAAGGATAATGTTAGTGTACGGGGATCGCTGGTCGGCACGGACTCGGTGGGCCGAAGGGCCTGGTTTCTGCATTGGATCTCTTAAATCTAAAGTAAACTTAACATTTGAAGACCACTCTCGACCTGAAGTTATCATCTCTACAATTGATTTTGACAGAAGTAAGTTTACTCTAGGTACAAAATGACAACTAAACACTATTCTAAGAGGACAGGACAGGTTTGGAGGGATATGGACCAAATGCAGGCAGGTGGGACTAGAATAGATGGGGCATTTTCGCCAGTGTGGGCAAGTTGGGCCGAAGGGCCATCTCTCTATAACCCCACTGGAGGAGAGTCTAGGACCAGAGGTCACAGCCTCAGAATTAAAGGGCATCTTTTAAAAAGGAGGTGAGGAGGAACTTCTGTTGTCAGAATCAGAATCAGAATCAGATTTTAATTCGCCAAGTATGTTTTGCAACATACGAGGAATTTCACTGGCCAGGTCAGTCATACAATTAAAAGCAACAGATCACTCAAAACACATTTCAACATGAACATCCACCACAGTGACTCCTACACATTCCTCACTGTGATGGAAGGCGAAATAAAGTTCAAATCCTTTCCTTTAGTTCTTCCTTGGTCGGGGGCCTCGAGCCTCGAGCCCACCGTTGACGGGACGATCTTGACTCCCGTAGCCGGCGGCGTTCGGGCCCTCCGCGTCGAGGCGATCTGCTCCCGCATCGGGGGCGATTTATAATTTTTAATCGCCCGCGCTGGACGATCGAACCTCGCGTCGGGGCTGGTCGAACCAACTGGGTTGGAGGCCAAGTCAGTGGATATTTTTAAGGCAGAGAGATAGACAAATTCTTGATTAGAATGGGTGTCAAGGGTCATAGGGAGAAGGCAGGAGAATGGGATTAGGTGGAAGAGATCAGCCATGATTGAGTGGCGGAATGGACTCGATGGGCCGAATGGCCTAATGCTTCTCCTATAACTTGTGAACTTGTGACTCTATAACTAAGATGTAATTAGGTGCCAGTGCTGCTGGAAAGTGGCCAAGGTGCCCGTGGACACTGCCTGCACCCTCTCCAGGGACTCACGGGCACGGAGGTAGGCCAGTGTTGGGCAGTCGGCCTGGGTGGAGCCATCGTCTGCCCGCTACCACCACCCACCAATGTCCAGCTTGGCCAGGCCCAGCAGCAAACCCACCCTCCCACCCGAAGGGCCGAATGGCCTCCTCCTCCACCTAATGTCTATTGTGCGTTCTCCCCGTGACCTGCGTGGGGTTTCTCTAAGATCTTCGGTTTCCTCCCACACTCCAAAGATGTACAGGTTTGTAGGTTAAAAGGCTTGGTATAAAAGTAAAATTGTCCCTGGTGTGTGTAGGATAGTGTTAGTGTCGCTGGTCAGGGCGGGCTTGGTGGGCCGAAGGGCCTGCATCCACGCTGTATCTCTAAACTAAACTAAAGTCACTGAAAGCCAATGAATTAGGAAGGAAAGCTATATGCCAGCCTTTATTTCCAGAGGATTTGGGTACAAATGGTTTACGATAATGATAAGGGTTTCATTGAAGAAGGGTTTCGGCCCAAAACGTTGCCTATTTCCATCGCTCCATAGATGCAGCTGCACCCACTGAGTTTCTCCAGCACTTTTGTCTACCTACCATAATGATAACGTACTGGTGAGACCATGTCTGGTGAAGTTTGTACAATGATGGTCTCTTTATTTTGTGCAGCAGTCATTCTCCAGACTGGTATCACCTCAAGTAGCCCTTGCTTTCTTCCCTCTCTCTCCATCCCTCCCCCTTCCCAGTACTCCCACCAGTCTTACTGCCTCCGACTACATTCTATCTCTGTACTGCCCGCTCCCCTGACATCAGTCTGGTGGAAGCGTCTCCACTCGAAATGTCACCCATTCCTTCGCTCCAGAGATGCTGCCTCACCCGCTGAGTTACTCCAGCATCTTCCTTTGATTTAAACCAGCATCTGCAGTTCCTTCCTACACATTCTCCAGACCGGTTCCTGGAATGGCTGCTCTCCCAGATGAGAGGAGACCTAGGTTCCCAGTTTGTTATCTGCACTAGAGAGTATTAACTCCAAGGAGAGGTTTCATTTCTGTGGAGCATCAGAGGCTGAGGGGAGACCTGATAGAGGATTACAAATTATAAGAGGCATAGATAGCGTAGACGGTCTGAATGTTTTCCCCAGGGTAGTACTGGGTAGTCACGTACCCGATGGCAGTGGTAGAGTTGGTGGCGCAGCGGTAGAGTTGCTGCCTTACAGCGCCAGAGCCCCGAGTTTGATCCTAACCTCGGATGCTGACTGTACAGAGTTTGTACATTCTCCATGTGACCTGCGTGGGTTTTCTCTGGGTGCTCCAGTTTCCTCCCACCTCCCAAAGACGTACAGGTTTGCAGGCTAATAGGCCTCTGTAAATTGTCCCAGTGTGTAGGATAATGCTAGTGTACGGGAGTCACTGGTTGGTGTGGATTTAGTGGGCCTGTTTCTATATCTCTAATCTATATCTCTAAATGAAATATCTCCAGTAAGTAAGTAAGTAAGTAAGTTTATTGGCCAAGTATTCACATACAAGGAATTTGCCTTGGTGCTCCGCCCACAAGTAACAACATGACATACAGTGACAGTTACGAATGACTCAGAAAACACTAAACATTAATAATAATAAAACATTAATGATAAAACACCATTGATCAAGCATGTGAACCAACAAAATACCAGATCAAAGGGAGGCTACAGATTTTTGGCTGTTGAGTAGAGCAACTACTCGTGGATAAAAACTGTTTTTATGTCTGGCTGTGGCAGCTTTGACAATCCGGAGTCGCCTTCCAGAGGGAAGTGATTCAAAGAGTTTGTGGCCAGGGTGAGAGGGGTCAGAGGTGATCTTGCCCGCTCGCTTCCTGGCCCTTGCAGTGTACAGTTCATCAACGGAGGGAAGGTTGCAGCCAATATCCTATAACTTTAAACAAAACTAAACACCACTTTGAATGATTTCATAAATGGCAAGTATCACTTAAAAATAGCAGAGTCAGGGAATATGGGGAGAAGGCAGGAACGGGGTACTGATTGGGGACGATCAGCCATGATCACAATGCATGGCGGTGCTGGCTCGAAGGGCCAAATGGCCTACTCCTGCACCTATTGTCTATTGTCTGTTGTCCAAATGGTAGTGTGAAATGTGGCTCTTTCTCCATCCCTGGTTACAAGTTTGTGACCTTCAGTGTGACAAGGGCACACACACACACACACACACAATTATACAAACCATGCCGGGGAGGTGTACACTGTCATCAGGCTAAGTTGTGTCAAGAACAAATACAAGGTGAAGTGAGCCCGGCTCAAAAGGAAAGATTGACTTGGTTTGTTTCCATCTACAGTAACTACTGAGCAACAAAGTGTTCCCAAAAATATTGATTGTTGGTTGGGGTTTATGACTCAACACTTTGGAACGAGGCAAGTGTACAAAGTCGTGTCAGATGTAAAGACAGAGGAGTCCACTGGTCCATTCATACATCAGGAGGTACACAAAAATGCTGGAGAAACTCAGCGGGTGCAGCAGCATCTATGGAGCGAAGGAAATAGGTAACGTTTCGGGCCGAAACCCTTCTTCAGACACTGTTTACTGGCTGAGTACGGTTCTGGGCACCATGTTATAGGAGTTCCCCCCCCCTCCCCCCCAACCCCGCCGCCACGGTTACCATGGAGCAGGTAGCTTGTGATCCCGTGGACAAAATTGCTGGAGAAACTCAGCGGGTGCAAGCACCCGCTGAGTTTCTCCAGCAATTTTGTCTACCTTCGTTTTACCAGCATCTGCAGTTCCTTCTTGAACATGTAATCCCGTACCACCTGCTCCATGGTCGCAAAGTCGGCGACTAAACCGTCTCCCCCACCTGGTTAGCCAGGTGAGGAGGGGGCTGTGGACCCCCAGCAGGACCAAAAGCAAAGACCTGTCAAAGGGCGGATGAGCTCCTAGCGAGCCAACGGCCATCCACACTTCAGTAGAAGTTGCGATCACTGTCGTACACGGCATTGTAAGGCCCGTTGATGTTCTCAACCATGGTGATGATGTTATAGGAAAGATGTTGTCAAGCTGGAAAGGGCACAGAAAAGATTTACAAGGATGTTGTCAGGACTAGAGGGATCTGTGCAGGCTGGGACACTATTCCTTGGAGCACAGGAGGATGGGCGGTGTTTTTATAGAGGGTGTATAAAATCACGAGAGGAAGCTGCAGAGTCTCTTGCCCAGAGTAGGGGAATCGAGGACCAGAGGACAGAGGTTAAAGGTGAAGGGGAAAAGATTTAATAGGTAACTTTTTCACACAAAGGGTGGTGGATGTATGGAACGAGCTGCCAGAGGAGGTAGTTGAGGCTGGGACTATCCCGACGTTTAAGAAACAGTTAGACAGGTACATGGATAGGACAGGTAGACAAAAATGCTGAAGAAACTCAGCGGGTGAGGCAGCATCTATGGAGCGAAGGAATAGGCAACGTTTCGGGTCGAAACCCTTCTTCTGTTCCTTCTTAAACCTAGATAGGACAGGTTTGGAGGGATATGGACCAAATGCAAGCAGGTGGGACTAGTGTAGCTGGGACATGTTGGCCGGTGTGGGCAAGTTGGGCTGAAGGGCCTGTTTCTACGCTGTATCACTCTATGACTCTATAGTGAAAGCTCTGGGCTCTGACAACACCCAGGTGCATGGGGAAGACACAAAGTGCCAGAGTACCTCAGCTAGTCAGGCAGCATCTCTGCAGGACATGGACAGGCGACGTTTCGGGACGGGACCTTTCTTCAGGTGTCGCTATTTAGAGCACATTGCACACCACTCTATACTGCACACCTGTGGTCGAACTATGGAAAGACAAGTTTGCAGAGACTAAAGGTGTCATATGATGATGCCATGAGAACACTGCTAAGGAAACCTAGATGGTGTAGTAACATGTTTGTGGCTGCAGGAGTCAGTACTTTAGAAGTTATGACCATATAACATATAACAATTACAGCACGGAAACAGGCCATCTTGGCCCTTCGTGCTGAACATTTACTCTCACCTAGTCCCATCTACCTGCACTCAGACCATAACCCTCCATTCCTTTCCCGTCCATATACCTATCCAATTTATTTCTAAATGATAAAAACGAACCTGCCTTCACCACTTCCACTGGGAGCTCATTCCACACAGCTACCACTCTCTGAGTAAAGAAGTTCCCCCTCATGTGGCCCCTAAACTTTTGTCCCTTAATTCTCAACTCATGTCCCCTTGTTTGAATCTTCCCTACTCTCAATGGGGAAAAGCTTATCCACGTCAACTCTGTCTATCCCTCTCATCATTTAAAAGACCTCTAACAAGTTCCCCCTTAACCTTCTGCGCTCCAAAGAATAAAGACCTAAAATCCTAAGAAATCATAAGAAATAACCATAAGAAATAATCATAAGAAAAGCTATCCTAAGATACAGGAATGTAGGAAGATGCAGGAAGATTGCTCCCGATGTTGGGGAAGTCCAGGACAAGGGGTCACAGTTTAAGGATAAGGGGGAAATCCTTTAAAACCGAGATGAGAAGAACTTTTTTCACACAGAGAGTGGTGAATCTCTGGAACTCTCTGCCACAGAGGGTAGTCGAGGCCAGTTCATTGGCTATATTTAAGAGGGAGTTAGATGTGGCCCTTGTGGCTAAAGGGATCAGGGGGTATGGAGAGAAGGCAGGTACAGGATACTGAGTTGGATGATCAGCCATGATCATATTGAATGGCGGTGCAGGCTCGAAGGGCCGAATGGCCTACTCCTGCACCTAATTTCTATGTTTCTATGTTTCTATATTATATGTATAAATTCATTTGCAGGATAAATGACTCTAAAAATGTAATTATTGTGGCCTTGTCAAACACACGGTTTAGCTCTACACGCTACAAATCCCAGCTGTGGAGACACTGGTATCGTTGTCTCCTTGTAGGACATTGATCATTCTTTTATTCTGGATTTTAATTCATGTATTGTGTTTTTTTAAAATATATAATTGATGATGTTTTTATAAGTGATATACTAAGATTTTATATGTACTTTATGATATTTTTTAATATGCAATGCATTTTTTTGTAATGTTG
>CM075992.1:8858223-8885883 GCA_038087875.1 Malacoraja senta
CAGATGCTAGTTTACACCGAAAATGGACACAAAATACAGGAGAACTCAGCGGGTCAGGCAGCATCTCTGGGTGACGTTTCGGGTCGAGACCCTTCTTCAGACCCAAAACGTCACCCATTCCTTCTCTCCAGAGATGCTACCTGACCCGCTGAGTTACTACAGCATTTTGTGTTTATCTATAGTGCCAAGTGTGACTACTTAAGATAACTTTTCTTTCCTGATTAATTCCCGTCTGTTTCTCTGAAGGTCTCATCACATTCTGGTACGTACCCCCATTAGGAGAAGTGCAGAATATCACAGCTTCAATGTTAGGTTTGGGGAGAGGGGTGGACAGAAACATAAAGGATATGGTGCAGAGACCCTGCTGGAGGTCACTCATTGTGATTCAGATTTCAGAGTTTGGCAGCTGGATCTTTCTGTTCTACAACCAGACTGCTTCAAGTGCACAATACCGATTGTGAGCTTCCAGTGTGCACAAACAAGGCACCAGGGCAGCCAAAAAGGTCACTCAACATAAGAGTATGGGATGAGAAATTTATTCTAAATAAATTTAAAACGGCAGTCATTTGTCACGTAAATTAAGAAGAGATATTCTTAAAAGGGCCCAACATTTCCTCATCATGTACTTCTCCAGTCACCCTGCTACCTTTGATTTGGTTGGTTCAAACATATGGCCCCTGCTCTCAAAGGGATCTGTTGATCTAATAGCCAAGTATTTTACAAAACAAAGCAGAGGGAGGGTGACCTAGTGCTTGTAATAAACAGGCCTGGATGGCTTTCCTCAGCCTTTCCACAGCAGTGGCAAGACTAAAACACAAAATGGCCATTCCACTGTGAAAGAAGCCCAATGCATTGAATCTTCCCTCTTTGCTGACGAGGATTAACCTCACCACCCCCGTGGGATTTAATTTTCTTTATGGTTTGCCTCTCAATTACTACCCGTCAGTCACCACAGGTTTCACCTACTGCTATTAAAATACATTTAACGTTTGTGGAATGAACAATTGATTATTGATTCGCTGAATTGTAACCCCCCAACATTAAGCCTTCCCTCCGCCTCTCCTGGAAGATATAATGTTGGATGGTATTGGTCTTCTAGTACATATTAGCAGGTATTTCTCATGGATCAAAGTAAATCCGAGCCCAAAAGTTGTTCACATCCTTCAAGGGCAGACCAGAACCATTTCGATATTGTAGCCAATTTTCCTCTTCCCTTTCTACATCCATCTTCTCCGCCATTATCCAAGCCAAGCAGACATCCAACTGCTCTTGCAAAGCCCAGGGATTAATTGTATGATTTTCCTGGCCTGAAATGGCTCACCATTTTAAGTTGAGCCACTGCATGAGGTGCCGTGACAACAGGATCCGAGGGATTACCTAAGCTGCTTCCTCCAAACTCGTGGAAGGATCCGCATCCACATTCAACAGGGACATGGACATGTAAGCAATTTGAACATAGATCTGGCAGATCCAATGCAGTAAAATAAAACATTTGAAAGTACCATTCTGGTTAGGTATTCCTTAACAAGTGTCTTCATTTAAACTTCTTTAACAAATTAGAAAGAAACACTTCCATAAAGCACGGGCAGCATTCACAACATGTCTATTGGATGTTCAATTAAATGCCAGGTGTGCCAAACAAGAAAAAAAGTCCTGCAACACCAGGACAAGTAACGCTGGCTACAAGGCGACACTTGACACTAATAGGTTTTCTATTGTACCCCCTGCTCTACCCAAGACCAAGATAGCCTGTGTATTCAGAATAACACGGTTTATGTAATGGTCACAGGAGAGAATATTAAATTAGACCTAAATGAGTTAATGGAGCAATATCAGGCAAAAGGCTCCCTTTCACATCTTTGCCTCTAACTGGAGTTGATATGTTAACAAAGTAACATGGATAAAGTTGCTAGAGTTAAATTGTTTAATGGACGAGCCTCATAATGTTGAGTGTGTAAACTCGCTCAACATGTCACAGTGGAACTGCCCCTTCAGCTGTGAACCATGCACTTCCTTCCGATGACTATCACACTCGGGAGTGAAAATTGATCTGATACTAGAGTGACTTGAAGCTGGTGAGGGCAGAGGGGCTTTGGTCTATTTTGGAGGGGGGAGGGGGGAGTAAACATTTAAGGGAAGGAAGGAGAGTCAAAGCTGGAAAGCAATGATGTGTAACATTTGCAAGAGCTAAGATTTAGGTCAAAATGGTACAGCTTTGACACAACCTTCAGGTCGACCTGTGTAGTCAGTATTACTGCAGAATTACATGAACAAATAAACTCACACCTGGCCCAACACAATAAATAACATCCACACATCCCTCCCCCATGCTTGTTTCTACAAACATAGTGTTAATAAATTACAAATCCTAGGCTTTCCCCGCATCGGTATTGAAAGGGAATGAAGGAAGTCTGCTCATTTGCTGGGCGGCAGGTAAGGCTCGAGTAAGAGCTTGGAGAAAGTATTGACTTTGTCAGTGCCCCTGACTTCGTGAGGTAACAGCGGGAGCTTCACTATGTGAAAATCTTCATACAGATCCTCCATCTGGAAAACAAAAAAGCAAAGTTTAAAAAGATGTACAAAAACACTTTTTAAAAAGGATATTGGGATGAGGATAGGTGATTGTGAGTGGGATATTTGTTATACTGATTGTATTGGGGTGATTATAGGGTGATGGTTTGTATATATGACTAAGAGATACTGTATAGTATATGAGTTTTTTTTCTTTTTTCTTTTTTTCTCTCTTTTGTATGGCTTTGTAAATATTTGATTGGTGTATACATGTAAATAATTTGGTGTACATATAGCTGCTGGTGTACATATGGTGTACATATAGCTGCTACATTTGTAAAAGATAATTATAAGCAGTTGAATAAAGGGTGGAAATTAATAAGCTTTGGCTTCTTCCTGCTCCTTTTCGGACACATACGATTTCATCTATTTGTAGATATTTTTTATTACACTTTAAATATTCTTGTTTTGTTTTTATGTTTTTTGTATGCTGCTTCACACTTGCTTTTTATTCTTTTATTCTGTTCGAAATAAAGAATTAAATAAATAAAGGCTGAAATCTCCTCTTAAACAGGCAGAAATGCAAACAATTAACTATCCCCCACTGGTAGAGAGCCACAGATGTAGCGACTTGCTAGATGTGTCGAGTCTCGACCCAAAACATCTCCTATACCTTTTCACCAGAGATGCTGTCTGACCCGCTGAGTAACTCCACCTTTTTGTGTCTATCTTCGACTTGCTTGATGCCCCAGGTACGTTGATGATTACATCAAACCGCCAGGTTGGTTTCGGTCATTGAAGTATAACAGGGAAAAATACTGGCCGGGATAGGTTTAGGTTTGGAAAAATATGGATAGCATAGGTTTAGCTTTAGAGAGTAATTGGGCAAGCATGGGCAGGTGGGGCGAGTGTACATGGGGTATGTTGGCCAGCATGGGCTAGTTGGGCTTCTTCTTATCGAGTCCACACACAAGATTAGAAGTTGTTCAGCCAGAGCTGAACACACATCTCGGCATCTGCATACAGTGGTGGTGGAAAGATTGGTGGAAACAGGGCAGAAAGGGCCTGTTTTCAGGCCATATGACTATGACTTACAAATAGAACAATCACAAGATTACTTTTAAACATCACAAGGGGGAGGGGGGGGGGGGTTACAATCATAAGATTACAGCCAGCCCTTTAAGGAATTGGGATTTAATCATAAAATGATTAGCTCCTATTAACATATTTTATAGTCTAGCTTCAACTGTGGGGCTGTGGTTCACGGAGCTCCCAACACGGGCGGTGCTGACCGACATTGCGGAGTCCCTGGGGCCCTTTGCCGAGGGCCGCTAGTGTTGAATCTCCGCCCGGTGCGGCCTGGGGACGTCGGGAGCTGCGGACTCCGGTGGGAAGCGGCCGATTTGGAGGTCCAAGCGGCTGAGGTTGTCCTCCCGTTCCGACGTCGGAGTTCAAACATCCCGCCCTGAGCGGTGGGACTGCGGAGGCCCCGACCACGGGTGAACATCAGAGGAAGATGACTGACTTGGGTGCCTTCCCTCACAGTGGGAAACTTTTGATTCTGCTGTGTTGGGGATGTTTTATGTTGAACTCTATCGTGTGTTGTGTTCTTTATTTTATTGTATGGCTGTATGGTGATCACATTTCACTGTGCCAACTGGCACGTGACAAATAAATGTATCTTGATCTTGACATTCAACAATCAGTCTATAATAACAGCTATTGGATCCATAATTTAAAAAAATTGAACAAAGAAATGAAAATGTGCCGTACAGCCATGTTTACCAATGATGTTTTCTGTATGTGAAGAAAGGAATTGCAGGTGCTGGTTTATACCGAAGATAGACGCAAAGTGCTGGAGTGCTGGAGTAACGCAGCGGGACAGGCAGCATCTCTGAAGATGGGTGACGTTTGGGGTGGGAACCGTTGCCCGCTGCAGTGCAGTACCTGGTCTAGGTATTTGGACTGGATTTTGTGGCGTGCCTCACACATCCGACAAGGCTTCTCCCCAGGGTCTGGAAACACCAGCTGGTTTACGATGATGTTGTGCGTGTCAATTTTGCACTTTGCCAACTCTTGAATTAGTCGCTCCGTTTCATACAAGGACAGAAATTCGGCAATGCACACACAGATAAACGTGGTCTGCTCCTGCAAGTGATAAAAACAACAACTGTGAAGCTGCACAACATCAGTACCAAACATGTGGAGTATTGGGAGCCGTTTTGGGCCCCATTTCTGAGGAAGGATGTGCTGGCGTTGGATAGGGTCTTGGGGAGATTTACAATAATGATCCCAGGAATGATTGGGTGACCATATGATGAGCGTTTGACGGCACTGGGCCTGTACTCGCTGAAGTTCAGAAGGATGAGGGGGAACCCCATTGAAACTTGCCAAATATTAAAAGGCCTGGATAGAGTGGATGTGGAGAGGATGTTTCCACTAGTATCTGTGGAATTCTCTGCCTCAGAGGGCGGTGGAGGCCGGTTCTCTGGATGCTTTCAAGAGAGAGCTAGATAGGGCTCTTAAAAATAGCGGAGTCAGGGGATATGGGGAGAAGGCAGGAACAGGGTACTGATTGGGGATGATCAGCCATGATCACATTGAATGGCGGTGCTGGCTCGAAGGGCCAAATGGCCTACTCCTGCACCTATTGTCTAGTGGGAGAGTCTTGGACCAGAGGTCACCGCCAAAGAATTAAAAGAACGTTCCTTTAGCAAGGCGATGAGGAGCAATTTCTTTAGTCAGAGGGTGGTGAATCTGTGGAATTCTTTGCCACAGAGGGCTGTGGAGGCCAAGTCAATGGATATTTTTATGGCAGAGATTCTTGATTAGTATGGGTGTCAGGGGTTATGGGGAGAAGGCAGGAAAATGGGGTTCAGAGGGAGGGATAGATCAGCCATGATTGAATGGCGGAGTAGACTTGATGGGCTGAATGGCCTAATTTCGCTCCTATCACTTATGATCTTAGGACGTCCAGCTCCTCCCTGACCGTCATCAAGACTTCTCCATTAAACTGTCCCAAGTTCAAGTTTCCCTCCACGGTAAAAGCAAAGAGTACTCATTGAGGACCTTGCCCATCTCCTGCGAACCAATTCACAGATTAATGCTTGGTTTCTGAGGAGCCATATACCCTCTCAAGTTAGCCTCTTTCCCTTAATGTACTTAAAACTTCTCATTGGATTCTCCTTAATTTTATCTGTCAGAGCTATCTCCTGCCCACATCTTTGCCTTCCTGATTTCCTTCCCATTTATGTTCCAGTCCCCTAAACTCCTGTAGGGATACACTTGATCTCAGCTGCCATTACCTGTCCCGCGCCACCACCTTCTTTCTTACCAGAGCCTCAATTTCTTACTCCCAGCTGCCCTGCCCTTCACTCTAACAGGAACATGCATGCATTGAACTCTCATCGCCACTCTTAAAAGCATCCATCAATCTGGAAATCCCTTTGCCTGCAAGCAATTCCAATTATTTCACAAGTTCTCATCTAATATCATCTATGGTTGCAGATACGTGAGATACGATCTTAAAATAATCCGCTGTCTAATTCAGAGGCCACAGAGAAAACTGAGAAATCGCTTCTGACTGTCTACTCTATATCCTCAGAAATAGATTCTGACTATCTACCAGTCTATCGGACTATCTTGTTCATTTTTTTGTGCTCCAAGTTACAATTTGAGGTCAAGTTACAGGATAATTACAGGAAAACATACAATTTCCTCCTGGCGAGCAGGGGGCAGGGACACTCCTGGTGAGCAGGCCCGAATCGCCCACTGTGGTCAGACGACGGAGGAAGTCGGCCCACAGTGGTGGAGGCGAGGTGGTCAGGTCGGAGCCCCGGTGGCGAGTCGGGCCGAAGAGGAGCCCCTGTGGATGAGGTCTTGTAGGACCGAAGCCTCAAGGTTTGGGCCCGAGCCTCAAGGTCAAGACAGGCTGAGGACGGGGTCAGGCCGCATCACCGAGACCTATGGGCGACCCGGCGTGGGGGGGCGAAGAAGGGATGAACAAGAGGAGACGAGTATAGGAGCAAAGAGGTCCTGCTGCAGTTGAACAGAGCCATAGTGAGACCACACCTGGAGTATTGTGTGCAGTTTTGGTCCCCTAATTTGAGGAAGGACATTCTTGCTATTGAGGGAGTGTAGCGTAGGTTTACAAGGTTAATTCCCGGGATGGCGGGACTGTCATATGCTGAGAGAATGGAGCAGCTGGGCATGTACACTCTGGAGTTTAGAAGGATGAGAGGGGATCTCATTGAAACGTATAAGATTGTTAAGGGCTTTGACACGCTAGAGGCAGGAAACATGTTCCCGATGTTGGGGTAGTCCAGAACCAGGGGCCATTTAGAATGGAGACGAGGAAACACTTTTTCTCACAGAGAGTTGTGAGTCTGTGGAATTCTCTGCCTCAGAGGGTGATGGAGGCAGGATCTCTGGATGCTTTCAAGAGAGAGCTAGATAGGGCTCTTAAAAATAGCGGAGTCTGGGGATATGGGGAGAAGGCAGGAACGGGGTACTGATTGGGGATGATCAGCCATGATCACATTGAATGGCGGTGCTGGCTCGAAGGGCCGAATGGCCTACTCCTGCACCTATTGTCTATTGAGTACTTTTTGTAACGTTGTCCGCGCCTTGCTGGCGCCTCTTTTGTGTACTTTGTATGCAAAAACAAAGAATTTCACTACACCTAGCTAGGTACAAATGACAATAGAGTATCAACATCATCATAATTACCGGGTCTTTAAACTGCTCACTGACGGAACGAATGACCGGCAGGGTCTCTTCCAGCTTGGATGCAAGTTGATCCGCATTCATATCACCGAGTCCAAGCATACTGCACATCTGAAATACAGGCACTGATTCAATATAGAGGGATTCCACATCCAACATAACCAAAGATTACTTAGATCACCGACAATGAAAGTGACAATTATTAAGAAATGATTACAGAACAGTCATGTTAAATTTTAATTGAAGTCACGATGCGATATTTTATTTCAATTGCAAGTAATCCTAGCTATTTAGTTTAGAGACTTTGCGGGAACAAGCCCATCGACCCACTGAGTCCACGCCAGCCAGCCAGCGATCCCCGCACGCCAACACTATTCTACACACACTAGGGACAATTTACAATTACCGAAGCCAATTAAGCTACAAACCTGTATGTCTTTGGAGTGTTGGAGGAAACCGGAGCACCCAGAAGAAACCCACGTGGTCATGGGGAGAAGGTACAAACTCAATGCAGACAGCACCCGTAGTCAGGATGGAACCCGGGTCTCTGGCGCTGCAAGCCAGCAACTCTACTGATGCACCACTGCCGCCTTTCTTTTGGGCATCAATTATCAGTAATTATTTTATCTCATTTCAAACAAGTAATTATTTGATCTAATTTCAAACAGATAGGTTTAGTCTACCTGGGAGATGAAAGGACTAATTTGGTTTTTAATCTGCATTAGCCGCCCGAGACCCCTCTCGACGATAGTTGGGAAGTTCAAGAGTCGCAGTGTGTGTCCTGTTGGTGCCGTGTCAAAGACCACCACTGAGAAATTCATGCCTTTCACCAATCTGCAAAACAGATGCAAAACAAAGGTTATTTCACAAAAAGGCTAAGTTAAGAAAACCCTTCGGTAAAAGTTGCTTTACTTTACTTTAGAGGGACAGCGAAGAAACAGGCCCTTCGGCCCGTTTCAACCGAAGATCCTATAGATAGACCACTCCTGCTAAATGCAATGGGCTGACGTGTAGTATGCAACGGAGCGGAACGTGGGCCTTTTTTTCATCCATTTCAGTGACCGGACCCGACCCAACTCGCAGTGTAATCAACGTTGCGGGGGAACAGTTTGTGTTAATACATTATAATTCTGAAAATGAGAAGATTTTTACCAAAGAACTTTTATTTTTAGTGAGGATGTTTCCGTAACCGGCTTCCGTCTCCGCACTAGTATCTTTGCTCTGCAAAGATACTAGTGTCTATTTCGTCGAGTGATCTATCTTGCTTGCTATAGGATCTTTGGTTTCAACCAGCGATCACCCCATGCAGCAACACTATCCTACACACTAGGGACAACTTACAATTTTACCGAAGCCAATCAACCTACAAACCTGCACATCTTTGGAGTGTGGCAGGTGACTGGAGCACGCGGAGAAAACCCAAGCAGATCACAGGGAAAACGTACAAACTCCGTACTGACAACACCCGCAGTCCAGATTGAATCCGTGTCTCTGGCACTGTAAGGCAGTAATTCTACCGCTGCGCCACTGTGCCGCCACAGTGCATCAGAGCATCATTTAGTTGCAAATTACTGTACATATACTGCAGATCCAATCTAATAAAATCTATCCAATTGTAATTCAATGTATCTGGCAAAATAAGCAGTGTGACGGCAGTCAAATGTACAGCAGCATTTACTATCCAGGTGCCTCTAACATTTAGTATAGGAAAGAACTGCAGATGCTGGTTTAAATCGAAGGTAGACACAAAATGCTGGAGTAACTCAGCGGGACAGGCAGCATCTCTGGAGAGAAGGAATGGGTGACGTTTCAGGTCAAGAAGTCTGAAGAAGGGTCTTGACCCGAAATGTCATCCATTCCTTCTCTCCAGAGATGCTGCCTGTCCCGCTGAGTTACTCCAGCACTTCGTGTCTATCTCTAACATTTAACTTTACATCCAAAACTAGCAATCAGTGGCAGGATCTTCACAGCAGAAGTGATGAGATTTAAGTTTCAAAGTGATGATCTCCATGGAAAAACCAGGAAGCAAAATGATGGAGGTTTGTGTCCGAATGTGCAGCAATGAACATACACCAAGCCAATTAACCTACATGCCTGTACGTCTTGCGTGTGGGAGCAAACCGAAGATCTCGGAGAAAACCCACACGGTCATGGGGAGAACGTACAAACTCCATACAGACAGCACCCGTAGTCGGGATCAAACCCGGGTCTCCGGCACTGCAAGCGCTGTAAGGCAGCAACTCTACCGCTGCGCCACCGTGAGCCCACCACCATTGTATGCCAGAGTTAACCCTCTTCATGCAACTCCTCCATCCTGGTCCATCCAACAGGATTTACATGTCTTATCCTTATTCTATTACTCCCTCTTCCTATCCCCACTGTTTCCAGAAACGATATTTTGATTGATTAATTTCAATATACCTCGTTGAAACAGGCCCTTCAGCCCATCAAATCCACGCCGACCATTGATCATCCATCCACCTATGCTATATGTTATCCCACTTTCTCATCCACTCCATGCACACTAGGGACAATTTTACAGAAGCCAATTAACCTGCAAATCTACACATCTTTGGGACGTAGGATAAACTGGAGCACCCGGAGGGAACCCACAAGAGTCAAAGATAGAACTTCCCTGGTCCACATCCATATAGTACACCTCAAGTACTATGCATTCAACTTGCACATTAAAGTGTTCAAGTAGTTTCATTCCTAGCTTATGCCATCACAAACAGCTCATACAGTCCTCATTCCACTCATTCAGACCCTCCACCCCCTTCCCAAGGTGGTTCGTGAGCATATTCGTGGAAGGTCGTAGGAGTTCGTAGATCACCAAAATCTTGAATTTTTTTTTAGGTCCTTTAAACTCAGCAGAGGTTTTGGATTAAGTCGTGAAAGTGGGACAGGCCCTTTAGAGATCGCAGCCCAGAATGTTGAGTCCTTAATGGATATGACAAAGGTAGAAAGCTGTCCCAGCTCACATTACCTCATAACTTCAGCATAGCTCATGGCTTCATCGATGCCTGGGAACGCACTCATTGCCTCCTGCATCATCTTCTTGCCCATGCTCAACATATTATCTTCTTCGAAAAATTCATCGGGTAGTTCAGCTACACCAAGGCTTGGATCAATTTCCTGCTCAACAAACAGGAAAACAATTAAGTGTTAAGTTTAATTTCATCTAGGTAACCAAATTTGCACAGAAAAAGAAATGTCCAAATATGATATCTTCAAATAGTAATCAATCCTATTTTCTTCAATAGAAAAAAGGATTTCCCAGATTTGACCCTGAATTACTGAATGAATCAATATCTGATGAAGAGGAGTACTGAAGGAGTACGTATAGAAGAGGAGATTGCATTTGGTAATGTCGATATTCTCAGCTAGAGCTAATGCAGTCATGTCCGGTGCCTCCTTTAATTCAGACAAAATCATGAGCACACTCGAAACCCCTCCCCAGAAGTCCCGAAAATGTGGCGTCAGGCCGGGTAAGGCTGCCAATCCCGTCCTCGATCGGGACTTCCATGCCGATTGACTAGTCGAATTTGCCCCCTGCAGCTGCTCCTTTTCCTGTGCCCCACTCTCTGGTGTGCACCCATTTCTCCCACACTCCCTTCCACCTATATCCTTCCCTTTAGATGTCACTGTTTGCCTCAGACACCCTTGTGTCTCCTTTTCAGCCCTGGCCGTTGTACACCCATCCGCAAACCAAATCGCCACCTATCACTTACCAGGGTTTGTCCCACCCCACTGCTTTCTCCCACCTACTGCAATCAATCTGAAAATGGATCTCAACCTGAAACATCACCTATCCATGTCATAATGTCATGTGATAGTAGAATTGGGCCATTCGGCCCATCAAGTCTACTCTGCCATTCAATCATGGCTGATCTATCTCTCCTTCCTAACTCCATTCTCCTGCCTTCTCCCCATAACCCCTGACACCCACACTAATCAAGAATCTATCTATCTCTGCCATAAAAATATGCATTGACAGCCTCTACAGCCGTCTGCGACAAAGAATTCCACAGATTAACCACCCTCCATAGATGTTGCCCGACCCCCTGAGTTACTCCAGTACCGTGTTTTTTTGCATATTGGGTGCAGTACTGGTCACTGCATTATAGGAAGGATGCAGAACCTGTAGAGGTGCAGAAGAGATTTACCAGGATGCTGTCCGGATTGGAGTGTATTAGCTATAAGGGGAGGCTAAACAAACTTGGATTGTTTTTGCAGGCGTGTCAGAGACTGCGGGACAATCTGATAAAGTATATAATATTACGAGAGACACAGATTTTGCCCCTCTCCCATCGGGCAAAAGGTATAGAATTGTGAAAACGCCCACCTCTAGATCCAGGGACAGTTTCTTCCCAGCTGTTATCAGGCAACAGAATCATCCTACCACAACCAGAGAGCAGACTGAATTACTATCTACCTTATTGGTAACCCTTGGACTATTTTTGATTGTACTAAACTAGCTTTACCTTGCACTAAATGTTATTCCCTTAACATGTATCTATGCACTGTAAATGGCTCGATTGTAATCATGTATTGTCTTTCTGCTGACTGGATAGCACGCAACAAAAGCTTTTCACTGTACCTCGGTAAACGTGACAATAAACTAAACTGAGGTTAAATAGTGAAAACATCAATTAATAGAGGGTTTTTGGTGACAGGAAAAAGATTTAAAGGAGATTTGCAAGACAAAGTTTTTGCACTGTGCGGTTGGTGTCTGGTATACACAACCAAGGGAGGTGGTAGAGCAGATGTGACAGCAATCTGTAAATGACATTTTGAGACACGCAAATATGACGGGAATAGAGGGACACAGACCATGAGCAGGCAAGTGAGGTGCCGTGGTAGTCTGACCTATACCACCGCACTTGCCAGCTCTCGGACACCTCCTCCTACTTATAATTGGACTTATCCCACAGATGAGCACCAGGCCATAATCTCACAGACCATTTCTGATGTTTAAGAAGGAACTGCAGATGCTGGAAAATCGAAGGTAGACAAAAATGCTGGAGAAACTCAGCGGGTGAGGCAGCATCTATGGAGCGAAGGAAATAGGCGACGTTTCAGGTCGAGACCCTTCTTCAGACCTTCTTCAGTCTGAAGAAGGGTCTCGATCCGATTCGTCGCCTATTTCCTTTGCTCCATAGATGCTGCCTCACCCGCTGAGTTTCTCCAGCATTTTTGTCTACCGACCACTTCTGATGTTATCAATTCTGGCTGTCTGCCCTCCACAGCCTCCAACCTTATCGTTTCCCAGCCTTAAACAGATTGGTTTTACCTTCTCTCCAAAATCCATAAACACACTGCCCTGGCAGACCCATTGTTTCTGCCTGCTCCTGTCCCACTGAAATGATTTCCACATACCTCGACTCCATCCTATCCTCCCAGTCTAATCTCTCCCAACCTATGTCCAAGATACCTCGCATGCCCTTCGTCTCTTTAATGACTTCCACTTTCCGAGCCCCCACTCACTCATCTTTACTATGGACGTTCAGTCACCAGTCTGAAACATAGAAACATAGAAAATAGGTGCAGGAGGAGGCCATTCGGCCCTTCGAGCCAGCACCGACATTCATTGTGATCATGGCTGATCGTCCCCTATCAATAACCAGCCTTCTCCCCATATCCCTTGACTCCACTAGCCCCTAGAGCTGTATCTAACTCTCTCTTAAATCCATCCAGTGACTTGGCCTCCACTGCCCTCTGTGGCAGGGAATTCCATAAATTCACAACTCTGTGGGTGAAAACGTTTTTTCTCACCTCAGTCTTAAATGACCTCCCCTTTATTCTAAGACTGTGGTCCCTGGTTCTGGACTCGCCCAACATTGGTAACATTTTTCCTGCATCTAGCTTGTCCAGTCCTTTTATAATGTTATATGTTTCTATAAGATCTCCCCTCATCCTTCTAAACTCCAGTGAATACAAGCCTAGTCTTTTAAATCTTTCCTCATATGACAGTCCCGCCATCCCAGGGATCAATCTCGTGATCCTACACTGCACTGCCTCAATCACAAGGATGTCCTTCCTCAAATTAGGATGTCCTTCCTCAAAAAAGAAGAAGGGTCGAAACGTCACTCATTCCTTCTCCCCAGAGATGCTGCCTGTCCCGCTGAGTTACTCCAGCATTTTGTGTCTATCTTGAGATTAGTATAATTTGGCAATGTGATCGGTGCAAATATAGTGGGCCGAAGGGCTCGTTCCTCCACCATATTTTGCTATGCAATTTAAAAGTAAAACTGGTAGTTATGGAAATCAAAACCCAAATTAATATTGTGTAAGAAGGAACTGCAGATACTGGTTTAAACCAAAGATAGACACAAAAAGCTGGAGTAATTCAGCGGGAACTACCCTGACTTTCAGTCTGAAGAAGGGTCTCCACTCAAAAGTCACCTATTCTTTTTCTCCAGAGATGCTGTCTGACCCACTGAGTTACTCCAGCTTTTTGTGTCTATCCCGAATTAATATTTGTTGGCGATACAAACTTAGGTATGGTACTTCCCAATTTCCTCTCTGCATACCAAAATCACAATGGGGATCAAACTAGGATCCATAATAAAAGATGGTTCAGGGTGGAGTGGGCAGATTTCATATATTCTTACAAGATCTTATCTTCAGTCTGAAGAAGGGTTTTGGCCCGAAACGTTGCCTATTTCCTTCGCTCCATAGGTGCTGCTGCACCCGCTGAGTTTCTCCAGCACTTTTGTCTAACTCAGACCAACAGTCCTCGAACCAGAATTACCCTTTTTGCATATTTCAAGGCTGCACTTATCTTGAGATTTTTTATAATATATTTTAATTCTCCACCTATCAAATATGAAAACACTTCTAGGACAAAGTAGCATCAATGTTTAGCTTAGTAACAGACCCTTCTGTCCACTGAGTACACACTGATCATCCATTCACACTGGTTCTCTGTAATCTTACTTTCCCATTCAATCTCCACACACCTGGGGGCAATTTACAGAGGGTCAATTAACCTATAAACTCATGCATCCTTGAGATGTGGGAGAAAATCAAAGCACCTGGAAAAAACAGGTTATAGGGAGAACGTACAAACTTCTCACAGATAGCACCCGAGGTCAGGATCGAACCCAGGACTCTGGCACTTAGAGGCAGCAGCTCTACCAGCTGCACCGCTGTGTTGCTTACATATTTTGATACATTGAATTACTGAGTAAATTATGGAACATATGTAGAAAGTTATCGCCACTGCTAACATTTTACTTACCATAGCAAAAAGGTTGTCATAACCCTTCACCTTTGTTGGCACTTTGGAGAATTTCTGATCAAATGCATCAGAAATGTTATGGGCTGGGTCCGTGGAAATAATCAGCACAGTCTCTCGAACCTCTGCCAACTGCACAGCCAAGCTGCAACTGTTTGGAATAAAAAGATTTGTATTGAGGAGACACAAGGAACTGCTGATGCTGGAATCTCGAGCAAAAACGAAGTGCTGGAGGAACTCAGTATCTGTGGAAGGAATGGATGAGTGACATTTCAGATCTGGTCCCTTCTTCAGAGTTTATCGATTTCCTCCACAGCGTGACCCAATGAGAACCTCTAACCATTTATGTTTTGCTCAAGGTTTGTATTTATATACAGATGTATTCACACAGTGAAGTGCTTTTAGCCAATAATCATCTTTTGATCTGAAGACATTTGTACTGTCGAAGGGGGAAACCGTCCTCACTCAGCAAGCTCCCGCACACTGCAATCTGATAATGACTGGAAAGTGATAGTCGGATCAGGTGAGGAGAGATACTGGCAGATGGGTGTAAGTTGTAACCAAGGCTGGAGATAAAGTGGAAAAGGGAGTAGATATTAAATCTGTTAAGAAGATGAGGAGTGAAATGTAGAACTAGAGGAAGGGGTGGAGGGGATTGGGGGCTGAAAAGAAAAATTGGGGGTATGGTGTAGGGAAGGATGGGAGATGAGCAGATGGAGGAGGAAAAAGGAACTAGGTAGTTTTCACCCACTCTCACTCCGTCCGGTTCTACATTTCACTTCCCATCTTCCTTTTTATCAGATTCCACATTCTGTCACCGCGTCACATAAAGAGCTTTCTCCTCACCTCAATACTAAATGGCTTACCTTTATTCTGAAACTGTAACCCCTGCTTTCAGATCCTACAGCCAAGGGAACATCATCCCTGCCGATACCCGGTTAAAATGAGGTCCATTTAAACACTAGAGAATACAGGTCTAGTTTACTCAATCTAATCCCAAACAGCAAGCTATCACTCGCAAACCAATCTGATAAACCTTCATTACAATCCATGACAAATCTTATTTTTTACAAAATTGGACACAAGGCTCCAGGTGCAGTCTCACTAAGGGTTGTAAATAGAGTAAGACATCATCACGACAGCACTCCCATAATAAAGGCCAATAGACCATTTTCCTTCTTGTGAAAATAATGTAAAAATTCAAACTTATAACTAAATAGGAAGGAACTGGAGATACTGCTTTACATGCAAGATAGACATAAAATACTGAAGAAGGGCTGAAGATGGGTCTCGACCCAAAACGTTGCCTATTTCCTTCACTCCATAGATGCTGCCTCACCCGCTAAGTTCCTCCAGCATTTTTGTCTACCTTCGATTTTCCAGCATCTGCAGTTCCTTCTTAAACATAAAATACTGGGGTAACTCAGCGGGATAAGCAGCATCTCTGGAGAGAAGGAATGGGTAACGTTTCGGATCGAGATCCGAAGAATCAGTCTGAAGAAGTGTCTCGACCCAAAATGGCATCCATTCTTCTCTCCAGAGAGCCTGTCCCGCTGAGTTAATCCAGCATTTTGTGTCTAGTAACTAAAGTGTGTTATTAAACAAATGGTGCCAGAGAAGTATTGTTCTTATTGTGACTTTCTTCCACAGAAACAAACAATTTGTGGCAAATTCCAAATTAAACAGTGTTGCAACTAATAGATCATGGCACATACTTTAAAGTGGCACAGCCTCAATATAGTTACAACCATTAAGGATCAAAATAGCACACTAGAGATACAGCAGATGAATGGTCTCTAAATCTGTTGAAGAATAACTTGCCTGACATAAAAAATTCACTTTGGGCCACGTTTTAATCTAACACAGCAGCTTGTTTTCATCTAACCCACAGCTAACCATGGACTGTTTCCTTGATCATTGTTATTTTTTTTTGCATATTTTTCATTCATTTCTTCTATATCTCTCTATATCTTTTTTTTAAATCGTTCGAAATAAAAAGATATCAAATATCAAATCACGAATCAATATCTCTAATTTCCCTTTCACTTTCCCCTGATTCTCATTCGAAAGAAGGGTTTTTGACCCCAAACGTCACCTATTCCTTTTCTCCAAAGATACTGCCTGACCTGCTGTGTTACTCCTGGATAGAGTGTATGTGGAGAGAATGTTTCCACTAGTGGGAGAGTCTTGGACCGGAGATCATAGTCTCAGAATTGAAGGACTTTCCTTTAGGGAGGAGATGAGGAGGAGTTTCTTTAGTCAGAGGGTGATGAATCTGTGAAATTAATTGCCACAGAAGGCAAGTCAATTGATATTTTTAAGACAGAGATAGATTCTTGATTAGTACGGATGTGTCAGGGGTTATGGGGAGAAGGCAGGAGAATGGGATTGGGAGGGAGAGAGATCAACCATGATTGGCACAGTAGACTTGATGGGCCAAATGGTCTAATTTTGCTCCTATCACTTATGACCATGATCATTTTGTGTATATCTTCGGTAGAAACCAGCATCTACGATTCCTTCTTGCACACAACTGTATTTATGCAATGTTTTGAATCTATTAAAGGGGCTGAAGGCAGAGTTTGCGACGAACCGTCACGCAGAATTAGGAGGTAGACCAAAAGTGCTGGTGAAACTCAGCGGATGCAGCAGCATCTATGGAGCGAAGGAAATAGGCAGGGTTTCGGCCCGAAACGTTGCTCAGTCTGAAAAAGGGTTTCGGCCCGAAACGTTGCCCATTTCCTTCGCTCCATGGATGCTGCCTCACCGGCTGAGTTTCTCCAACACTTTTGTCTACCTTCGATTTTCCAGCATCTGCAGTTCCTTCTTAAACGCAGAATTAGGAGACGTGGACCAAGGGCTTGTTCGTGGAGAGAGGCTCCTATGGGAGGATACAGGCGGCTGAGAACCCGCTGCGGGGAAATATAGACACAAAAAGCTGGAGTAACTCAGCGGGTCAGGCAGCATCTCTGGAGAGAAGGAATAGGTGACAGACTTTTCTCGACCCTATTCATGTTCTCCAGAGATGCTGCCTGACCCGCTGAGTTACTCCAGCTTTTAGTGTCTGCCTTCGGTTTAAACCAGTATCTGCAGTTGCTTCCTACACGCTGCGGGCGGGGAGACTCCGGGCATCGGGCCTGACACTGACAGCCGCCCCATGGCAACTCCACCAACAGCCCCGGCCCCGGCCCTGACCCCGGCCCCTTCTACCTGCAGGTGGTTTTGCCCACTCCTCCTTTGCCGCCCACGAAGATCCACTTGAGTGATTTCTGCTCGATGATGTTGGAAAGGGTGGGCTCCAGGGGCTCCACGTCGATGGCGTCCTCGAACTCCTCGTCCATCGCCGCCGCCGCCGCCATCTTGCGCCGTCACGTGACGGGGCCTCAGGCCTCGCCCTGTCCCCTGTCCCCGTTCCCCCCGCGACTGCCGCCACCTCAGCTCAGCACCGCGCCGCCACAACCCGCCTGCAAACCTCCCGACAACAACAACGATGGCCGAACTCACTCCTAATCACCGCAAATACAAACCAATTCACCCCCCCCCACACCAACAACAACTTGGCATCACCACCCCCTCCTATCCGCGCCGCTGATTGGCGCAGCCGCTCCCAACACAATATCTTCACATTCCTTAAACAGCCACCAGGCTAAAGTTATGCATTTAAAGTGTTTTATCCTTCGCTATTCCTGCCCAGAAATGTGGGCTTTTAAACTTCTAATTCCTGTCTTAAATCTTATGCCACCACCGAAAGCACATCAGCGCCTCTACTTCCTGAGAAGATTACGGAGAGTCGGTTTGTCAAGGAGGACTCTCTCTAACTTCTGAAGTTTGAAGTAGGGTTTCGGCCTGAAACGTTGCCTATTTCCTTCGCTCCATAGATGCTGCTGCACCCGCTGAGTTTCTCCAGTATTTTTGTGTACCCTCTCTCTAACTGCTACAGGTGCACAGTAGAGAGCATGCTGACCAGTTGCATCGTGGCTTGGTTCGGCAACTTGAGCGCCCTGGAGAGGAAAAGACTACAAAAAGTAGTAAACACTCCCCAGTCCATCATCGGCTCTGACCTCCCATCGAGGGGATCTATCGCAGTCGCTGCCTCAAAAAGGCTGGCAGCATCATCAAGGACCCACACCATCCTGGCCACACACTTATCTCCCCGCTACCTTCAGGTAGAAGGTACAGGAGCCTGAAGACTGCAACGACCAGGTTCAGGAATAGCTACTTCCCCACAGCCAACAGGCTATTAAACTTGGCTCGGACAAAACTCTGAACATTAATAGCCCATTATCTGTTATTTGCACTTTATCAGTTTATTTATTCATGTGTGTATTACGTATATAATGGTATATGGACACGCTGATCTGTTTTGTAGTCAATGCCTACTATGTTCTGTTGTGCTGAAGCAAAGCAAGAATTTCATTGTCCTATCTGGGACACATGACAATAAACTCTCTTGACTTGTCTTGACTCAAGATCCTAGACGAGCCTCCTTTGCTCTTGACTTGTCTGCAGCACCGGCATGCTTTGCAAGTTGAGCTTGGCCAACTTTTCCACTTAAGATGGACATAAAGTGGATGCTGCCGACTGTATTTGACAGTGGCAACTATATTTATAGTAGGCTATATACTATTTAGCTTTCGTCCGCGTAGTGACATTGTTAATTTTAACGTTTATTGCCCCCCCGGGGCGGCAGTCAGTCAGTCAGCCCGCCCGCCCTCACTCTCTCCCAGCAGGCTCGGCGGCCGCCCTTCCCAAGATGGCGGAGAGGCGAAGGAGCCGCGAAGTTTCTCGAAGCTCCGAAGCGGAGAGCAAAGGGGTGAACGCCTTCGCCAACGACGGCAGCTTCATGGCGCTCTTCAAGAAGATGGAGGAGGAGAAGGCGGCGCAACGGGAGTCGGGCGGCGGCGGAGGCGGAGGCGGAGAAGGAGGAGGAGGAGGAGGAGAAGGCGGGGACGTGGAGCGCGGAGGGCGGCCGAGACCGGTGGCGGCCACGGCAGCAGCGGCGGGCCCGGGGGCGGAGGCCGAGGCCGGCAGGAGGCCCGCGCCGAACACTGTAAGGGCCGGAGGTTTCGCCTGCGGGTACCGAGCGGGGCTGGGGCTGGATCTGCCGTTGTTATCCATCCTTCCCCCCCAATGTCGCCCCATTTACTCACCTGGGGCGAGGGAGGGAGCGATCCGCCCGCCCGCCCGCCCGACCGCCCGGGAACAACACAAACACATTGCAGTCGCCCACTGTCATCCCACCCTCGGCTCCCTGCTTTGTCCCATAGCCGACACACTAGCCAGCTTCCATTCTTCATTCCCAATGGGGATATATATACCCAAGCCGTGACTTCCCACAGTCATCTAATCCTTTCAATCGTACAGCACCAAAAACAGGCTCGAAGACAGACGCAAAACGCTGGAGTAACTCAGTGGGACGGGCAGCATCTCTGGAGAGAAGGAATGGGAAACGTTTCTGTCTTCAACTCGTCCATACCATCCAGACCCGTCTTCAGTCTGACCCGCTGAGTTATTCCAGCTTCTTGTGCCTCTCTTCAGCCTGAAGAAGGGCCCCGACCTGAAATGTCTCACCTATTCCATTTTTTTCTATAGATGCTGCCCGGCCCGCTGAGTTACTCCAGCGTTTCGTGGCTATCTAAATTTAGAGTATAGTGTTCAGTTCTGTAGCAAAGGTGTTGTCAACCTAGAAAAAAATCACAAGGATGTTGCCAACTCGAGGGTCTGAGCTGCACGGAGAGGATGGATAAGCTCGGACTCCATTCTTTGGAGTGCAGAAGGATGAGGGGTGAAACCGAGGTGTATCATATAATGCGAGGAATAGATTGGGTAAAAGCACAAAGTCTTTTACCCAGAATAGGGTGTTCAAAAACTAGAGGACATAGTTTACGTTGAGGGGGGAAAGATTTAATAGGTATCCAAAGAGCAAATTAGGTACACGGAATGAGCTGCCAGAGGAGATAGTTGAGGCAGGTACTATAATATAATTTTAAAGACACTAGTAGCTGGTACATGGATAAGATGAGAACGGTTCACTTGGATAGCTTAAGGATGTTTCCACCAGTGGGAGAGTCTAGGACCAGAGTAAAGCCTTTAGAAAGACGAGGAGGGATTTCTTTAGTCAGAGGGTGGTGAATCTGTGGAATTCATTGCCACAGATGGCTGTGGAGGCTGTCAATGGGTGTTTTTAAGGCTAAGATTGACAGATTCTTGATTACTAAGGGTGTCAGGAGTTTTGGGGCGATGGCAGGAGAATGGCATTGAGAGGGAAAGATAGAGCATCCTGACACAAGATTATAGGAGAAGTAGATTTAAATCTTTTCAAAGACTACTGCAGATGTTAGCTGCTTGAAGTAAAATGCTGGAAATATTTGGATCAGGCAGCATTTGGAGAGGGAAAAGTAGTGTATTAGGTCAATGAAGGGTAGACTAGTAGATTCAGAACATTGAATTGCTCTATTGGTTATATTAATTAAACAATGTAGCAAAACAACATACTAAATCTTAACTGGAAAAAACATACAAAAGTGCTGGAGTAATTCAGTGGGTCAGCCAGCATCTCTAGAGAACATGGTGAGTATTGTTATGGGTCGGAACCCTTCTTCATACTGACCTGATGCTGCCTGACCTAAGTTTTTTTTGTTGTAAACCAGCATCTGCAGGTTATTGTTTCAGAATCTTAACTGGAGTACAGTATTGTCTAATTCTAAGCACAATAATGGTGAAGGAAGGAACTGCAGATGGTGGTTTAAATCGAAGATAGGCAACAAATACTGGAGTAACTTAACGGAACAAGCAGCATCGCTGGAGAGAAGGAATGGATGATGTTTCGGGTCGAGACCCTTCTTCAGACTATGGATATGTGACGTTTCGGGTCGGGACCCTTCTTCAGATTAGAGTTAGGGGAAAGGGAATCGAGAGGTTTAGCTCGGGTGAAAGGGAAACATTTCCATTTCCCTTGTTCCTAGTCTGAAGAAGGGTCTTGACCCGAAGCATCACCCATTCCTTCTCTCCAGAGATGCTGTCTGTCCTGCTGAGTTACTCCAGCATTTTGTGTCCATAATGGTAAAGGGGAGAGAGATCTGTTGAGTAGAGGAGTGGAGCAAATTGTTTCCGTTTGAATCCAAAGTTATGTGGAGATATAATGCCAATTCTAAAATTGATGAAGCTTGTAGATAGTATTTAAAGAGAGGATACTGACAGATACTGATTTAAACATATACTCCTTAAAATAGGGACACAAGAGATTGCTAATGCAGGGATATTATGCAAAACATAATAATCTGGAAGGGCTCAACGGGTCAAGCAGCATCTGTAGAGGCAAAAGGATGGTCGACTATTTTGGTCAAGACCCAGCATCAGAGCTGGGAATGTAGATGGAAGATAGTCTGGATAGATCAGTGGGAAATAGGGATGAGGTGATTGCTGGATCCAGTTTTTTTTTTTTTTTGAGGGGGGGGTTACCGGAAATATGAAATGAAGCACAGAAAATGGTGGGGATATTTGGACCAGGCAGCATCCGTGGAGAAAGAAATATTCAACATTTCAGACCGACCTTTCATCGGATGGAGAGTGAGGTAGTTTCCTGCTTAATATTTGCCCCCTCGCCAATTTTGCTAGGACAGATTAGTTCACTGATGTTTTGGGGCCCTCACTGTGTGCAAATTGGTTTCTGTGCTTTCAATGTTGTAATAATAATTGTATTTCCAAAATAACTTTGTAGTGCTTTGAGATGTTGCAAAGCGGTGAACAACAGATATAAGAAAACATCCTTTCTATTTTGTATGATGAAAAAAAAGTGAAGTAGTGATGGTAGGCAAAAAAAAATAATCACTTTTTGGGTATTTATATAAAAAATCAACAACAAAGGAAAGCATCGAAATGTTAGCTGACGTGTGTATTTCTTTCACTTTTTTGCTTTGTTTTTAGTTCCTAAATTGATGTACTTTGATGATACAACTTGATGACTTTCTCAAAGAATTTCTTCCAGGATTTTTAAAAATTGTTCTCTATTCTATTATGTTTAAGGACTACTACATTTGGGTTTTTTAAAACACCTTTATTTGTTTTCCCTGGATGCTTTACCGAACAAAGATCTGTCGATATGGTTTTGAAGATACCAATTGGCCCAACTTTAATTTTTGCACCAATTGTTAGATTTGTTTTTGTGACATGACTGGGTATCGTGGGAAAGAGAACACTCCATACCAGTCTGGTTTAAATCCAGTTTTTTCAAATCCCTGTTGTCAGACTTCTGATGTGAACAGAAAAATCCAGTTATTTGGGGAATGAATAAGAATTATGGATTTTGCAGTACACCTCAATTGGAGGCTACAAATTACCTCTTGACATTATGTGCAGAAAATTCTGGTTCTGTTGAGAAAGTTGGTGTTCGATGTGACTTGTCTTTTCCGGGCAGTTAGTCAACTGTTTGGTTGCTGGCTGAATGGTTTGTATCTTTTCTTTGAAGATATAAACTCTGGTCAAATGATTCTTCCTGATGGTTATGTAACAGATTGCACCTGAACTGGTGATGATGAACTCAATCTCCGGAATTTCAGGTTCAATTGCTCTTTAGGTTGATCCTTTAAACACTCGGCTAAATTTCAGATTGTCAGAATATAATCCTCTTCATCTAGGGTTGACATATCTTTAAGGTGGTGTCCACATGCAAAGCCCAGTTTACTAAGACCATCTACTTTGGCCCAGAAACAATAATTTCTTCAGCAGCAAACTAGAAAAATAACCAAATTCAAAACTGAGAAATAAAAGATCGGATCAATGTAATACGAGTATTGTAAGCAGTCAATTCCTTGTAACTTTCTTTGCTTTACAGCTTCAAAAGTCGTCCTGTGCTCCGGTGGGAGTGTTGACATTATGTAAACCAAGTGATGTGATTTGTCATTGTGTGCTGCTGATGTGTGCTCACCAGAGCAGTAATGTCGTTATCCAGATTGTTGAAAAATTCACTTAATGAATAGACCTGAGAATATTTAACCTCTCTCTTTAAAAGCATTCCTTAATACAATTTAATTTAATGTTTATGGTCCCATTGGACTGGTGTCCAAATATCCATTTGTTGAGTAGACCAAGGTAAAGTTAAGGATTTATCTAGTTACATACTGATATTGCATGTGTTCTGCATAATGTTGGTTTATCTGGCAGCTATTAACATTCTTTGGTATAATGTATTATAGCTGGGGTGATTAATTTTGTGACACTGGTATGATTGCACCCTGGTTAGAGTCCTATGTTCAAATGTAATCATTTGAGAAACACAGATTTAATGATCTCTGGGGCATTAAAAACCTGTGGACACAGTATGCAGTGTGGGACCAGCATTTTGCACGATATACAAGTGTGTGATACTCACCTAATCTTTCTCAGCACCTGACACCACACACTAATATAACAAATTAATAAACTATAATGTTACCTTTTATGTGTTACAATATTTTCTCCTGGATAGCATTAAAAGACAATTAATGTCAATAACTAGCTGAAAATGACCAGATTTATCTTTCTGCGATCATTTATAACATGGATTTGTTGACTCATTAATGGATTTAACAAAATTCTTAAACATCCAGCCATATAAAATAGAATATACTTGGCACAGGTTTTAAATCATTTCTCATTGGATTTGTGTTTCACAAAATTTAAATTGACACATTTTCCTTTTTAATTGTTGTGCAGCTTGTATTCTGAGCCCAGTGATTGTTCGGTAACCAGAGTGATCATATCAGATATTGATAATATTGATAATATCGCTAATCTAAATCAATTGCTTTCTGGGTATTCTTCCTGTTTCATGTACAGGTTTGAACATCTCGCTGCCTTGCAAAATATTTTGTGCCAAACTTTTTGAAATCACCTCCTGGAAGAAAATGTTGATAAAAAAAAAGAGTAAATCCTTTGAAACATTGTGATTAAAAAATATATTATGTAGCAAAATTAAAACTCAAATACATGCAAGTATTGATATTAGCATTTAGTGAGCAGTTAGTTTGATTGTTCATTGGAGTAACCATGTTCAACATTTGTAAGGTTTTTCTTTACAGGTTCCCCGTTGTAGAAAGTGAACACGAGATAGAACCATCATTTGTCAGTTTGCAGACTAACCCTTGACTTTGAAGCATGCATATCCTCAATTTTAAGTTAGAATTTTAAATTTGGTAGTCAGTCAGAAATTGTGCCAAGCTATAACAACATGTATATCAAATGAGTAACAAAACGCAGAAAAGACATGTGATTGCTTTTGGAAATAATTTATTGAATAGAACTTTGTATTCCCCAGCCCTGCCCTGGTGGTTATTCACTGTTTAACCCCCTTGTTATACAAACATGAGGCTTGGATTAAGCTGTGTAGTTAAACGGGGATTGGTTCTACGTCATCTAGTCAAAGCATTGCTTATTTAAAAAGCCAGTGCCACAGATTTTTAACATTTACACAAGTCTTCACGTTGCAGCAAGAAATCCAATTTATAATCTATCTTTTGTTGCAGGAAAAAATGTTGCGAAAATGTTGATGGTATTGCAAATGTACATGTCTGGCTAATTTGCCATTGCACAATTTAAAGAGCTGTTGCTGGTCTTTAAAATGGTAACACCTGCACTGTCACTTTTGCCTTATAGGAGAGTGTAAAGAATGGCCTACCTCCGCTCACAGTAGCTTGTATACTGTATGTTAGAAGTGCGTTGAGACGTTGTCGTGGGAGATGCATTCTGTTGTGGAATGAGATCTAAGTTCAGGACCCGTGTTTAATTACATAATGGGCAGCATTGACATTGCAGCTCCAAGCGCTCGTGTAATGGTTGCAGTCTTCTGTCCCTTACACCAGGTGGGAAAGCGGCGAGGTGGGGCAAAGTTAGCCCTCAAGACGGGAATGGTAGCCAAGAAACACAAGGCCGATGAGGAGGTAAGAATCGCAAGCTTTTCGGTTGTGATTTCCACAATCTGACTTGCAAAATTGTTTTTTACCTCGCAGTACAGGAGATAAATAATTACGCTTGTGTGCCTGTGCCAGTTTTTGATTGAGCTTGCAAACTTATTCCACTTCCCAGCACTTTCCCACTGGGCCTGCTTTAAGATTTTCAATTCTTGACCAATGTTCTTCTGAAATCCTTCCAGCTCTACATGCGGAAGAGTCCAGATGACAGTAATTTTGTTTATATATTTTTTTAAAGGTGCTTCATATCACCTCTGGTGACATAGTAAGGTAATCGGTAGTACGGTGGTTTAAAAGGGAAATGTGAACTCTCTTTTAACTGACAGGCTGGTGCTCTGATTCACACTGCCTGAAAGGCTGGCACAGGGGACAACTCAAATGTATTTATGAAGTACTTTAAGCTGCACCTGAAATGTCCCTACATATGCAGCAATGAAACCAGGTGCTGGGCAGTGGGATTAAACTGGAGAATTATTTCATCTTAAGGACAAAATGGTCTGAATGGCATCATTTTGCCACAAGATGGTTCTTTTGCCAATTGCTCTAAACCTTTGCCCTCTGATTATTACTCTTTTGCCACTGGAAACATTTCTCTTTATTTACCGTCAAAACCGTTTATAATGTTGTCTACCTCTTTCAAATCCTCATGATCTGTGCCCTGGTGTAAATCTTTCCTTCCTGTTACCATTCTTATAAATCTCTTGATAATCTATCTAGAAAGTCTAACCTGCTTAATTTGTAATCTACATTTTCTTTCTTTTATCAATATATTGAAAAGTAAATTTTAAATATTGATAGATTCACAATATTTTTGAATGAATACAGCCTTAGATATTGGTCCTTGTTTTAAACCGAGCTTGAATCAGTCCTGGCAAGGGAGAGGGCCATCAAATAACATGTGTTCTTTTGTCAAAATAACTTGATCTTCCCAAAGGAAGCACATGAATGTTTTCCTGCATGAGGTATTAAGGGACTGTCGTGTAAAACTGTAATGGGTCAGTGCCTCTAAAAAAGAAGTAAAAACAAAAGCTAGTGATTTTCTGTGAATGCTGCAACAGGATTTGCATCTGAGCCTTTGTGTATAATGTTCAGAGGTTTTCCTGCACTTGCCTCAATGCTGTTTGCTATCTCCAGCATGTTGAACACCTATGTTTAGTCTACCCGTTTCTCTCCCCCTCTCCCCAGGCAGAGGCACGAGGAGGAGATGCTTGGGCCAAATACATGGCAGAGGTGAAGAAATACAAAGCACATCAGTGCAGCGATGATGACAAAACCAGACCGCTTGTTAAATAGCCTCAGTTGCAAGCCCATGCAAACAACTTGTTAAATAGCCTCAGTTGCAAGCCCATGCAAACAAGAACTGTATTATATTTTACACCGTTAAGATCAAGTCCTCAACCCATTGCCCTGACTGCACAGAGATTTTTTGATGGCCTGAAATGTATTTATTTGAATTTGTGGTATGAAACCGACACCTGCAAAACATCCAATGCATTGTTTAAGTTCCAGCATTGAGATCCTGTCCATTTTCAAAGTGATTATTAATGTACAGTTTCCCTCTCATTCCTATCCCAAATATTGTTTTCACCGTAGAACATAGTTTTCGGACTCTTTTAATCTTTATTTTTTATAATATGCACAATATAGCTCCAATTGTCAGTAAACTGTAAACTCCATGCATATTTGCTCTTTTGTGCCTCCAGTTATTAGCTACAGTACGGTGGCCAATTTTTTGAACAATGTACATAATCTTGTATACTCTGCAGCCTCCCGCTGGCAAGTGGATTTGCCAGGTTGCCATTGAACACATCCTGGGACCGGCCAGTTTTGGAATTGGCTGGTCCGATGCTTCCTGCCTTGCTCTGAGGAGCCCAGTGCCAAGTGGTGCTGTCAGCGCCCTCTGCTATCTCCATGAAGCTCCAGGGGTAAGAGGCAGCGAGGCTCGTTCCTTGTAGTCTGTTGTTTACACCACTAGGAGGCCTGGTGGTTCCACTCTGGGGATGTGGTATATCCAGGGGACAGAATAGGACTGGCCACTGTCCCCTGACGGCACTTTCCAGTGGATCAATCTGGGGTTCATGAATGGACGTCCCAGTGTAGTTAAGGCGGACCGAGCAGTTGTGAACAGGGATTGGAGTGGGGTTAGCAAAGGTTTCTCAAGTCCACAAACTAACCTCAGATGTATTTAGCAGAACATTTTCACACCACTGTGAATATAATTTTCACCCAGCTAGCTTT
>CM075992.1:8886083-9023583 GCA_038087875.1 Malacoraja senta
CCTCTATTTTGCATGTGGCCTCACACTGACAGTGGAGGAGGCCTAGGACAGGAAGGTCAGTGTGGGAATGGGTGGGGCAATGAAAGCGCTGACGAGTCATCGTCTGTTGATCTGAGCAAGACCATTTGTTCCCAGGCTTTTCTCCCTGGCTGATCACCAACTCGCAATCCATGCTGGATTTATTCTCTATTTGGACCCAACTGAAGAGGCATCTAAATCCCAGCCACCTCGGTGAGCCTGGATTCGATATAAATGGTCATTTGGATCGGCTGCAAATGCATTTCATGTGCTCATGATCGCAAGGGGGAGCAACACACACGACGGTTTGATCTTGGAGACACGGAACTGCATGTGCGGGAACCTTGAGAAAAACACAAAGTGCTGGAGGAACTTGGGCGGGAACATGGAGAGGAAAGATTTAGAGGGATATGGACCAAATGTGGGGAAATGGGACCACACCCTGAACTTTTGTTTCCATCCGTTATGTACTATGTTTACATATTGTGTTGTGCTGCAGTGAGTAAGAATTTCATTGTCCTATCTGGGACACATGACAATAAAACACTCTTGACTCTCTCTCTTGACTCTATTCTGGTAAACCCTCCTCTAATCCTTTCCATATTCACTATCCTTCCTGTAATGGGGTGACCAGAACGGCATGCAATACTCCAAATACGGCCGAAACAGTCCTATACAGCTGCATCATGACTTAAGGGCCTGTCCCACTTGGGTGTCATTTGCGCGTAATTTACGCAACACCATTTACGCGTCACGACGCACAACGCGCGCATGGTGCGTGGTGACGTAGGCAGTGACGCAGGGTCGCGCGGGGTGCCCCCGGATTTTGAGACGTACAAAATCTTCGCGCGCCATCTGCGTGACGCGCAAATAACGCCCAAGTGGGGCAGACTCTTGTCTCCATGCCTCTCCCAATGAAGCAAACCATACGCATCCTTTACCATTCTAGGTACTTGTGTTTGCAACTTTGTGGACTTGCACCCCAAGATCCTTTTTGTGCATTATTGAACAAGGACTGGTTACTTTCATAATTCATATCAACATGTGACCTATCACTCAGTTCAAAAGGGCTTAAATGAGCTTGTTCTGTGTACTAAGGAAATATAGAAGCAAGCTTTGACGAGTTGCTGGGATGCATTGTATGGATGGTACACACTGTGGCAACTGCGTAATGGAATGGCAGGAGGGAAAACCATAGATGTTGTTTATATGGACTTCAGGAAAGCATTTGATAAGGTTCCAAATGGTAGGCTACTTTGGAAGGTTAAACCACATGAGACCTAGCCAACTGAATAGGCAATTGGCCTCTTGGAAGGAAGCAGAGGGTGATGGTGGAAGATTTATTTTTGGACTAGAGGCCTGTGCCAAGTGATGTGTTTCAGGAATCAGTGTTAGGCCCATTGTTGTTTGTGGTTTGTCTCAACGATTTAGATGAGAATGTGCAAGGCATTATTAGTAAGTTTGCAGATGGCACTAAAGTGATTTATGTTGAAACAAGGAACTGCAAATGCAGAAGAAGGGTCCCGACCCAAAACGTTTCCTACCCGTGTTCTCCAGGGATGCTGCCTGACCCGCTGAGTTACTCCACAACTTTGTGTCTTAGCTGTATGACTTAGTTAGTTTAGACATACAGCATGGGAACAGCCCCTTCGGCCAATTAACCCAGTTAAGTCCTTCAGGACTCAATAGACATTAGACAATAGACAATAGGTGCAGGAGTAGGCCATTCGGTCCTTCAAGCCAGCACCACCATTCAATGTGATTATGGCTGATCATCCCCAATCAGTACCCCGTTCCTGCCTTCTCCCCATATCCCCTGACTCCGCTATCTTTAAGAGCCCTATCTAGCTCCCTCTTGAAAGTATCCAGAGAACCGGCCTCTACCTCCCTCCGAGGCAGAGAATTCCACAGACACACAACTCTCTGTGAGAAAAAGTGTTTCCTTGTGTCCATTCTAAATGGCTTATCCCTTATTCTTAAACTGTGGCCCCTGGTTCTGGACTCCCCCAACATCGGGAACATGTTTCCTGCCTCTAGCGTGTCCAAACCCTTAATAATCTTACATGTTTCAATAAGATACCCTCTCATCCTTCTAAACTCCAGAGTGTACAAGCCCAGCCTCTCCATTCTCTCAGCATATGACAGTCCCGCCATCCTGGGAATTAACCTTGTAAACCTACGCTGCACTCCCATCCTTAACATTGGTGCCACCGATCAGCAGGGGAGTTGGGTTGTAGAGATCACGCACCAACATCACAAATCCAGCTATCATCCGAAACAAACCAGCTTTATCCAGAGTTTCCAGCAGTTGTATAAATGGAAGACATTTTCTGAAAGTTAAATATTATGTTCTTGAACCTGAAAGCCCAACGTCTTGCAACAAGTCTTTACAGTGTTACTCATGCTCAAAATAGTTATGTGATTGAGTTGAAACAAGCACACCCATATAATTGTCTGTACACCACGGTGTGTATTAACAGTGCTAGTCACACTTCAACCATAAGTTTAGAGTTAGGCATGGAAACAGGCCCTTCGGTCCACTGAGTCCATGCCGACCATCTATCACCCGTCCGCACTAGTTCTACGCTACCCCCACTTTCTCATCCACTCCTTGCACACTTAGAGGGCTAGTTAAGCTACAAACCCGCACGTCTTTTGGATGGGGGAGGAAACCGGAGCACCCGGAGGAAACCCAGGCTGTCACAGGGAGAGCGATCAAACTCTACACCGTCAGGGAGTTTGAACGTACTCCCTGTGACAGCGTGGGTTTTTCTCCAGGTGCTCCGGTTTCCTCCCACAATCCCAAGGACGTACAGGTTTGTAGGGTAATTGGCTTCGTTAAAAATCTAAATTGTCCCCATTGTGTAGGATAGCGCTCGTGTATGGGATCGCTGGTCGGCGCAGACTTGGTGGGCCGAAGGGCCTGTTTCCCCGATGTATCTCACAAGTAAGCTTTATAAGTCAGGATCGAAGCCGGGTCTCTGACGCTGTGAGGCAGTGGTTCTACCAGCTGCGCCACTGTGAACACCCTGCCACTGACTGTGTGGGGTTGGATAGGTCTGAGGAGGACTATGCTGGCGTCTGGAATAGTTGGATGTCTGGGACACTTCATTCCTTGACCAGGTTGTACGTCACACTCACACGTTATTCTTCCATGGGCCTTCAAGGAACAGCAGGGTCAGCTTGTGTCGTGCAGGTGAATGGGGCTAGGAGGGAAAGATAGATCAGCCATGATTGAATGGCGGAGTAGACCCGATGGGCCGAATGGCCTAATACTACTCCTAGAACTTATGAACACCAATTTTGAGATCTTTGGCCTAATCCTCATGGCTCTTCCTAGTAGTGTGGTAACTAAGGGCATGTGGAAGGTGTAAGAAAGAAATGGTATAAGTCGAAGGTAGACACAAAATGCTGGAGTAACTCAGCGGGTGAAGCAGCATCTCTGGAGAAAAGGAATGGGTGACGTTTCGGATCGAGACCCTAGAAGTGTCTTGACCCGAAACGTCGCCCATTCCTTCTCTCCAGAGATGCTGCCTCACCCGCTGAGTTACTCCACCATTCTGTGTCTACCTAAGGGCGTGTAGACACATACAGTCGGGTAGACACTACTGTCGGGTTCCTTCCGCTCAGAGATAGTCACCATTACCGGCAGTAGGCTTTTCAATTCCACGTTTGCTCAATGGACTGCATGTTAATTCCCACCCTGAGGTGGTGATGAAATTTGAACTGACATCCACCGAACTGGAGGATTATCGGCCCGACAATGACTCTGCTGCTGCATTGTTTTTACTGTAATATCTTTGTGCTGAGTTGCCGTGGCAGTGACCGCCAGCTTCCCTCTGGGCTGGAACAGGCTGTAACTTTGCAAAGGACATTGCGCAGTGAGGATGTTGCACCAACGTTCACACTTTCACATAAAGAGCTCTTGCTCAAACGTCTGTGCTTTCATGTTCCAGGCCAGCCACACTTTGACACTGCTGGTGAAGGGAGTTTTAGGGACACCTTCGCTCAGTCCGCCTTGGCCTTTGCCAGGGGTCGGCAACCTACGGCCCCAGGGCATTTTTATCCCCGTAATAGACAATAGACAATAGGTGCAGGAGCAGGCCATTCGGCCCTTCGAGCCAGCACCGCCATTCAATGTGATCATGGCTGATCATCCCCAATCAGTACCCCGTTCCTGCCTTCTCCCCATATCCCATGACTCCGCTATTTTTAAGAACCCTATCTAGCTCTCACTTGAAAGCATCCAGAGAACCTGCCTCCACCACCCTCTGAGGCAGAGAATACCACAGCCTCACAACTCTCTGTGAGAAAAAGTGTTTCCTCGTCTCCGTTCTAAACGGCTTACTCCTTATTGTTAAACTGTGGCCTCTGGTTCTGGACTCCCCCAAATCATCCAGCCCGTCGAGCTCTGGCTGTACCGCATCCTGCGCAAAGCCGCCAGCACGACCGCACACCTTCTGTGAACACGTTTAAGAAAGAACTGCAGATGCTGGAAAAATAGAAGGTAGACAAAAATGCTGGAGAAACTCAGCAGGTTAGACATGCAAGGATTGCACGAGGCTGTCTCACCCGCTGAGTTTCTCCAGCATTTTTGTCTACCTTCTGTGAACACGTGATTTGATGCCTGCCATCCGAGGCGGGATCCATGTGTACACGTGATAGATGTGGCCCGCCATCCGCTCACAGACATGTGTCCCGGCCCCCATGCAGAACAAGGTTGCCCACCCCTGGCCTACACGATCTCCCGGTTGCCAAACATTTTGTCTGAACCTGAAACAGCACCCATTCCTGCTCACCAGAGATGCTGCCTGTCCCGCTGAGTTACTCCAGCTTATTGTGTCTATCTTCGGTTTAAACCAGCATCTGCAGTTCCTTCCTACACACTTTAACTCCCCCTCCCATTCCCATACGAACCTTTCCGTCCTGGGCCTCCTCCACTGTCAGAGTGAGGCCCAATGCAAATTGGAGGATCAGCCCCTCATATTCCACTTGGCAGCTTACAACCCAGCGGTATGAATATTCCCCGATCTACGCATTACATATGGCTTCTTTACCAGCCTTGTGCTGCTACTTTCAGGGAGTTAAAGCCCTGTCCCACTGTACGAGTTCATCCAAGAGCTCTCCCGAGTTTAAAAAAAATCAAACTCATGGTAAGCACGGAGAATGAACGTAGCGGGTACGTCGGAGCTCGGGGACGTCTCTTAGCGCTAATGGCAGGTACTCGGGAAGACTAGCTAACGGCAGGTAAGCACGGGAAGACTCGTGAAGATTTTTCAACATGATGAAAAATGTCCACGAGAGCCCCGAGTACCGACGAGTGGCCATTACCGTAAATCTCCGAGCTCGAATCAGGGCAAACTCGGGAGAACTCTTGGAATGAACTCGTACCGTGGGACAGGGGTTTTACGGACTTTGTGATCTGATGTCTGCAACCCTCCCCCTTCCAATTGTGTAGTCTGCGAGTTGCATTTCACAGCTGCCCTCAAGCAGATATAATGTCAGCTCTCGAGCACTGGATAGAGAAATTAATTCAAGCTCACTGCCAGTTAAGTAGAATCACTCCTAGCAACTTTTCATTTCTGCTATTTTAATTGGAACCACTAGCCTCTTCACTACAAATGAATTAAACACCCTGAACAAGGAAAGAGTATGGAATTTTATCCCAGCTCGTTGAGTCTTCTCATAATTATACTCAAGGATAAGCTTCAAGCTTGCTCAGCGGTACAGTTGCTGCCTCACGGCGCCAGAGACCCGTGTTCGATCCTGACTACGGCTGTTGTCTGTACAGAGTTTGTACGTTCTCCCAATAACCGCGTGGGTTTTCTCCGGGTGCCCCGGTTTCCTCCCACACTCCAAAGACGCACAAGTTTGCAGGCTAATTAGCTTCTGTAAATCGCTCTGGTGTGTTGGATAGAACTAGTCTATTGGTGAACGTTAGTCGGCGTGACCTCAGAGGGCTGAAGGGCCTGTTTCCGCACTGTACCTCCATACTAAAACTAAACTGCAGATGCTGGAATCTTGGGCAAAAACACAAAGTGCTGGAGTAATTCAGCAGAGCAGGCAGCATCTTGGAGGACATGGATAGGTGACATTTTGGGTTGGGATCTTTCTCCCAAGTGCTTTTCAGTCAAGTCATCAAGGACATTGTTTTAAAGAAAGTTGAATGAAATTTTAACACCATCTTTTATTCACAATCATTAAAAATCTATAAAAGGAGCTCAGGGAAAGGATGTATTATAATTCATAGGGTTCTGGCAGTGAGCTAAGAGGAGACTGGTGTAGCAGGCCACTGAGAACATCTTCCAAGATGGCCACGAGACTCTCCATGGAAAGCAACACATTTTTCCTGCCATCGCAAGTCCAAGCCCTGCTTCGTGAGGTGATGTTCTCCCAGGCTTGCTTAGAAAACCATAACACGGTGTCAAGTTTCCCGAGCTATAGTGGAGAAAAGAAAATATATAAAATCAGCAAGGCTTCTGATTTACGTGTTCACAGAAGGTAGACTAAAATGCTGGAGAAACTCAGCGGGTGAGGCATCTATGGAGCGAAGGAATAGGTGAGGTTTCGGGTTGAGACCCTTCTTCAGACTGCTTGGCACATACACTGGAATGTGTGATGTGCTGATTTGAAATGACTGCTACAGAGAGCATACTATCTGGATGCACCACCGCTTGGGTTTGGCAACGGCTCTGCAGAAGACCACAAGAAATTGCAGTCGAGGATGTCGCCCAGTCCATCACACATCCCAAACTCCCCACCATCAACACCTCACACTGCCTCAGGATAGCAGCCAACATAATCAAGGACTATTTACGCCCTGGTCATTCCCTCCTCTCATCTCCCCCATCGGGCACAAGATACAACAGCCTGAAAGTGCCAAACAGTCTGAAGAAGGGTCTCAACCCGAAACCTCACCTATTCCTTCGCTCCATAGATGCCTCACCCGCTGAGTTTCTCCAGCATTTTAGTCTACCTTCTGTGAACACGTGATTTGATGCCTGCCATCCGGGGCGGGATCCATGTGTATACGTGATAGATGTGGCCCGCCATCCGCTCACAGACATGCGTCCCGGCCCCTATGCAGAACAAGGTTGCCCACCCCTGGCCTACACGATCTTTGATCTTTGATTTTTCCAGCATCTTCTTAAGCACCAGATTCAGGATCAGCTTCTTCCCCGCTGTTATCACAGTACATGACCTGGAATGTAGTCCTGATCTCCCACCAGTCTCATTCCAGACCATGGACCTGTCCTCTGTAAGTGTAACACAATATTCTGCTGCCTGTTTATCTTTCTCTCTGCACCACCTGCTATACTAGTGTGTGGCTTAATTGTACTTGCATGTTGTACGATTTGACTAGACAGCACAGTGGCACAGGTGGTAGAGCTGCTGCCTCACGGCTTCCTCTGGTGCCGTCTGTGTGGAGTTTGCACGTTCTCCCTGTGTGATTGCGTGGGTTTCCTCTGGGGTTCTGCGCTTTCCTCCCACACCACAAAGATGTGTAGTTTGTTAGTTCATTGACCTCTGTTAATTGCCCTTTATCTTGCAAGGAGTGGACGAGAAAGTGGAATAACATAGAACTTGTATGAAGGGGTCTTGGAGCCATACAGTGTGGAAACAGGCCCTTCGGCCCAACTTGCCCACACCAAACTACATGCCCCATCTACACTAGTCCCATTTGCTGGCGGCTGCAGCGAATCGTCCGATCAGCAGAGAAGGTTATTGACTGCAACCTTCCCTCCATTGATGAACTGTACACTGCAAGGGCCAGGAAGCGAGCGGGCAAGATCATCTCTGACCCCTCTCACCCTGGCCACAAACTCTTTGAATCACTTCCCTCTGGAAGGCGACTCCGGATTGTCAAACCCGCCACAGCCAGGCATAAAAACGTTTTTTATCCAAGAGTAGTTGCTCTACTTAACAGCCAAAAATCTGTAGCCTCCCTTTGATCTGGTATTTTGTTGGTTCACATGCTTGATCAATGGTGTTTTATCATTAATGTCTTATTATTATTAATTAGTGTTTTCTGAGTCATTCGTAACTGTCACTGTATGTCATGTTGTTACTTGTGGGTGGAGCACCAAGACAAATTCCTTGTATGTGAATACTTGGCCACTTACTTACTTACTTACTTGCCCGCATTTAGTCCATATCCCTCTAAACCTGTCCTATCCATGTACCTGTCTAATTGCTTCTTAAACGTTGCCCCAATTATCTCCCACGGCAGCTCGTTCCATACGCCTACCACCCTATGTGTGAAAAAGATATCCCTCAGATTCCTATAAAATCTTTCCCCCTTCTCCTTAAATCTATGTCCTCTGGTTCTCGATTCCCTTACTCTGAGCAAAGAGCAAGAGTCCACGCCAACCATCGATCACCCACCCGTTCACACTAGTTCTATGTTATCCCACTTTCTCATCCACTCCCTACACACCAGGGGCAATTCGCAGAGGGCCAATTAATCTACAAGCCCGCATGTCTTCAGGAAGCATGGGAAACCGGAGCACCCGGTGGAAACCCACGTGGTCACAGGGAGAACGTGCAAACTCCACCCAGACAGCAACTGACGTCAGGATCGAACCCGAGTCCCTGGTGCTGTGAGCAGCAGCTCTACCGGCTGCACCACTGTGCCATTCCATCAGACTGAATCAAAACACAATCCTAATGCAGAACGAGTTGCACCTAAACTAAACCAGACAAGAAGAGTTACGAGGATGTTGCCACGAATTCCAGGGCCTGAGCTACAGGGAGAGGATGGGCAGGCTGGGACTTTATTCCTTGGAGCGCAGGAGGCTGAAGGGTGATCTTACAGAGGTGTATAAAATCACGAAGGGAATAGATAGCATGAATACAGAGCCTTTTCCCAGGGTCGGGAATGAAGAACCAGAGGGCATAGGTTTCAGGTACGAGGGGAAAGATTTAATAGGAACCTGAGGGGCAACTGTTCCATACAGATGGTGTGTGTAGGAAGGAACTATGGATGAATGAATGAATAAGTTTATTGACCAAGTATGTACACATACAAGGAATTTGCCTTGGTGCTCCACCCGCAAGTAACAACACGACATACAGTAAACCATTAAGAATAAAACATAAAACATTAAGAATAAGACATCATAATTTAAACATGTGAATGAAATAAAATACCAGAGCAAAAATGGCCTACTCCTGCACCTATTTTCTATGTATCTATAAAAGGAGGCTACAGATTTCTGGCTGTTGAGTAGAGCAACTACTCATGGATAAAATCTGTATTTATTTCCAGCTGTGGCAGCTTTGACAATCCGGAGCCGCCTTCCAGAGGGAAGTGATTCAAAGAGTTTGTGGCCAGGGTGAGAGGGGTCAGAGATGATCTTACCCGCTCACTTCCTGGCCCTTGCAGTGTACAGTTCATCAATGGAGGGAAGGTTGCAGCCAATAACCTTCTCTGCTGATCGGACGATTCGCTGCAGCCTCCGGGTGTCGTGCTTGGTGGCTGAGCCAAACCAGACCATGATGGAGAAAGTGAGGACAGACTCTACGATGGCCGTGTAGAATTGGACCATCATTGCCTGTGGCAGATTGTGCTTCCTCAGCTGCCACAGGAAGTACATCCTCTGTTGTGCCTTTCAGACTGTGGAGTCGATGGTGGCCCCCCACTTAAGGTCCTTGGAGATGATGGTTCCCAGGAACTTAAAAGACTCCACAGATGTGACTGTGGTGTTGTTGATGGTGAGTGGTGGGAGGGGAGAGGGAGCTCTCCTAAAGTCTACAATCAATTCCACCGTCTTAAGAGCATTGAGCTCTAGGTTGTTGCGACAGCACCAGGACACCAGCTGTTACACTTCTTGTCTGCAGGCAGATTCCTCCCCATCCTGGATCAGTCCAATCAGGGTTGTGTCATCCGCAAACTTGAGAAGCTTGACAGAGGTGTCTGTGGAGGTGCAGTCGTTGGTGTAGAGGAGAGGAGAGAGTACGCAGCCTTGCGGTGCTCCTATGCTGAGGGTCTGCGGATCCGAGATGTGCTTTATACTGAAGATAGACACAAAATGCTGGAGTAACACAGTGGGACAGGCAGCATCTCTGAAGGAAAGGAATGGACCTGAAGAAGGGTGTTAACCCGAAACGTCACCCATTCCTTCTATACAGAGATGCTGCCTGTCCCGCTGAGTTACTCCAGCATTTTGTGTCTATCTTCCATACAAATGGTATTTGCAACACTACCATAGGAGGTAGTTGAGGCAGGGGCAATAGCAATGTTTAAAGGACATTTGGACAGGTCCATGGATAGGAAAGGTTTAGAGGGATATGAACCAAATGTGACTGGCTGAGATGGGGCATCTTGGGCAGCATGACGTGACACTATGAGAAGCAGAAACCTCTTGAACGTCCTCATTTAAGGGACACTGAGAGACAATTCCTATTGAACAAGGACCAAAAGGTGCCAGTAACAGGAGGTAAAGTTATCTAAATAATGATTGAAGAAACCTGCTTACTTTTCACAAAATGACCTTGCTCATCAACAATAAATCAGGCTTTTGTTTGCTTCTTTCCTTGTTTCTTCTTTCCTCTGTTCATCAGCTTGTATCTCAGCTTGCGTGGGTCCAGCCCGTACGCCTGCAGCCTGGAGCCGCTGAACACCCGGCCACCCATCTTCACCCGCGAGCCCAGCCGCACGTTTCTCCTTCGGAGTTTCCTCTTCTTAACGGGCTGCGCCGCCTTTTCCCCCTGGGCGGCCGGAGGAGCAGGTGACGTTCCCGGTGCTTGGCCGGCGCCCGCTTCCTCCGCCAATGTTGCAGTCACACCGCCGCTCTGCTTGCCAATCAGGACGGCTTCATCCACCTCAGCATCCGGTCCACCCATCCCGGCCTCCAGCCTCCCGCCCACCGGGCTGGCATTAGTGCTCTCCATCTCCGCTCCGACTCCTTCCTCCAGCAGCCTTGCCGTTTGCACTTTATCCCTGCGCTTCTTGCCCATCTTGGTTCTGCCAGCAGCCTCGTCAGTCTGAGATTCTTCTTCCCTGCAGAACAAAAACATTTTTGTTTAATTTTTAAAAGGGTCAGTAATTTAACCTTCAATTCACTATTAATACTGAATATCTCATGGAGAGAGGCTCTGTGCTTTAACAGCAGAGGCATTAACTGCCCAAGAAAGGGCTAGGGTGTGTAAAGGTCGGCAGGAGTGTGAGAGTTTGAGAGAGATCGAATAGACATGGGGTGAAAAGGTGAGACTGAAGAGCGTTATAAAAGATAATATCTTCAGTGTAAACCAGCATCTGCAGTTCCTTCCTACACATTTTGTCTGCTCCACTGCAAAATCTCCTCAAGGTATGTGTACTCTGAAGAATGTGTAGGAAAGAACTGCAGATGCTGGTTTAAATCGAAGGAAGACACAACATGCTGGGTGGAGTAACTCAGCGGGACAGGCACCATCTCTGGAGAGAAGGAATGGGTGAGGTTTCCGGTCGAGACCCTTCTTCAGACTGTCCCGCTGAGTTACTCCAGCATTTTGTGTCTACCGTCTACTCTGAAGAAGTTCTCCTCCTCTCTCCGCCCAAACTAGTCTGAAGGAGGGTCTCCACTGTCCACTGATCTGCAAATCAATCAATAATAGATGTCAATTTATATGTTAAGCATTTAACTGCTGATGAGAATAACAATAAAAATGAAAGTCAGAGGGACAGTTCCGAAGAGCCTAGTCAGAAAACTTGTTTTGATTTAAAAGTCTCGGATAAAACTCAGTCGACAATACAGTTCATATGTCAAGCATGCAACTTTAGTTAAACACAGAATGATATCGATCACTCCAGTCGATGAGGTAAATGGGATAATGCAGGGAAAGGTTGGACAAACTTGGATTGGTTTTTCTGGAGCATCAGAGGCGGAGCGGACACCAGATGGAAATATATAAAATTATGAGAGGTAGATAGTCAGAACCTTATTCCCTCGGGATGGGAATGACAAAGACCAGAAGGCATAGCTTTAAGACGAGAGGGGCAAAGTTTAAAGGCGATGTGTGGGGCAAGTATTTGTTCACAAAGAGAGTGCCGAATACGTACTGCCAGGGGTAGCAGTGAAGGCAGATATGATAGTAGCGTTTAAGAGGTTTTTGGTTAGGCCCATGGATATGCAGGGAATGGAGGGGTACGGATCACGTGCAGGCTGAGGAGATTAATGTAACTTGGCATCATTTTCGCCACAGACATTGTGGGCCGAAGGGCCTGTGCTGTACTGTTCTATGCTCAACACCCAGAGCGTTACAACAACGAGCTGCAATGATGCAACCCCGAAAATTGTCATAATGTGTTGCTGCAGACAATTCACAGGCAATATTATAGACAATGAAAGCTGGAATATTTGCCTAAAAGCTATTTTTTAAATGACTGAAACGACCAGATTTAGCCAACTATAAGAACAAGAGAAAACCAAAATACAGAGTATGCTGCTTTGACTAAAGAAATAAAGCACACTCCTTTGAAGGCAGGTCACAGAACTGGGCATTAAGCATAATTACGCTTTATCCACCCCCCCCACCCCACAAAAACCCTGCATGCGAGCGAGTCCTGAAAAGACGGCACCAACTCCGTCATTGTGGTGAACACCCAAGAAGCCACTACTTCCTTTTTCTGAGCTGATTCCTGTCATTATCAAGACTACTGATGGTATTTGACACTGTTTGACTGGTGACACTTACTGCGGCGCCAGAGACTTAAAGGTCTGCTGTTTTTTCCAGGAATTCTGTGCTTTCTTCTTGTAAACCTTCAGGTCAAGTACCTCTTCTTTCTCTGTTCTGAGGAAATAGAAAATTGTGTTTTTACTGGCTTTGCAGTTAAGATGTGATGTGCAGTTTTAGTTTAGATACAGCGCAGAAACAGGCCCTTCGGCCGACCGAGTCCGCGCCGACCAGCGATCCCCGTACGCTAGCACCATCCTACACACTGGCGACTAGTTACAATTTTTACCAAAGCAACACAATCCTATAAAGCTGTGCATCTTTGGGGTGTGGGAGGAAACCAGAGCACATGGGGCAAACCTACGTGGTCGAACATACAAACTCCGTACAGACAGCACCTGTAGTCAGGTTGGAACCCGGGTCTCTGGCACCGCAAGGCAGCAACTCTACCGCTGCACCACCGTGCCGCCCTATCCATGCAGTTCTCACTAAATTTAGATGGCCAAAGCTAAAAGTACTTTATTGCATTTTACAAGCTCTCCTGTGGAGATATGGCATCACAAAGATCAACTAATTCAGCAAGGACCAGGGCGCTTCCTAATCTGTCCGGAACAAAACACGTAATTACAGTAATAAATAAATCACTTATAGGAAATTCCAAGTATGCACGGGAAAATAACTGGGAATGATGCAAGTCTGGACCCTTGCAGAAGTTAGGAATGTGGACATGCAGTTTAGTGATACAGCATGGAACCAGGCCCTTCAGCCCACCGGGTCCATGCCGACCAGCGATCACCCGTCCACACTCGTTCTATCCTGCACACTTGTGATAATTTACTTATTTAATTAATCTATAAACCTGTACATCTCTGGAATGTGGGGGGGAAACTGGAATAGACAGAGAGAACCCATACAGTCACAGGGAGAACGTGCAAACTCCGTACAGACAGCACCCATAATTAGGATCGAACCTGGGACTGGTGCTATAAGGTGGCAACTCTGCCATTGCCCCACTGTATCGCCCTGCGTTCTGCTTATAACAGAGTGTTTTGTTTTCATGTTATAATCTGCAGTTAGTTTAGAGATACTGCACGGAAATAGGCCCTTTGGCCCACCGAGTCTGTGCTGTCCGCCAATCCCCGCACATGAACATAATCCCACACACAATCCCACACCCACGCACGCACCCACGCACGCACCCACACACACCCACGCACACACATGCACCCACACACACATGCACCCACACACACATGCACCCACACACACGCACCCACACACGCACACGCCCACACGCACGCGGCCACCCGCATGCACCCACACGCACGCACCCACACACGCACCCACACACGCGCGCACACACACGATAATTTACATTTATACCAAGCCAATTAACCTACAAACCTGTACGTCTTTGGAGTGTGAGAGGAAACCGGAGCACCCAGAGAAAACCTACGCAGGTCAAGGGGAGAACGTGCAAACTCTGTACAGACAGCACCCGTAGTCAGAATGGAACCCGGGTCTCTGGTGCTGTAAGGCAGCAACTCTACCACTGCACCACCATGCCGCCCTATAAAGATAGCATCCAGTAAAATAAGTGCTGTTTTGACTGACCTGAACTGACAGGTTTTCTTTAACGAACACCAAGCATTCAGTTCTTTATCATCTGCTGCCAAAATCTGAAATGCAGAGACAAATAGTTATTGTTGCAGATTTGGTCATGAAGTTAGAGTCATTGAGCATGGAAACAGGCCCTTTGGCCCAACTTCCCCATGCCGACCAAGATGCCCCATCTACACTAGTCCGACCTGCCCTGTTTGAGTCATATCCCTCTAAACCTATCCATCCATGGGCCCGTCCAAATGTCTTTTGAAGACACACTGGCCCCAAAGCTATGTAACAATGTATTGATATTGGATGATTATTGTCAGTCATTCATCACGGAAACAGGCGCTTCAGCCCAACTCATCCATGCTGTCCATGGCGCCCAAATAAGCTCGTCCCAAGTGCCCATGTTTGGTCTATAATTGCTCTAAACCTACAGAAGAGAGGTAGTACACAAATACTTTGCTTTGCCTACTATCCAGGCATATCATCTCAAAAACAAGTACAATTATATAGCCTGCACAGACTGCACCAGGAGTGGAAAACGAGAAAGGAAACAGAATGACAAATAGCGTTACAGAGAAATTGCAGATAACAAAAGTGCCAAGTTTTCAACGGTAGATTTGGAGATACGAAATTCCCCCCTAAATTGTTAATATGCGTTTGTGACCCGAGAATCTTTTTGTTATTTACACACAATAACGATGCTGTCAGCAGAAACTAATTTACTGATCACCTATCACGGCATAGCAGTAGGTTGCAAATAAATGAGAGGCTGGTGGGGATACAGTTGCTGATGCTCATTCAGCATTTAGAGATACAGCAAGGAAACAGGCACTTCGGCCCACGCCGACCAGCGATCACCTATTCACACTAGTTCTCTGTTATCCCACTTTCTCATCCACCCTCTACACACAAGGGGCAATTTACAGAGGCCAATTAAACAACAAATCCGCATATCTTTGAAGTGTGGGGGGGGGGACCAGAGGAAATTCATGCGGTCACAGGGAGAACGTGCAAACTCCACGTAGACAGCAGCAAAAGTCAGGATCGAAGCCGGGCCTGAGGCAGCAGTTCTACCAGCAGCGCCACTGTGATTTGATCAGGAAATCTGGAATCACATTCTGGACATGACAGATTTCTTTAAAAACTAAAGTAAAATCCAGCAAGTATGATAATTTCCAGGATCTTTGGCAGTTCTTCTACCAGCCCACTTATTAAAGGGGAACCTGAATGCAACATCTGGGGATCTACTACAGCAGTGCAGCCACTAGTGTCCTCAACACCTGTCTCAAACTCTATAGGTGTACAGTAGAAAGCATATCAACTGGTTGCATTATAACCTGGTTCAGCAATTTGAACATCCAGGAGTGAAGGAGACTGCAAAAAGCAGTAAACACTGCCCGGTCCATCACGAGTACTGACCTCCCCACCATCGAAGGGATCTACAGGAGTAACTGCCTCAAAAAGGCAGCCAGCATCATCAGAGACCCACACCACCCTGACCACGCTCTCATTTTACCCCTGCCATTGGGAAGAAGGTACAGGAGCCTGAAAACTGGGTCCAGGTTCAGGACCAGCTTCTTCCCTACAGCTATCAGGCTATTACATTAAATACTCCAACCTCCTGATAAGCCCAGATCTACATAGACTTGGGGGCATTGGATTTGTCTTTTTGCAATATTATTGTTTGTTTTTAATGTATGAGTGCACGTGAATGTGTGGGTGTGCAAGTGTGTGTGTGTGTGTGTGTGTGTGTGTGTGTGTGTGTGCGAGTGTGTGTGTGCGAGTGTGTGTGTGTGTGCGCGCGTGTGTGTGCCTGTATATTTATATGTATATGTACCTGTGCGTACCTGTGCGTATGTGTGCGTGCATGTGTGAGAGTGTGTGTGCGCGCATGTACACACACACAGATATTACAAAAATATATTTGTTTGTTTATTATATTGTTTACAGGGTACTATGTTTACATATTCCGTTGTGCTGCTGCAAGTAAGAATTACATGGTTCTGTTTGGGACACAAGACTATAAAACACTCTTAGGAAGCAGAAAAGGCAAAAAGGTTACATTACTGGGCTTTTGTATACAAAAATGTCCTTTGTTTTACTCAATCAATAGCAATGAAGATTTTAACTGAAGTTGTTCCAGTGGTCAGACCACCAGTGTTTTGGAGTTTCTAAGCACGCAGTAACTCAGACTTACATTATAAAGAATTTCTTTAGTCAGAGGGTGGTGAATCTGTGGAATTCTTTTTGCCACAGGAGATTGTGGAGGCCAAGTCAGTGGATATTTTTTAAGGTAGAGATAGATAGATTCTTGATTAGTACGGGTGTCAGGGGTTATGGGGAGAAGGCAGGAGAATGGGGTTAGGAGCGAGAGATAGATCAGCCATGATTGATTGGCAGAGTAGACTCGATGGGCCAAATGGCCTAATTCTGCCCCTACCACTTATGAACGTATGAGCTATATTTTCCATTTCGTGAGATTGTCGACAGAACTTTACAAAGACAAAATTGGGCTCAGTACCACATAAGGAGAGACTGAAAGCTGGTCAGAGAAAGATGCACAGCGGTAGAGAGTTAGAGATTGAGTAGATATACACAAAATGCTGGAGTAGCTCAGCGGGACAGGCAGCATCTGCGGAGAGAAGGAATGGGTGACGTTTCGGGTCGAGATCCTTCTTCAGACAGGTTTCGACCCGAAACGTCACCCTATCCTTCTCTCCAGAGATGCTACCTGTCCCGCTGAGTTGCTCCAGCATTTTGTGTCCACCTTCGATTTAAACCAGCATCTGCAGTTCTTTCCTCGTGATTGAGTAGGACAGAACTTATCGGGTCAGATAGTAGAAAGTATGGCAGTCTTTGGAATGGTGAAGGAGAACAGTAGATAGGACAATGACGCACATTTATTTGTCAATAAATTCTTGCTTTTGTGGAACTCTTTCCCACTAAATCCCTTTATTTCCGTTCTATCAAAAGGCCCTCCACTCCACAAAGACCTCGTGTCTCAGAGTAGAGCGTCCTTGCAACTCCAAGCACTCACAACACGTCTGCAAACTCTACATGATAACCTGATATTTGTAGGTCATCGTGCCTGAAGCTTTCATATTTCATAGGAGCAGAACTAGGCCAAGTCTACTCCTCCATTCAATCCTGGCTAATCTATCTTTCTCTCTCAACCCCATTCTCCTGCCTTCTCCAACATAACCCCTAACACCCGTACTAATCAAAAATCTGTTAATCTTTGCCTTAAAAATACCCAATGTCTGGACTTCCACAGCCATCTGTGGCAATGAATACCACAGATTCACCAACTACTGAAAAAAAATAATTCCTCCTCATCTCCTTCCGAAAGGAACGTCCTTTTACACTGAGGCTGTGGCCTCTGCTTCTAGTCACTCCCACTAGTGGAAACACCCTCTCCACATCCATTCTAACCAGACCTTTCACTATTTGGTAAGTTTTAATGAGATCCCCCCCCTCTCATCTTTCCATACTCCAGTGGGCACAGGCCCGGCGACGTCAAATGCTCATCATACGTTAACTTTAAGCATTATGTTGGTTGCTTTCCAATCTGCACAGCTAAAGAGCTGTGGGTTTGACAGTTCATGCATACCTCTTCTGTACTGAGCCCAAAGTCATTGGGCAACACCCGTCTGTATTTAAACCTGCAGGGCAAGTCATCGATGATATCTTCATAATCCAGCTGATAATACTCATCTAAGTACTGCTCAAAGGTCTTGTCCTCTGCAATAAAAAACAAGTTGGTCAAAAGTCAAACACATTAAAAGAGATAAGGTAAATGCCACATCACCAAATTTACCAAAATGAAAGTAGCAAGCACAGCTCCTCTGAGTTGTTAGTTAAATCAAAACGACATGATCTGCCCTGCTTTTTATCTTATGTTAATGTGCTTTTCCCCATGTTTTAGTGATTTATTTTTCTTAGTTTAGCTTAGAAATACAGTACGGGAACATGACATTAGGGTGGCATGGTGGCGCAGCGGTAGAGTTGCTGCCTTATAGCACCAGAGACCCGGGTTCGATACAGACTATGGTTTTCCCCAGGTGCTCCAGTTTCCTCCCACATGCCAAAGACGTACTGCATTGTAAGTTACACAAAAATGCTGGAGAAACTCAGCGGGTGCAGCAGCATCTATGGAGCGAAGGAAATAGGTAACGTTTCGGGCCGAAACCCTTCTTCAGACACTGCATTGTAAGTTTATTGGCTTCTAGTGTGTAGGATAGTGCTAGTGTACGGGGATCGCTGGTCGGCACGGACTCGGTGGGACAAAAGGCCCGTTTCCGCGCTATATCTCTAAACTAAACTAAACTAAACATTCAGCACACCGAGTCCACGCCGACCACCGATCTCCCGTTCACACTAGTTCTATATCCCACTTTCCCATCCACTCCCTACACACTGGGGGCAATTTACGGAAGCCAATTATCCTACAAACCTGCCCGTCTTTGGGATGTTGGAGGAAATCAGAGCGCCCGGAGGAAACCCACGTGATCACAATAGACAATAGGTGCAGGAGTAGGCCATTCGGCCCTTCGAGCCAGCACCGCCATTCAATGTGATCATGGCTGATCATCCCCAATCAGTATCCCGTTCCTGCCTTCTCCCCATATCCCCTGACTCCGCTATCTTTAAGAGCCCTATCTAGCTCCCTCTTGAAAGTATCCAGGGAACCGGCCTCCACCGCACTCAGAGGCAGAGAATTCCACAGGCTCACAACTCTCTGTGAGAAAAAGTGTTTCCTTGTCTCCGTTCTAAATGGCTTACTCCTTATTCTTAAACTGTGGCCCCTGGTTCTGGACTCCCCCAACATCAGAGGGAGAGCGTACAAATTTCACACAGATAGCAGCCGAGGCCAGGATCAAACCCGGTTCTCAGGCACTGTGAGGCAGCAACTCTACCAGCTGTGCTGCTATGACACACAATTCTGCCTGCTACCCTTTTTTTCTGGCTTCAAGCCATCCTTTAAATGCACCAAAACCAATCCGGAAAGAAAGCTTAAAAAAAACACTAATTATGGGAGACTATAAGGAAGTCTAGAAAATGCAAAGATGCGTTGATGTGAAACAACAGAAAGCAAAGTAATACCTGCCTCACCCTATCACAAGTACAGTAAAGCTCTGGTAATCCAGCACCCTTGGAATTTCACTGCTGCGGGATAAACAGATTGAATACTATCCTATTTATACCCCAAGCTCTTTATTCTCTACGTAGTGGTAGAATAAACTCACCCAGTGAGTATAGAGGGAGCTTGAGAGACGGGGCACCAGCAAGTTTAAAGAAAGTATGCACAGCAGGAAAAGTATGGCAAATAATCCGGGGGTTTGAACAATGGGACAGGATTATGAAAACTTTACTGTAATCCCATTGCCTATGCTCTCTGCTCTCTGCTCCCACCCTTTCTGCAAATGAAACCTAACCCGTCTTCTCCCTTTCCCAGTTCTGGTGAAAGGCCTGTGACTCAAACATTAACTTCCTCTTTCCACAGATGCAGAGTGCTGCTACATTTTCATTCTCCTGCCTTCTCCCACTGGCCCTCGACGCCCTTGGTGAAGCGGTCTCTCCAACCACTCCCCCTCCCCACCCGATCACTGAACTCCCTGCCCCCACACTGAACCCAGTGGCAGTGGCCTTGGCACCCAAACTCATGGGTCAAGCTCATACCTTCTGGGAACCCTCCCATGGGAATCTGGGAGAACTTCTGACTATTTATCCATCTTATCTTAGACACAGCCGGAGTAATGCCCCTGTCCCACTTAGGAAACCTGAACGGAAACCTCTGGTGACCTTGCGCCCAACCCAAGGTTTCCATGAGTCGCCAGGGGTTTTGGTCACTCGCCTGGAAAGCCTCGTCCGAAGCGTGAGCTGCATCTACTGACCAAAGATCCTACAGGATCTTTGCTACCGACCGTACACATACACACACACACATCGCCAAGGTGGGGGCCAGGGACAGCGGAGGAGCGCTGTCTGCGCGATGAAGAGGAAGGTAAACGGCTGCCACAGAGCACGGTAAGTCCTTTAGAGAGCGCGGGAGGGAGGGAGAGAAGGGGAAAGAAGGGGAGAGAAGGGGAGAGAAGGGGAACAGAAGGGGAAGAGAAGGGGAGAGAAGGGGAGAGAATGGGAGAGAAGGAGTGGAGACAGTTTTAAGAAGTTTAATAAAGTTAGCGGGCATTTCACCTTCCGGCGGATCTTCTAGGTCCTGAAAACCAAAGATCCTATAGGATCTTTGCGGAAAACTCCAATGAGCCAATCAAAATGGCCGGTGTGCGAAGGAGATGGCCTTCGACTGCCTGTAAGTAAATAGCGACCCCACTGCACTGGCTTCCACCAAACGGCAACCTATTTTTAGTCTAGGCCAGTTTTGATTTTGTTGAAATAATCGCAGGAACATAGAAGAAGCCTCGACTACGCGGAAACCACTTTCGACCATTAGGGAGAGTGACCAAAACCTCCAGGAACCTCACGGAAACCTTGGGTGGGGCGCAAGGTCACACGAGGTTTCCGTTCAGGTTTCCTCAGTGGGACAGGGGCATAACTCAGCAGGACAGGCCAAATATGGGCATATGGGGCTAAGCTGGATATGGGCCAAATGCGGGCATATGGGACTAGCATAGATGGGGCAGGAGAAATGTGTCGGAAGGAACTGCAGGTGCTGCACTAAATCGAAGATAGACACAAAAAGTGTAACTCAGCGGGTCAGACAGCATCTCTGGAGAGAAGGAATAGGTGACGTTGTGGGTCGAGACCCTTCTTCAGTGTCACTCATCATTTCATAAACCCATACAAGGGTCACCCATCAGCATTCTACATTATAGTAAGAATAAACCAGCCTAACCAAACTCTCATAAGTAAAGCCCTGTATTTTCAGGCAACATCTCGGTGAATCTTATCTGCACTCTTTTGAACTTCACCACATCCTTCTGTAGTGTCGCAAACACAATTGCACACAATACTCCAAATGCAGCCTGGCCATTTTTGGACAGCTGCAACATGACATCCCAACTCCTACACTCAATGATAGACACAAAATGCTGGAGTAACTCAGCGGGACAAGCAGCACCTCTGGAGGGAAGGAATGGGTGACGATTTGGGTCGAGACCCTTCCTCAAACTCAATGAATTCAATTCAGACTTTAATGAATTCCTTTCCAATTCTTGTACTCAATGCCCTGTCCTGTGAAGGCAAGCCCGCTGAGTGCCATCTTCACTGTCTACCTGCTTCTCCATTTTGAGGGAGCAAAGAATTTGCATCCCGAGGCACCTGTACAGCAACACTCCCGAGGTGTCTGTGATTAACGTTAGTATTGAACTTCCCAAAGTGTTTCACACCTCAGATATTGAAGGACAAATTCAAGAGACAGCACAACCAAAAAGATGGAGTAATATTCCTCACATAATGGAAGGGACTGAACACAGAACAGTACAGCAAAGGAACAGGCCATTCAGCCCACAATATCTCTGCCAGACATGATGCCCAGTTAAACTAATCTTACAGGGCGGTGCAGCGGTAGAGTTGCTGCCTTTCAGCGCCAGAGACCCAGGTTTCATCCTGACCGTCTCTGCTGCCTGTATGGAGTTTGTACGTTCTCCCTGAGTCCACGTGGGTTTTTTCCGGGTGTCCTCTCACATCCCAAAGACATGCGGGTTTGTAGGTTAATAAGCCTCTCTGTAAATTGTCCCTAGTATGTAGGATAGAACTAGTACATAGGTAATGTGTAGCAAGGAACTGCAGATGCTGGTTTACATCGAAGATAGACACAAAAAGCCAAAGTAACTCGGCGGGTCAGACAGCATCTCCGGAGAAAAGGAATAGGAGATGTTTCGGGTTCAGAGCCTTCTTCAGACCATTACGTGATCATTGTGTTTAAGAACTGCAGATGCTGGAAAAATCGAAGGTAGGCAAAAATGCTGGAGAAACTCAGCGGGTGAGGCAGCATCTATGGAACGAAGGAATAGGTGACGTTTCGGGTCGAGTCTGAAGAAGGGTCTCAACCTGAAACGTCACCTATTCCTTCGCTCCATAGATGCTGCCTCATCCGCTGAGTTTCTCCAGCATTTTTGTCTACCTCCTATTACGTGATCATTGGTCGGCACGGACTCGTTGGGCTGAAGGGCCTATTTCCACGCTGTAACTCCAAACTAAAATGGTAAACTAAAACTGAACTGAAATGTAAACGCGACTCATCTGGCACAAGGATATGGCACATGGTCCATATCCTTCCATAGCCATTCTCCCCCAGAATCTCTCAATTGCTCATCTCCCATTACTGCTCCATATTACAAGACATGCAGTAAATATCTTTATTCAGTCTGACAATCAGGGTGCTTTTTTTTCTGCTGTAACCTTCTCAGTGAACACTAGTTCAGTTTTAACCATGAAGACATAATAGACATTTACCAAGGAGAGATGAGCTACCATCAGTTGTGTGGTTAGAAGGACCACTCAGACCAGAGAGTCTTACTTGGATCAAAAGCTGGCTTCATCTTGCAAACTGCCTCTGCAAATTTAGATTTCCGTCTTTTCTTGCCCATGAGCGGAACATCTTGTTTCTTTTTCTTCTTGGAGGGGACCACCGTCTGACTGGGATCATAATCTGCATCCATCTGTGAAAGGTATAGGTTTATTATTGCGGCATGTATCGAGGTACAGTGAAAGGTTTTGTAATGCAGACTATCCAAGCAGATCAGATGCACTATACATAAATATAATTAAACTCAAAATGAATACTTAAATTTTGGAAACTGACAACAGTCCCTGCAGTGAAGATGTGGATCACAAACATGTCCGAGACACTACATTTGGAAAACATCAGGCTTGTCTTGGTGGAAAAACCAGATCAATTTCTTAAGACATGGACACCCTTTACCGAATTCTTACAACAATAGAATGGTGCAACACAAATTTAAATTTAAATCCGATGCTGGGTTGGGTGAGGTGGGCGGGGGGGGGGGAACGAGGGGCAAGGTGTATCTCCACCTTTCTTTTTCTTTTTTTAAATTTCTATATCTCTCTGCCACACTTCTTTGGTAGTTTCGGGGACTTTCTTTAGTTCTTTTTCGATCTATCTTTTCACTTTCCATTTTTTTTCTTTCTTGTTTTCTTTTTCTTTTCTTTTTTCATTTTCATAGTTTAGGTCATAAGGTTAAAAATGAAGCTGTACAATAATTGTGTAATTTTAGATGCCGAATGTTTTATCTCTGTACAATTGCTTCTAATAAAAATAAATTTTAAAAAAATAAAAAAATAAAAAAATAATTAATTAAATATAATCCAACTCAAGTACAATAGGTAGAGCAAAAGGGAAGATACAGAGTGCAGAATATAGTTCTCAGCATTGTAGCGCATCAGTTCCACAGACAAAGTCCAATGTCCGCAATGGGGTAGAGGTGAAATAGCCAGTATCCAAGCTAATGGAAGGACTAGTCAGAAGCCTGATAACAGAGGGGAAGAAGCTTCCGAGTCTGGTAGTACGCGCTTTCAAGCTTCTGTACTTTCAGGCAGGAGGAGGGAGAAGGAAAGACCGGAGTGGGATGTCGTTAATTACGTTGACTGCTTTCCCGAAGCAGTGTGAGGTGTAGATGGAGTCCATGGTGGGAAGTCTGGTCTGTGTCATGGACTGGGCTACATCGAGAAATTTCTGCAACTTCTTGCGGTCTTGGACACAGCTGTTCTGAAACCAAGCTTTGATGCAACCCAACCATATGCTTTATACGGTGCATCTGCAGAAGTTTGAAAGATCATTGGAGACATGCCAAATTTCCTCACTCTTCTCAGGAGGTAGAGGAGTTGGTGTGCCTTCTTAGAGATGCAGCGCTGAAACAGGCCTTTCGGCCCACCGAGTCCGCGATGTCCAGCTATCCTTGTACACTAGCACTATCCTACACACTAGGGACAATTTACAATCATTTACCGAAACCAATTAAACTACAAAACCTGTACGTCTTTGGAATGTACGAGGGAACCAGCCACCCGGGGAAATCCCACGCGGTCATGGGGAGAACATACAAACTCCGTCCGGTCAGCACCCATAGTTTGGATCGAACCAGGGTCTCTGCCGCTGTAAGGCAGTAACTCTACCGCTACGCCACTGTGCCACCCCAGTGTTTATGCTCTGATCACAGTGCAGAGATAATAAAGGGGTTGTCCCACTGTACGAGGTAATTCAAGAGCTCTCCCGAGTTTTAAAAAAAATCAAACTCGTGGTAATAATAATAATAATAGATTTTATTTATATAGCGCTTAAGCACGTAGAATGTACGTGGCGGGTACGTCGGAGCTCAGGACGTCTCTAAGCAGCTCGTAACGCTAACGGCAGGTACTCGGGAAACGCGGTAAGCTCGTGAAGACTCGTGAAGATTTTTCAACATGTTGATAAATGTCCACGAGAGCCCCGCGTACCTACGAGCGGCTATTACCGTAATTCTCCGAGTTTGAATCAGGGGAAACTCGGGAGAACTCTTGAATTAGCTCGTACAGTGGGGCAGCCCCTTAACTCCCCACCACGTTGCACTCCCACAACTTTCTGTCTCTCTTCTGCGATGACACCGATTCATGGTCCATGGGGAAAGGTTGCTGAGTGATGGATGATCCACGAGCTTATTCTTCAGGAGCAAACTCGATGAAAGCAGCAATGGTTCATGTTCATAGGTTCTAGAGGCAGAATTAGGCCATTTGGCCCATCAAGTCTACTGTGCCATTCAATCATGGCTGACCCATCTTTCCCTCTCAACCCCATTTTCCTGCCTTCTCTGCATAACCCCTGACACTAATTGAGAATCTGTCATCTCCGCCTTAAAAATATCCATTGACTTGGCCTCCACATACGTCTGTGGCAATGTATTCCACAGATTCACCGCCCTCTGACTAAAAAAATTCCTCCTCATCTCCTTTCTAAAGGTACATCCTTTTATTCTGAGGCTGTGGGAATGGGGAATCAGTGTGGGCAAGCTCACCGCAGAATGAACTCCATACCTTACCAGTCTGGGAGCTGCCCAGTCTGCATGCCGCCTGGGTCAAGACGAGATGGAGAGACCAGTGGAAGTCAGCAGAACCATCTAGGCTACGCCAGTACATCAATGACCCCATGGGCGTTCCTGGCCAGGACCTGCCCCGAAAGCAGTGGACAACCCTCAACCGCTTGAGGACAGGCATCGGACGCTATGGAGTAGCGATGAAGAGGTGGGGCCTCGTGGACAGCGAGTGCCTCCTGCGAGTGTGGGGACCCAACACAGACAGTGGAGCACATAGTCACCAGTTGCCCCAAACACCGGCCACCGAATGGTGAACGAGGTCTGATTGACCTGGACGATGACACGTTGGCCTGGCTCGCCTCAAAGGAGCTGCAGGTCTAAAAGACACACGACAGAAGAAGAAGAAGCAGCCACCATCACAGGAAGCTTGCACGTGCCAGCATCGGGTGAGTGGTTTTGATCCTGCTGCCATCCATGGCTGGCACTCACACATGAGCAATCTCTCATTGTACAGATGCCTCCTGATAAAGGTTCTCATTCACAGCAAAAGTAGAGAGAGGGATCATAATCTCCCTCGTACTGTTCTTTTGCCAACCGTTGTGACCAAGGGCTCTCCATGTGACACCAAGACTGCAAGACACAAGGCAGTCTGCAGGGTGGTCATGGTGGCGCAGCGGTAGAGTTGCTGCCTTTCAGCGAACGCAGCGCCGGAGACCTGGGTTCGATCTCGACTACGGGTGCTGTCTGTACGGAGTTTGTACGTTCTCCCCGTGATCTGCGTGCGTTTTCTCCCAGATCTTCGCTTTCCTCCCACACTCCAAAGATGTACAGGTTTGTAGGTTAATTGGCTTGGTATATGTAAAAATTGTCCCTAGTGGGTGTAGGATAGTGTTCGTGTGTGGGGATCACTGGTCAGCGCGGACCTGTTGGGCCGAATGATCGAATTCTGCTCCTATCGGAAAAAGGTGCACACGCTAGAATCAGTATAATACTCTGCACGAACTACACATTTGATTTCTAATGCCCAAAGTGGTAAATTTCTAAAAAAGTTTTAAAAATTCCTGGAGGTAACGCAATTTTGTGGCGATGTTAATTCATTGAACTGGGAGTTTGACTTACAATGAAATCTGGATCGTCACAGTGTGGCTCACAACTCTCTTGTGGCCACTGGTCTTCTCCCCCTCTCTCTGTCCAGTCCGCTTCATTCCCCGTCCACGTGTCCCAGTTCCACTCATCTGGCGGAATAATAAACAGGAATTTCAATTAGGTTAGATTTTTTTTAAAGTGCACTAATAACATATTCTTTATTTTCGTTGCTAAAGTTTCATCTTATGTATTCTTCTTTACCAATAAGGTCAGTCGGAAATTGACTTTTTTTGCTGAGTTTGACTGTCGTTTATTGTCTCGCGTACAGTGAAAAGCTTTTGTTGTGTGCTAACCAGTCAAGCAGAAAGATAATACATGATTACAAGTGAGCCATCCACATTGTACAGATACATGAGTGATGGGTGTCGGGGGTTATGGGGTAAAGGCAGAATGGGGTTAGGAGGGAGAGATAGGTCAGCTATGATTGAATGACAGAGTAGACTTGATCGCATTGACCTAATTCTGCTCCTATCACTTATGATAGGAGCAGAATTATGATAATGTGATCATGGCTGATCATCCCCAATCAGTACCCCGTTCCTGCCTTCTCCTCATATCCCCTGACTCCGCTATTTTTAAGAGCCCTATCTAGCTCTCTCTTGAAAGCATCCAGAGAACCTGCCTCCACCGCCCTCTGAGGCAGAGAATTCCACAGACTCACCACTCTCAGTGAGAAAAAGTGTTTCCTCGTCTCCGTTCTAAATGGTTTACCCCTTATTCTTAAACTGTGGCCCCTGGTTCTGGACTCCCCAAACATCGGGAACACGTTTCCTGCCTCTAGCGTGTCCAAGCCCTTAACAATCTTATATGTTTCAATGAGATGCCCTCTCATCCTTCTAAACTCCAGAGTGTACAAGCCCAGCTGCTCCATTCTCTCAGCATATGACAGTCCCGCCATCCCAGGAATTAACCTTGTTGAAGTTTCTTGGATGCGGCCTTATTAGATTACAGCTAACTTAATGCAGCATTCCAACATGAAAAGGTTCCCCACCCCTGGTATAAACCAGCATCTGCAGTTGTTCCTACTTCCAGACCAGCCTTGCAGGTGCCACCCTGTCAAAAGCCTTGATAAGTCCATGTAGACAACATCAAACAGACTGAACTTATCCATCATCTTCATCTAATTTGTGAGATGTTTTCCTACACACAAAGCCATGCTGACTATCTTTCATGAGACATTGCCTTTCCAAATACATATCCCTCAATCCCTTCCAATAACCTACCCACCACAGATGTTACACTCACCAACCTGTAGCTCTCTGCCTTGAACAAAGGCTATCGATGATACAATCATCTTTTTCACACACAGAGTGGAATTCTCTGCCTCAGAGGGCAGTGGAGGCTGGTTCTCTGGATGCTTTCAAGTGAGAGTTAGATAGAGCTCTTGAGGATAGCGGTTAAGGGATATCGAGAGAAGGCAGAAACGGGGCACTAATTGGCCACGCACTCATCTCTCTGCTACCATTGGGTAGATGGTACAGGAGCCTGAAATCTGGTACATCCAGGTTCAGGAACAGCTTCTTCCCCACAGCCATCAGGCTATTATAGAAACATAGAAAATAGGTGTAGGAGGAGGCCATTCGGCCCTTCAAGCCAGCACCGCCATTCATTGTGATCATGGCTGATCGTCCCAGATCAATAACCCATGCCTGCCTTCTCCCCATATCCCTTGATTCCACTAGCCCCTCGCCAACAAACAGACTCTGAACTGTAACAGCCAATTGCACTTTATCTGTCTATTTATGTGTATATTGAACTGAACTGTTCTGTATTAATGCTTACAATATTATCTTGTGCTGCAGCAAGCAAGAATTTCATTGTCCTATCTGGGACACATGACAATAAACTCTCTTGACTTGACCCTCCGTCTGTCTGACCTCTGGTACCCTCTGCCGGTCTGATTGTGGATGATCAGCCATGATCACATTGAATGGCGATGCTGGCTCGAAGGGCCGAATGGCCTAATCCTGCACCTATTGTCTATTAAACATCTCTGCCAAGAGTCCAGGAATTTATTCTCTAGCTTCCCACAATGTCCCAGGGTACACTTAATCAAGTGCCCGGACATTTATCTATGTTTGGCATTTTAAGATAGCACTTCAAGGCACTCGGCCCGAGACGTCACCCACTCTTTCTATCCAGGGATGCTGCCTGTCCTGCTGAGTTAATACAGCATTTTGTGTCTATCTTCCTCTTCTGTAATGTGGATGCTCCTCAACTCTATTAATTGCCCAGAGTTCCCTAACATCTATGTCGCTCTCCACAGCAAATACAGATGTGAATTGAGACTGAATGCTACTTGTCCTCACCATCATTCCATTCACAGCTTCCTCCACCAACACACAAAAGAATACAAGTGGCTGCATTTCATTTAGATCTTTCAATTAAGTTTCCAGTGGAAGATACATTACCACCAAATTCCTCCTCATTCTCAAACTGTGGCTTCTGTTGATCATCGACTCCGTAATAGTCATCATTGAAGAATTGCTGCAGGGCAGGAATAAAATAGTTTTCCCGGTTACGAAAGCTCTATTTCTCTTTGCGATGTCGTCAAGCTGGAAAGGGTGCAGAGAAGATTTACGGGGATGTTGGCTGGACTCGAGAGCCTCTGCTGCAGGGAGAGGTTGAGTAGGCGAGGACTCTATTCCTTGGAGCACAGGAGGATGAGAGGTAATCTTACAACACCATGAGGGGAATAGAGAACAAGAGGACATAGATTTAAGGTAAGGGGGGGGGGGGGGAAAGCTTTAATAGGAACTTGAGGGGGTCACTGTTTTTTTACTCAAAGGATGGTGGGTGTATGGAACGAGCTGCTGGAGGAGGTAGATGAGGCAACAACTATTGTTACATTTGAGAAACATTTAGACAGGTACATGGATAGGGTAGGTTTGGCGGGATATGGGGCAAACGCAGGCTGGTGGGACTAGTGTAGATGGGGCATGTTGACCCTATGGGCCAGTTGGGCCGAAGGGACTGTTTCCACACAGTATGACTCTATGAAGCGTCTCCACAAGGCACGGATTACTTTGCCTGATACAGACCTGCATCAGCTGGTCGTGCTTGGCTGGGTTGAAGTCTTCCTCCAGGTGCTCCTCATTGAAGCCAATGGTTTCATTCCCAGTTATCTCCTTTAGGCGGTTCAGTTTGTTAATTATTTCCATCCTCTTCAGCTTCTTCAGCTGCTTCAGGTCCTCTTTCTTCTTTTCCTTCTCCTAAAGGATCCATTTATCAACATTAACAGAAGACGAGGTTAGTTCTTGGAGAGCTCGCTGACTGACCGGTGCTCAAATTCTGCAGCCTGAAAACTCATGAACTTAGTTGAGAGTTGATGCCATTGAAACGAACAAAGTTGTTGCAGAACAGCTGGTAGAGCCGCTACCTCACTGTGCCAGAGAATTTGATCCTGACCTTGGGTGCTGACTGTGTGGAGTTGCATGTTTTCCCTGTGGCCGTGTGGGTTTCCTTCGGATGCTCCGGTTCCCTCCCACATCCCAAAGACGTGCTCTCTGTAAATTGACCCTCATGTGTAAGCAGTGTACGTGAAAGTGGGATAATTTCAAACTACTGTGAATGGGTGATAGATGGTCAGCCTGCACTCAGTGGCCGAAGGGCCTATTTTCATGCTGTTCTTCTGGTTGGGCAAGGTGTGCAGAAATGAATTATAGGCTCAACATGAGGTGAGACCAAGCGTAGGCTTGGCGATCATTTCGCCGAACACCTCCCTCGTTCCGCATTAATCAACCTGTCATCCCGGTGGCTCAGCACTTCAACGCCCCCTCCCATTCCAAATCCGACCTCTATGTCCTGGGCCTCCTCCATGGCCAGAGTGAGCACCACCGGAAATTGGAGAAGCAGCACCTCATATTCCGCTTGGGGAGTCTGCATCCTAGCCGGCATAAACATTGAATTCTCCAATTTCCGGTAGCCCTTGCTGTCTCCTCCCCTTCTCAGCTCTCCCTCAGCCCTCGGGCTCCTCCTCTTCCTTTTTCCTTTCATCCCCCTCCCTCCCCCCCACCCCTCCATCAGTCTGAAGAAGGGTTTCGGCCGAAACGTTGCCTATATCCTTTGCTCCATAGATGCTGCATGCACCCGCTGAGTTTCCCCAGCACTTTTGTCTACCTTCGATTTTCCAGCATCTGCAGTTCCTTCTTCAACACATGAGGACTTGGCTGTGAGGACAGAGACCAGAATCTTTCTAATTCTCTCCCCAAGATTAATTGTTGACCATATTAAAAATAATCAATACTTTTGTCTGTTAGAGGAAATCAAGAAACATGTAATCATTGCAAGAAAGTGATGCTGATCAAAAGTGGTGCTGATCAAAATCAGCCATGATTTCTATCCACCTATTCCTTTTCTCCAGAGACACTGCCTGACCCGCTGAGTCTGCTTTCCGCAGAGACCGCTCCCTCCGTAACTCCCTGGTCAATTCGTCCCTTCCCACCCGAACCACCCCCTCCCCGGGCACTTTCCCTTGCAACCGCAGGAAATGCTACACTTGTCGCTTTACCTCCCCCCTTGACTCCATTCAAGGACCCAAGCAGTCGTTCCATGTGCGGCAGAGGTTACCTGCACCTCCTCCAACCTCATCTATTGCATCCGCTGCTCTAGGTGTCAGCTGCTCTAAATCGGTGAGACCAAGCGTAGGCTTGGCGATCGCTTCGCTGAAAACCTCCGCTCGGTTCGCAATAACCAACCCTGATCTCCCGGGGCTCAGCACTTCAACTCCCCCTCCCATTCCAAATCCGACCTTTCTGTCCTGGCCTCCTCCATGGCCAGAGTGAGACCACTGTAAATTGGAGGAGCAGCACTTCATATTTCGCTTGGGCAGTTTACACCCCAGCAAACATTGACTTCTCAATTTCAGGTAGTTCCTACTTTCTCCTCCCCTTCTCAGCTCTCCCTCAGCCCACTGTCTCCACCTCTTCCTTTCTTCTCCCCCCCTCACATCAGTCTGAAGAAGGGTCTCGACCCGAACATTGCTTATTTCCTTCACTCCATAGATGCTGCCTCACCCACTGAGTTTCTCCAGCATTTTTGTCTACCGCTGAGTTACTCCAGCACTTTGTGTTCATTCTCAGCTTAACCAGCATCTGCAGTTCCTTCCTACACTTGGTAAGTGAATGGTGGAATGAGCACAAAGGGCCAATGGCCTAATCCTGTCCTAAAATTCTCATGCAGTTTTTAGACTTCAGACTTTAGAGATACAGCATCGAAAAAGGCCCTTCGGCCCAACGATTCTGCACCAACCAGCAATCACCCATCTTCTTATGCCTCGTTCGGTCATGGCTGACCATGGGTGTCTCCAGGGTTGGAGGACGCCTGTGCGTGACTTTGTTTACCGTGGAAGACTGGTGCACAGACAGCCACCCCACGGTCCTTGACAGATCTAGGCCAAGATCCAATGCATGGAGTCCAAGACAGACCGGAGACCCTTTTCTGCTGCAGCCTTCATCCACCTTCCCAGCCGTTGTCAGCCATCGTCCTCCGCCTGTTCCACCGTTGAGGTCTTGGTTGGATTGCTCTTTGTCAGAGACCTCCCCCTCGACCGTACCGCCATGGGTGGCCCTACCAGGAGCATAGCTCCAGACGGCATCGCTCTCAGGATCTCAGGACCACACAAGCTTCTCCACCACGACAAGGCCAATACACTTGCACTAATCCAAACACACTGAGGAACAATTTACAATTAACAGAAGCCAATTAACCTACAAGCCTGTACACCTTTAGAGTGGGAGGAACCCAGCACCTGGAGAAAAATGGTCACAGGGAGAATGTACAAACTCTGAACAGACAGCGCCCGTAGTCAGATGGGACCCGGGTCTCTGGCACTGTAGGCAGCAACTCTACCGCTGCATCACTGTGCCCGTCCGTAGTTAATCAAAACAAAAATCCCAGACATTGATACCACTCTGCTTCAATGATTATGTGACATACTTACGCTTTTCTTCCGTTGCTTAATTTCTACCTTCTTTTGAATGTCCTTCGCTCTGACTGAGGTTGCAATGATTCTTGGGTATGATTTATCTTTAAAAAGAGAAAGCAATGCATGTTTTTGTAGTCCACAAAATTAATATATCAACGTTTCTAATAGTTTTTAATCAAGAGCTCTGTTGAGACTTTCAAGAGTCCTCTATATTTGACATCAACCCTTCCCTGTCTGAGGAAAGGTCTCTACCCAAAACGTCACCCTTTCCTTCTCTCCAGAGATGCTGCCTGTCCCGCTGAGTTACTCCAGCATTTTGTGTCCATCTTCAGTGTAAACCAGCGGCTGCAGTCCTTCCTACACACTTCCCTGTCACAATTGGCCTATCAGGGAACCACCCTGTCTGAGGTCATCTGTTGCCGGGCTTGATTTGTCCAGGTCTTTTCTTGCTTCCAGTCCTCCACCCACTACAATCCATCTGAAGAAGGGTCCCAAACCAACACGTCTCCTGCCCATTTTTGCTGCCTACCCCATTGCGTTACTCCAGCATTTTGTGTCTATCTTCCCTGTCACGTTCAGTGCAAGACAGGATCAAAGCAGGTAGTTTACCCACTTCCTCAACATCATGCAGCTGGAACAAGATTGAATGTAACACTTCAATTAAAATTGGGAGACTTGGTAGATTTCTAGTCTAGATTAGTTTAGAGTTACAGCGCGGAATCAGGCCCTTCGGCCCACCGAGTCCGCGCCGACCAGCGATCCCTGTATACTAGCACTATCCTACACACTAGAGACAATTTACAATTTACAATTTTTACCAAAGTCGAATTAACATGTTTCTGTCCCATTCTGTTTTGTAATTATTATTTTTTTTTGCACAATCTGCAGGCATTGCCACTTTTCATTTTACTGCACATCTCCTATGTGCATGTGACGAATAAACTTGACTTGACTTGACAAACTTGCACATCTTTGGAGTGTGGGAGGAAACCGGAGCACCCGGAGAAAACCCACAAGGTCACATTGAGAACATGGATTCTCAAAATTCCTTTTGTTTTTTCCTGTGCCGTACACCATTAGCAGGCTATCCAGAGTCAATCTGAGTCAAACAGCATCTTTCTTCTCCTTCCCAAACTACCAGCTATTAGTTTTATCGAGGCTGGGCTACGTGCAACAGTCAGGTGTGGTGCTTGCCTGCGTTATCACCATCCGGCCCTCGTTCCTTAACTGCAACCCCAAAGATTTGAATAGAAACTTTTTTTTTTTAAAGCACAACATGCTTGATTAACTCAGCAGGCCAAGGAGCATCTATGGAGGACATGGATAGGAGACATTTCAGGTCAGGACCCTTCTTCAGTCTGACCAAAGATGTGAATGTCGGATGATTGCTCAGATGGCTCACATTTTCCTGCCCTCTACTAATGAGTCTCTTCCAGTCGCTTCCTTCCCTTTGGCCCAACCTGTCCATGCCAACCAAGATGCCGCATCTAATGTATGGGGCATCTTGGTAAATGTACCCACATTTGGCCTGGACTCCTCCAAATCTTTCCTATCCATGTACCTCATAGTTCAGTCATTTCAGTTCAGTTTCTCTTTAGTTTATTGTCACCTGCTTTTGTTGCGTGCTAACCAGTCAGAGGAAAGACAATACAATTGAGCCATTCTCAGTGTGCAGATACGTGATAAGGGGAATAACGTTTAGTGCAAGGTAAAGGCAGTAAAGTCCAATCAAGGATAGTCCAAGGGTCCCCGATTAGGTTGATAGTAAGGCAGCACTGCTCTCTGGTTACAGTAGGAAGGTTCGGTTGCCTGATAACATTTAAGAGATCAGTGTAGATAAAGGCCCATCAGCCCTACATGCCCATACCGACCAACATATCCCATCTACACTAGTCCCACCTGTCTGCATTTGGCCCATATCCCTCTAAACCTACCCTATCCATGTACCTATCCAAGTATCTCTCAATTGTTTCTGCATCTGTCTCAAATGCTCTGGCAGCGTGTACACATACCCACCACCCTCTGTGAAAAAATGCCCGTCGGGTTCCTCGTAAATCTTTCCCCACTCACCTTAAACCTAGTTCTTGATTTCACTACCCTGGGGAAAAAAAGACTCGAGGGATTCACTCCATCTATTCCCCTCATGACTTGTTACACCTCTAGAAGTTCACCCCTCAGCCTCCGGTTACGAATGACACTTCGACTTGGGAAACAGTGATGTGGGAACATGGAGGAAGTGGACTGAACTTTGCTGCCTTCCCTCACAGTGGGAAACGTTGATCCCGCTGTGGGGAGATATTTTTTTATGTTTAATGTTAAATTCTATAATGTTGTGTTTATTTTATTGGTGTGCTGCAATGGCAACTCAAATTTCACTACACCAATTGGTATATGTGACAATAAATGTCCTTTGTCCTTTGAATGATTCTTTTCTCTCTCCATTTCTCGAGGCTGTTGCACACTGTGGAGAAATACTTTCACCACATGACCTGGAGCTACGTCAACAGATCGCACATTGAACTTGGGACTCAAACTAAATTACGGCTGTGGGTAATTGATACTAAAAAAGGGAAGTGCATTATCATCTATATTTAACATGTCACTTACTAATTCTGCATCTGGTTCCTCGAATCGGAAATTATATTTTCTTTCAAAGTCTTCCTGTTTCCTTAGAAATTCCTCCCCTTCATCCGAGGAGTCGTCTACATCGTCTTGAACGATTTCATCGTAAGTAGGTATCCTTCAAGATTGTTGTGGGCGAGCAGGAGGGAAGGAAGGGAAGGAAACAAAAGCAAAGTGAATGTCAAGCTACCTAAATGCGATACGATTATCAGTCTGAAGAAGGGCCTCGACCCGAAACGTCATCCATTCCTTCTATCCAGAGATGCTGCCCCACTGAGTTACTCCAGCATTTTGTCTATTGTTAGAAGGCTACACCATTATGGCTGCAGATCACCAGTGGACAAGTGCACAGAGGTGAAGAGGCTAACTTTCTCTTCCTCTCTCACATCATCCAAGTCAGCAGTTCGCAAAAGCACATCTCGGGCGGGTGTCGCTGCAAGTGCCGAGCGCATGGATAGGACGCGGCCCGCAGCAGCACCGAGCAGGCTGACCCCAGCAACACCAACCCAGTGCCTCTGCCAGGACAATGAGCCTTTATGGCCAAGTTTAGAAGGGTCTTGACCCAAAACGTCACCCATTCCTTCTCTCCAGAGATGCTGCCTGTCCCGCTGAGTTACTCCAGCATTTTGTGTCTATCTTCAGACTCTAACACTTTTGGCCAAACTATGAATTTTCCTATTTGAACAATGAAGGACATTATTGTCAAGCATAACCTTGTCGTCAGTCACAAGCAGCCTATGCACTGCCAATGAGGGGAATTATCACTCTCTGAAGAAGGGTTTTGGCCCGAAACGTTGCCTAATTCCTTGGCGCCATAGATGCTGCTGCACCCGCTGAGTTTCTCCAGCACTTTTGTCTACCTATCACTCTCTACATCCCTAAATATCTCTCTTTCTCCTTAATTTAGCTCAAGGCAAGGATTTCTGCTCCCACCTCATTAACATCACATAGAAACATAGAAAATAGGTGCAGGAGGAGACCATTCGGCCCTTCGAGCCAGCACCGCCATTCATTGTGATCATGGCTGATCACCTGTTGATGATAACGAGCATCACCCAAAAATGAACTGCTTCTTTTAAAAAGTTTCCCTTTACAAGTTTAGTTTAGTTTAGTTTAGTTTAGCGATACAGACCCTTTGGCCCACCGAGTCCATGCCAACCTGCCGATCCCCGAACACTAACACTATCCTACACACACTAGGGACAACTTACAATTTTACCAAAGCTAATTAACCTACAAACCTGTACGTCTTTGGAGTGTGGGAGGAAACTGGAGCACCTGGAGAAAACCCACGCGGGTCACGGGGAGAACGTACAAACTCCGTACAGGCAGCACCCAGAGTCAGGATCGAATTCGGGTCTCTGGTGCTGTGAGGCAGCAATACCGCGGCGCCTCCGTGCCGCCCCCGAGTGAATAAGAAACAATTGCCTTCCCCGTCAAGGACCACAGAATTGGTTATTGGCTCCCTGGAATTGTTGCTTTGGAGAATAGATCATAGAACTGATGATGGATTCAAGCAGAAATTCTGGGTGATCTGAAGGATAAAATACTACAGGGCAGGGTACAATACCACCTGGTGCATGTTATAGAACATAGAACAGTACAGCACAAGAACAGGCCTTTCAGCCCACAATGTCTGTGCCAAACCCGATGCCAAGACCAACTTCTACCTACCTACACATAATCCTTATCCCGCAATTCCCTGCATATCCACATATCCCTATTCAAATGTCTCTTAAATGCCACTATCATATCTCCGTAAAGAGTTTCACAGAGTTAGACATTTTCAGAGATTCTAAACATTTACAAAGCTGCATGGAAGATCAGTGGTGACAAAAACGTGTTTAGATCATGTCAAAGCCACTTCAAAGTAGGGTTGTTTGAAGAAGGGTTTGAAATCTGTAGAAGGCATCTGATGGGAAATATCACCTATCCACGTTCTCCAGGGGTGCTGCCAGACTTAAGGGCCTGTCCCACTTTCATGACCTAATTCACCACCTCTGCCGAGTTTGCCCTTGACTCACACTCGCTGCATGGTCGTCACGAGGTCCTAGGAGGTCATAGGTAGGTCGTAGCAGGTCGTGATTCTAGTCGTAGGTACTCGTGGCATCAAGTAGGTTGCGGCGATTTTTTAAGCCTGATGAAAAATGTCCACGAGTTAAAAAAGGTCGTGAATTAGGTCGTGAAAGTGGGACAGGCCCTTTACTCCAGCATTTTGTGTCTATTTTTCCTCGGGTTGCTTGGCATTGACACCTATGGACAATTGCTCAAATGTTTGGTCAGAGGTTTATTTTCAATAGAATATCAAAGGAGAGAGAAGAATAGTGGGAAGGAAAGAGAACCGAGAGGGAGTTCCAGAGATTCAGTGCAGCTGCAGTGCAAGGTGGTCAGTGGTGGGGAGATTCAGATTGAGGATGCACAGGAGGCCAGGACTGGAACTGTGGATAGAGTGGACGTGGAGAGGATGTTTCCACTAGTGGGAGAGTCTAGGACTTGAGGTCACAGCCTCAGAATTAAAGGACGTTCTTTTTGGAAGGAGATGAGGAGACATTTCTTTAGTCAGAGGGTGGTGAATCTGTGGAATTCTTTGCCACAGAAGGCTGTGAAGGCCAAGTCAGTGGATATGTTTAAGGCAGAGATAGATAGATTCTTGATTAGTGCGGGTGTCAGGGGTTATGGGGAGAAGGCAGGAGAATGGGGTTAGGAGGGAGAGATAGATCAGCCATGATTGAATGGCAGAGTAGACTTGATGGGCCGAATGGCCTAATTCAGCTCCTATTCCTTATGATCTTATGAAGGCAGGGCAAGAGGAGTGCATTACCAGAGATGTGCAATAATATACAATTCTCTGGTTTGCAACCACAGAGGAAATAGGCAGGCCACCGCAGTCTCCACACCTCCTTCCTGATGTGGAGCAATTAGGCAACTTGGAGGGGCAGAAGAAGCAGATTTTTCTTTTTTTTTAATATCGTGGTTTCATATACTTCTCACCATCTCATACTTAGTTGTTCAAGTAGACTTTTTTTAATATAACAATTTGTGTCAGCTGAATGGATTCTCTGCCCTTGCTGCGACTTGTACAGGATCCATTTTCAGAGTGAAAACTGTGAGTTTCATAACTCCGTCTCTTTGCCAACTTATATTTTATTCAGTCACGATTTGAAATTGACTCATCTTTGCAATTGGGCAATCAGGCACCAGCACTGGTTCGCATTCGAGGCCCTCCCCTTGACCTCAGTTCAACGGGGCAGGAGGGAAAAAATATAATTTGGTTAGTTTTGTCTTTTTAAAATTTCCCGCTCTTCCCCAACTTGAATGTCACTGGATGGGAGATCGGAGGATTCACCAATGGAATCAGTCGAACGGGTTTGTATGCTGGCATGGTATCGTTGTAGGTCATGTTGCAGTATCTAATGAGCTTGCAACTTAGTAGCTGGCGCAACCTTGTTCTGCTACTCTGCAATGCAACAGTGTTACTTACGCACATTCTTTGCTCCAGATGGCTGACCTGTGAATGCCCTCCCTGACCTTGATGTAACATAGTTCACGAGAGGTGTCCTTCAAAGATCTGCTTGCAGCAGTTTCAAAAATCAAGTACTGTACAGGGAAAGGATCAATTAAGCCCATGGTCTGCTATTCTACTCTATTGAATCTAATAATAATAATAATAATAATATCTTTTATTGTCATTGCACATAGGCGCAATGCGATTTGGTATGCAGCTTCCATCCGAAGTCATAACTTAAACTAATACAATTTAGATACCCAGAGAAACATGATTTATAAAAAAGAACAGTAAAACAATCAAAAGTGCAAATATATCTGTGCCGTGTCGATGTGCGACGTGACCATCCGAGGGAGACAGTCCATGGGGGTGGGGGCCACTCAGCAGGGCCGGTTCAGAGCAGCTATGGCTCTGGGGATGAAGCTGTTCCTGAGTCTGGAGGTGCGGGCGTAGGCCTTGTAACGTCTGCCGGAAGGTAGGAGTTCGAACAGACTATTACAAGGGTGTGAGGAGTCTTTGTGGATACTGACGGCCTTCCTGAGGCACCGTGTGTAGTAGATGCCCTCCAAGGCTGGTAGTTGTGTCCCAATTATCTTCTGCGCTCTGTGGACGACGCGCTGAAGAGCTCTCCTCTCCGCCTCCGTGCAGCTGAGATACCACACAGAGATGCCATATGTTAGTATAGCGGTAGAATGTTGTCAGCAGCTGTTGGGGCAGACCAGTCTTTTTCAATGTTCTCAGGAAGAACAGTCGTTGCTGTGCCTTCTTGACCAGCGCAGACCATGTGAGGTCCTCTGAAATGTGTGCGTCCAGAAACCTAAAGCTGGACATTCTCTCCACACTGCATCTTATAGAGATGCAGCATGCAAACAGGTCCTTTGGCCCACTGAATCCCCGCTGAATCCCCGCTGAAGCAAAAAAACAATTCATACAACACAGATTTTTTTTGTATATACAAAGACAATGTTTCTCCCTTCCAACCATCTCATCCACAGAAACGTTTGTGCTAAATGTTGCTGGGATGGTTGCAGCTCTTAGACCTTCTGCAAATGGTCAATTCTTATGAAAATGACCAGGCCATTCTTACGAACAACAGGCTATTCAACTTCTTCTTCATCTTGCATATGGCGTGCACAGCCTAAAGTTGTAGGACAACTTGTTCTATTTGGTCTTATTTGATTGTGCACGCCAGGTTGATTGCATTCGTCGAAACAGGGCGGACCACGTGAAGGTTGCAATCTCCCACCCCGGCTATTCAACTAATTGGGGACCACAGCCAAACAAACTCAGCTGCTGTATACTATCATATTGAGTCTCATTACCTGAAACTCCTTTTCACCTAGGCCACAGCTAACAATGGCCAGTCGCCTTTGTCATCGTAACTTTTTAACATATTTTTAATTAATTTGTTCTATATATATTTCTCTCTGTATCACCATCTATATCTCTTGTTTCCCTTTCCCCTGACTCTCAGTCTGAAGAAGGGTCTCGACCCAAATTCCTTTTCTCCAGAGATGTTGTCTGACCGGCTGAGTTACTCCAGCTTTTTGTGTCTATCTGCTGTACACTATCCATGTGTTTGAGAGTGAGTGGTACTGTTCCTGCAGCCCATCGCTGCCCAGTGACTCTGCCAAAGGCCCACATCACTGTTAAGCTGGAATTGTCTTCACTGGTTCCTCATCTCCAAGGCAGAAGTTATAATCTGTGCACCACAAATTCTACACGTGTACCCTTACACCAACCTCCAGGGACCTCTGCATCTATGGGCAACCAAGGTGTGTGGTACAGCGGTAGAGTTGATGCCTCACAGCGCCAGAGTCCCGGGTTCAATCCCGACTACGGGTGCTGCCTGTACCGAGTTTGTAAGTTCTCCCCGTGACCCGCGTGGGTTTCCTCCCACATTCCAAAGACGTGCGGGTTTGCAGGTGAATTGGCCTCTGTGTGGTGGGAAGGAAGCAGGGCTTCAGGATCATCCACCTGACATGGACAGCTCCATCTTGGGGGAGCAGCAGCAACAGCGGAAACCGTTGGATGAAAGGGACTACAAAAAGTGTGACTGCTGAAATAGCACAGGCAACGAGCCAATGTGTTCCACTTGACACGGCACGAACTCCACAACAAACGGCAGCACCATGCAAGGACGCCACTGGTCTTAAAATTGAGCGAAAGTGGATTGTGCAATAAAAATCAGATAAACGTGTTCATAGTTCACCCCTATCTTCAAAAAGTCATTAAAACAGATAAGCACCTTGGCTGTACAATTTCACATATCGTTATATACAAATACAACATGGCTCAAAGGATACAGGATGTAATACTTAAACATACTTCATGAAATAAAAGTCAAATAAATAACAGAAACAAAAAGTCCAGTGAATGTAGAAAACACCTGTAGCAAATATAAATGTTCTTACCTGTCTTCCTCCTCTTCCTCATCAAGATATTTTTTATTGAGAACATAATCCCGCAGAAACTTCTCCCCTTCATCCAATTGAGGATCATTCCAGTAATCTCGGAGGTATTGCTGTAACATGATCAAAACATTTCCTTTTGTTTAAGTCCAGCACGGATACTGACCTCCCCACCATCGAAGGGATCTACAGGAGTCGCTGCCTCAAAATGGCAGCCAGCATCATCAGAGACCCACACCACCCTGGCCACACACTCATTTCACTCTTGCCATTGGGAAGAAGAGATAGGAGCCTGAAAACTAACATCCAGGGTCTGGAACAGCTTCTTCCCTTCAACCATCAGTCTATTAAACACTACAACCTCCAAATAAGCTCTGAATTACATAGACTTGGGAGCATTGTTTTTTTTTGTGTATGTGTATATACAGCTGGAGATGAACTGAAAATGTGCAAAAACCCCATGGCACTGCTTGGAAAGCAAGTGAGACACCTTCCCTCACGAAGGAAGAGACTGCCTGGTAGTCTAATGGAGACCTCGTATAATAATACAGCAGCATTCCTGTTCTTCACTGACCCACCACAATCATCTAACAATCTAGGCCTGTCCAGAACTACGCAGAAGTACACTTCAAGTTGCTAATTCACAATGGGTTTTTTCTTTAGTTTAAATTATCATCTAATCATAAATAAATTAATATTCCACAGGGAAGATTCCACTTAAATATATTTGTTAGTCTTTCATGTTAAGGCATTCTTTGGGTTACAGCAGTGCGGGACTCAAAACCAATTGTCTTATGAACCCGACCAAGTTAAGTGATTCTAATACTACCATTCAAAAAAATCTTGCACGCACACACACAGCATGGAAACAGGCCCTTTGGCCCACTAAGTCCACACCGAACATTGGTCACCTGTTCACTAGTTCTCTGTTATCCCACTTTCTCATCCACTTCCTACTCACTAGGGGCAAATTTACAGAGGGCCAATTAAACTACTAACCCGCACGTCTTTGGGATGTGGGAGGAAACAAGAGCACCCGGGGGAAACCCACGTGGTCACAGGGAGAATGTGCAAACTCCACACAGACAGTACTCGTAGTCAGGATCGAACCAGGGTCTCTGGTGCTGTTGGCAGCAGCTCTACCAGCTGTGCTGTACATCCAAAAAGAAAAAAAATCTTGAATTCCAATCTTCCAATCTACCTTGCTGAAGCCCATGCATTCTTTTTCATCTGCACATTCCCTGTAGCAGTAACACTATATTCTGCACTCTTTATTTATTTATTTTTGCACTATTTGGTGTAATCATGCATGAAATGATTTGCCTGGAAAATACAGTGTAAAACCTTGTTTTGTGTATCTCAGTACACATGCCGTTAGTAAATCAATGGCCCCATAGCAGAAGCGTCCACGTCGCGGGGCTGGAGACTGGAAGTATCCTGAGCTAATTCTGCTACCACCATCATCTATTGCGACAAGTGATGGCTTCCACTGATTGTCACAGCAGGAAGCTTGCGTCCTTTTCAGGACGGACGATGACAGCGAGGTCAACATTTGTAACAAGATGGACATGAAAAGAAGAGTAAACCAATGCCAATAAAAATCAACCATGCACTGTTGGGAGTATTGATATTGGTTTGTCATTGGCACATGTACAGAGATACAGCGAGAAGCATTGTTTTGCATGTTAGCCCACTAAATAAAACCAAAGGGTTTAAATAAGGCTAGAGGTGAAGGGGAAGGAAATTGATGACACGAATCTAAACATGTGGAATTCCAACTGGTAATGCAAAGGGATAACTTTTGCAATCCTACACAATTATCACGTGTAGTAGGATATACTACCAAAGTACAATCCTACTTGGAACTGAGTTTATCTGATCTCCAAGTGGGTTCCAGGTAATAAAAGAGCAGCACCATTTTCACCCATATCTTATCACCATAATAACAAAATGGTCATTTCTAAAGCAACAGGGCGGCACAGTGGCGCAGCGGTAGAGTCGCTGCCTCACAGCGCCAGAGACCCGGGTTTCATCCTGACTACGGGTGCTGTCTGTACGGAGTTTGTACGTTCTCCCCATGACCTGCTTGGGTTTTCTCAGAGATCTTCAGTTTCCTCCCGCACTCCAAAGACGTATCGGTTTGTAGGTTAATTGGATTGGTATAAATGTAAAATTGTCCCTAGTGTGTGTGTGTGTGTAGGGTAGTGATAATGTGCGGGGGATCACTGGTCGGTGCGGACTCGGTGGGCCGAAGGACCTGTTTCCGCGCTGTAGCACTCAACTAAACTAAATAGCAGTGTTACACCTCAGAATTGGCCATTTTACAAGACACTCATATTGAGTCTAAATATTTTTTCTTTAAAATCTAGAAACAGGTCACAAAAGCATTTATGGAACAAGCTGCCAGAGAAAATGGTAAAGGCAAGTGCAATAACAACCTTTAAAATACATTGGACAGGTACATGGATAGGATAGGTACATGGATAGGACAGGTACATGGATAGGACAGGTACATGGATAGGTCAGGTACATGGATAGGACAGGTACATGGATAGGACAGGTACATGGATAGGACAGGTACATGGATAGGACAGGTACATGGATAGGAGAGGATTAGAGGAATATGGATCAAAGGTGGGCAAGAGTATGGATCAAAGGTTTGATAGGGCATTGTGGTAGGTGTGGATGATATGGGCCAAAGGGCCTGCATCCGTGCTGTATGACTCTGAAGGTCAGTTATGAAATTCATTATTATTATTTTGGATGGCAGTCTTAATTCAGGAAAAAACATCCGAGAAGCTTTACAGAGACATTTCCTGCTCACAGCGCCACAGACCCGGATTCGATCCTGACTACGGGTGCTGTCTGTACGGACTTTGTATGTTCTCAGGTGACCTGCGTGGGTTTTCCCTGGGTGCTCAGATTTCCTCCCACACTCCAAAGATGTACAGGTTTGTAGGTTAATTGACTTCAGTAAAAATTGTAAATTGGCCCCAGTGAGTGTACGGGAATCGCTGATCGGCACGGACTCGGTGAGCCTGTTTCCGTGCTGTGTTTCTAAACTAAAGTAGGGAAAAAATATCACTTCAGTTGGGCACATTCTAGAGAGACTGGGTACTTGGTTCATTTAAAAAAAAAGAACTTATTAGTGGACTAAGAGTTTGTTAGCCGGAATGATGATAGCACTTGATTTAAGGATTAAGATTTGGCCTGAGGATTGATGAAAATCTCTCTGGATTGACCACACATTTAGCCCTGTTGAGTGAATGGCACTTGCTGACATCAAGATTTCCATTGTGATAAAGCCAGTTCCACAGTTCATTAAAGCACGAGGGAGACACAAAACCTGATGGCGTTAACGATTAGACAATGGACAAGCTTTGAACACAGGAAATCACAGATCTAATCACTGAAAGTGTTATGATTTATAAATACCCCAAGTAAATCACACATCTGACCCTGAACAGCTGTGAACAAGACACCATCAGTTCCTGTACCATTATTCAACTGTAAATTACAGTAACAATTTCTCCTCAGAAGCATCAATTTGCTGACCATTTGTAGCAGAAATGACCAAATATTGATCAGGAGAACAGTTCTTTGACAATTAAAACGGACACCTCCAGATTCAGGGACAGTTTTTTGCCAGCTGTGATCAGGCAACTGATCCATCCTATCACCAACTGGAGAGCAGTCCTGAACTACTGTCTACCTCAATTAGAGACCCTCGGACAATCTTTAATCGGACTTTACTGGGCCTTATCTTCCACTAAATGTTATTCACATTTTATTCCCTTTTATAATGTATCTGTACACTGTGGATGGGTCGAGTGTGTGGGAAGAACTGCAGATGCTGGTTTACACCGAAGATAGTCACAAAATGCAGGAGTAACTCAGCGGGTCAGGCAGCATCATTGTAATCTTGTATTGTCTTTCCGCTGACTGGTTAAGGCCCTGTCCCACTTTCCCGAGTTACTCACGAATTCTCCCCTTGATTCAAACTCGGAGATGCCAGCCGTAGGTACTCGGGACTATTTTTTTTACTCGTGGACATTTTTCAACATGCTGAAAAAACCGTCCCGACTTACCTGATGCCCCGAGTACCTACGGCTGGCATTACGAGCCGCTACGAAATATCTACGGACTCCTACGGACTCGCTACGGACATTCTCCGAGTTTGAAGAATCGAGGGGAAAACTTGGGAGAATTCGTGAGTAACTCGGGAAAATGGGACAGGGCCTTTAGCACACAACAAAAGCTTTTCACTGTACCTCGGTACATGTGACTATCAACTAAACTTGTTCCCTGTACTTTACCAGATGGGATCATGAATTAAACTTGAACTCCAACGTGCAACCCAACCTTGACTCTTACTCAGTGGTGTTCTGCCTTGAACTACCATGATCTTCACATTTTTGCAGACACAAAGAACTATTAAAAAAATCACAAAATACTGCAGTAACTCAGCGGGTCAGGCAACGTCTCTGGAGAATGTGGATAGGAGACGTTTCAGGTCAGATTTGTTGTCTGAAGATGGGTCCCGACCCAAAAAGTCACCTATCCATATTCTCCAGAGATGTGTTACCTATTCTTTTCTTTCAGAGATGCTGCCTGAGCGGCTGAGTTACTCCAGCATTTTGTGTCTATCTTTGGTATAAACCAGCAGTTCTTTCATACACATGCTGCCTGTCCCGCTGAGTTACTCCAGTGCTTTGTGTAAGCATGCAGGTACAGCAGGCAGTGAAGTAAGCGAATGGCATGTTGGCCTTTATAACAAGAGGAGTCGAGTATAGGAGCAAAGAGGTCCTTCTGCAGTTGCACAGGGCCTTAGTGAGACCACACCTGGAGTATTGTGTGCAGTTTTGGTCCCCTAATTTGAGGAAGGACATTCTTGCTATTGAGGGAGTGCAGCGTAGGTTTACAAGGTTAATTCCAGGGATGGCGGGACTGTCATATGCTGAGAGAATGGAGCGGCTGGGCTTGTACACTCTGGAGTTTAGAAGGATGAGAGGATATCTTTTTGAAACATATAAGATTGTTAAAGGTTTGGACATGCTAGAGGCAGGAAACATGTTCCCGATGTTGGGGGAGTCCAGAACCAGGGGCCACAGTTTAACAATAAGGGGTAAGCCATTTAGAACGGAGACGAGGAAACACTTTTTCCTCACAGAGAGTTGTGAGTCTGTGGAATTCTCTGCCTCAGAGGCCGGTTCGCTGGATACTTTCAAGAGAGAGCTAGATCGGGCTCTTAAAGTCAGGGGATATGGGGAGAAGGCAGGAACGGGATACTGATTGGGGATGATCAGCCATGATCACATTGAATGGCGGTGCTGGCTCGAAGGGCCGAATGGCCTACTCCTGCACCTATTGTCTATTGATACCGACCGAAAGTGAGCAAGTGAGCAATCATAGCAAAAGGATTTGAGTATAGGAGCAGGGAGGTTCTACTGCAGTTGTACAGGGTCTTGGTGAGACCACACCTGGAGTATTGCGTACAGTTTTGGTCTCCTAATCTGAGGAAAGACATTCTTGCCATAGAGGGAGTACAGAGAAGGTTCACCAGACTGATTCCTGGGATGTCAGGACTTTCATATGAAGAAAGACTGGATAGACTCGGCTTGTATTCGCTAGAATTTAGAAGATTAAGGGGGGATCTTATAGAAACTTACAAAATTCTTAAGGGGTTGGACAGGCTAGATGCAGGAAGATTGTTCCCGATGTTGGGGAAGTCCAGAACAAGGGGTCACAGTTTAAGGATAAGGGGGAAGTCTTTAGGACCGAGATGAGAAAAACATTTTTCACACAGAGAGTGGTGAATCTCTGGAATTCTCTGCCACAGAAGGTAGTCGAGGCCAGTTCATTGGCTATATTTAAGAGGGAGTTAGATGTGGCCCTTGTGGCTAAAGGTATCAGGGGGTATGGAGAGAAGGCAGGTACAGGATACTGAGTTGGATGATCAGCCATGATCATATTGAATGGCGGTGCAGGCTCGAAGGGCCAAATGGCCTACTCCTGCACCTATTTTCTATGTTTCTATGTTTCTACGTTTACTGCAGATGGGCAAAAAGGTTGACATGGACATAGTGTGCCAAAGGATCCGTTTCTGTGCTCTACAACTCTTTAGACCCAAGTTTTGGAGATTATCTAGCATCTGTAAAAAAAAGTAACCTGGATTGTTATTTTACTCAAGTATTATTTCCAAATGCAATACAAATCAAATATATGTTACATAACTGCACAGGAAGATCTGACGTCCATTATACCAAGATAATGGAAAATAAATTGAAAGTACTCACTATATCTTTTAGCTGCTCTTTGTCTTCCAAATCCTTTTGCCCTCTCAGCCAACCGATATAAGACTCTTCTTCTTTTTCCTTTGAATAAGCAACACATGAATAATCATTAGTATTGGTTGAGTTTAAATCTGGACTCTGTGCAGCCTTATCAGTGAAAGGAAATGAATATGTGCAACAGGAAATTAAAGGAGAGCTGGGATACGAGTTGCTTTGGCAGGTCCTAAGCAATACCTGATGTCCTCATGGAGCCTAAAGCAACACACTATATTTTTTAGCTTATTTTAGAGATACAGTGCGGAAACAGACCCTTCGGCCCACCGAGTCCATACCGACCAGCGATCCCGCACACTAAAGGGCCAGTCCCACTTTCACGACCTAATTCACGACCTCTGCCGAGTTTGCTCTTGACTCATACTCGCAGCATGGTCGTCACGAGGTCGTAGGTAGGTCGTAGCAGGCCGTGATGCTAGTCGTAGGTACTCGTGGCATCAAGTAGGTCGGGCCATTTTTCTAGCCTGATGAAAAATATCCACGAGTAAAAAAGGGTGTGAATTAGGTCATGAAAGTGGGACAGACCCTTAACACTATCCTACACACAGTAGGGACAATTTACATTTATACCAAGCCAATTAACCTGGTTTGGTTAGTTGGTACGGGTGTCAGGGATTATGGGGAGAACGCAGGAGAATGGGGTTAGGATTAGGGTTAGAAGCGAGAGAGATAGACCAGCCATGATTGAATGGCGGAGTAGACTTGATGGGCTGAATTACCTAATTCTCAGACATGTTTGTATGGTATTGTATACGAGGATAGTATGGTGCAACACATCGTTGGAATTAAACCGACTTACGGGTTGGGTGATGGGTGGGGAGAGATATGAAGCAGGTATATCATCACTTTTTGTTTATCTTTCTGTTTTTGTCTTTTTATTTCTTTACGTTTTTCTCATTTCTTTTACTTACTCACTCTTCGACAACACCTATTGGGTAGTCTAGCGGTTCTATTCTTACACATTCACTTTCTCTTTCACTTTCTCTCTTTCTTGCTTTTTCTCTCTTTTTCTTTTTCATCTTAGCTAAAAATTAAAACGGAAGCTGTACAATAAATGTACCATGTCATATGCCGCGGTCTATACTTTTGTACACTGCTTCTAATAAAAATATAAAAATAAATAAATAAAAAAATAAAAAAGATTAAAAAAAAAAGAATTACCTAATTCTGCTCCTATCACTTATGACTGTATAACCTATAAACCTGTACATCTTTGGAGTGTGGGAGGAAACCGAAGATCTCGGAGAAAACTCTTGCGGTCGCGGAGAGAACGTCCAAACTCCATACAGACAGCACCCAGTAGTCAGATTCTAACCTGGGTCTCTGGTGCTGTGAGGCAGTAGCTCTATTGCTACGCCACCGTGCCACTGAGTGTTTGCTCCCTTAAGTTTCTACCCTGGCTCTCCATGTTCACTTGAAACAAATGCACACATTTTAAATTGCAAGCTCCCGACTTGCAAGGTTGTTGGGAACTTGCCATCCTAACAAACGAGCCAATGTGCCAAATTCACTGACCCAAATCCCAGAATATTGACAGGCATGATATTATGTTGTGAAGGATAAGACTACTCCATTTCTTCATTTTATTGTTTTCCAGTGTTACCAAGTCACCATCAATAGTTCGACAGGACACAACACAACAAATTCCAAGTAAATTGATATACTGCATCCATTTAGATGTCTGTAGAACAATAAAAATATGTAACAGCGCAATAAAGCACTGGGCACATATTGTTTCAGTCTGTAATAGGTGCAGTGGACATGCGCTGAGCCAAGAACAATTGTCTTTCCACATAATAAATGCAGCATGGAAACTAAAAGTGAAATAAAAAACCACATCAGGTACCTTTTCTTCTTCGGACTTCACCCGCAGTTTCAGAAAACCAGTGCCGCCATCCCCACTTTCGCTGTCCTCTTCGGTTGTCGTCAACAAACTTACGGAGGCTGTGGAAAACACAACACAACAGTTGATTAGTTTAGAGATAGAGCATGGAAACAGGCCCTTCGGCCCGCCTCGACCAGCGATCCCGCAAACTAACACTATCCTACACACACATAGGGATAATTTTTACATTTACCAAGCCAATTAACCCACAAAGCTGTACGTCTTTGGAGTGTGGGAGAAAGCTGGGGGCAGACCAAAGCCCGAGTAAGAGTCTCGGAAAAAACCCACGCGGGTCACGGGGAGAACGTACAAACTCCGTGCAGACAGCACCCGGTAGTCAGGATCGAACCCGGGTCTCCGGCGCTGTAAGGCAGCGACTCTACCGCTGCACCACAGTGAGGGTGTCAGGGTTCTGGGTTTCAGGGGAGAAGGCAGGGAGAATGGGGTTAGGAGGGAGAGATAGATCAGCCGTGATTGTGTGGCGGAGTAGACTTGATGGGCCGAATGGCCTAGTTCTGCTCCTATCACTTATGAGCTTATGACAATAATGATTATGAAACATCAATAAATATTGCAATGTTCAATTTCCAAGGCAAACGAGTAGCAGTAGACCCAAGCAACTGCAGATGTTGGTTTTACGAAAATAAAGACAAAGTGCTGAAGTACCTCAGCTGGCGAACATAAATCTCTGGAGTATATCCAATGTCACTGGAGAACATCAAAAGGCAAAATTTCGGGTCGGAACCCTTCCTCAAACTGATTGTAGTAGTGGGCTGAAAGCAAGGGGCAGACCAAGCCAGGCAAGTCATAGGTATATATACAGGTGTAAGGGAGTTGATGATTAGACAAAGGCAAGAGACAAAATGAGGGGGGGGGGGGGGGAAATCTCATTGAAACTTGCCGACTAGTGACAGGCTTGGACACAGTGGATGTGAGAGGACGTTTGCACTAGTGGGAGAGTCTAGGACCAGAGGTCACAGCCTCAGAATTATTTTCTTTAGGAGGGAGATGAGGAGGGATATCGTTAGTCAGAGGGTGGTGAATCTGTGGAATTCTTTGCCACAGAACGGTGTGGAGGCCAAGTCATTGGATATGTTAAGGCGGAGATAGATAGATTCTTGATTAGTACGGGTGTCCGAGGATATGGGGAGAAGGCAGGAGAATGGAGTTAGGAGGGAGAGATAGATCAGCCATGATTGAATGGCAGAGTAGACGATGGGCCGAATGGCCTAATTCTGCTTCTATCACTTATGACCTGATGAAAATGTATGAGATAAGGAGAAGGGGATTGAAATGTAAAACCAGAATAAGGGATATAGATGGAAGGGGATGGTGGCAGTGGAAAGGAAGAGGGGGCAGGATTGTGAGTGCGTTATTCCTGTATCTTTCCTCCGCTCTCTGCTGAAAGCTGCTCAAGATCAATGATTTGGAAGCCTCCCATGTGTCAGCTTGGAGAATCCCAACTAGGTGGTACAAGCTTCCAGTCCCATAAAGGTAGGACAACAGGCTGAATATTCTCCTTCAATGTTAAATGACGGCTGTGGATGCAAAGTCCATGAATATTTTTAAGGCGGGGATCGACAGATTCTTGATTAGTAATGGTATCAGGGGTTATGGGGCGGAAGGCAGTGGAATGGGGCTGAGAGGGAAAGATAGATCAGCCATGATTGAATGGTGGAATAGACTTGATGGGCCGAATGGCCTATTCTGCTTCTAGAACTTAGGCCGATGTGATCGCCCGGTTGCTAAACACTTGAACTCCCCTCCCAATCCTATACTGACCTTTCTGTCCTGGGCCTCCTCCACTGTCAGAGTGAGCCCAACGCAAATTGGAGGAACAGCACCTCATATTTCACGGGCAGCTTATAACCCAGTGGCATGAATATTGACTTCTCTAACCAAGTAATCCTTGCATCCCCTCTCTCCATCCCTCCCCACCCTAGTTCTCCAACTAGTTTCACTGTTCTCCTGATTACATTTTACTGATTGTATGCCTTGTTGCCACCTTCCCCTCAGCTAACAATGATCCATTCTATATTTTCCTTGACCATCATCTCCTTTGATCTCTCTTTTTCATACCTTACCCTTCCATATGTCTAAGGTAGTCAAAAAAGCTGGAGAAACTCAACGGGTGAGGCAGCATCTATGGAGCGAAGGAATAGCCGACGTTTCGGGTCGAGACCCTTCTTTAGACTGATGTTGGGGGGGGGGGCGGGAAAAAGAAAGGAAGAGGCGGAGACAGTAGGCTGTGGAGAGCTGGGAAGGGGAGGGGAAGGAGGGAGAAAGCAGGGACTACCTGAAATTAGAGAAGTCAATGTTCATACCGCTGAGGTGTAAACTGCCCAAGCGAAATATAAGGTGCTGTTCCTCCAATTTGCGGTGGGACTCACTCTGGCCATGGAGGAGGCCCAGGACAGAAAGGTCGGATTCGGAATGGGAGGGGTAGTTGAAGTGCTGAGCCACCGGGAGATCTGGTGGTTAATGCGAACTGAGCGGTGGGCCTCACTCTGGCCGTATCTCTATATCTCCCTCTCCCCTAACTCCAAGTCTGAAGAAGGGTCTCAAACTGAAACGTCACCCTTCCTTCTCTCCACAGATGCTGCCTGTCCCGCTGAGTTACTCCAGCATTTTATGTCTATCTTTCTTTTCAAACTCCATGCTCCTGGCACTGGTGTTCTTGCACAAAGACACATCATACGAGAAGCGGACATGTTAGAGGGTTGGCAGACAGTGCAAGGGACACCCACCAACATTGGTGGCGTCTGAAGAAGGGTTGTTTGAAGAAACTCTTCCTCAACAACCCTACTTTGAAGTGGTTTTTGACATGATCTAAACGCAAGTGTTTGTCACCACACCTGGAGTATTGTACAGGGCCCTAGTGAGACCACACCTGGAGTATTGTGTGCAGTTTTGGTCCCATAATTTGAGGAAGGACATTCTTTGCTATTGAGGGAGTGCAGCGTAGGTTTACAAGGTTAATTCTCGGGATGGCAGGACTGTCATATGCTGAGAGAATGGAGCAGCTGCGCTTGTACACTCTGGAGTTTAGAAGGATGAGAGGGGGATCTCATTGAAACATATAAGATTGTTAAGGGCTTGGACACGCTAGAGGCAGGAAACATGTTCCCGATGTTGGGGGAGTCAGAACCAGGGGCCACAGTTTAAGAATAAGGAGTAAGCCATTTAGAACGGAGACGAGGGAACACTTTTCTCACACAGAGTGATGAGTGTGGAATTCTCTGCCTCAGAGGCGGTGGAGGCAGGTTCTCTGGATGCTTTCAAGAGAGAGCTAGATAGGGTTCTTAAAAATAGCCAGTCAGGGGATATGGGGAGAAGGCAGGAACGGGGTACTGATTGGGATGATCAGCCATGATCACATTGAATGGCGGTGCTGGCTCGAAGGACGAATGGCCGACTCCTGCACCTATTGTCTATTGTCTATTGATCTTTCCAGCAGCTTTGTAAATGTTTAGAAACTCTCTGAAAACTCAGTTTGAAGAAGGGTCTAGCTCCGAAACATCACCCATTCCTTCTCCTCCAGAGATGCTGCCTGACCCACTGAGTTGCTCCAGCTTGTTTGTCTATTTGGCGGCATGAAATCTATCCAAACTACTATGCTTGGTCATGAACCATGTGCAAGTCCAAGGTTCCCCTCTGTATTTGATCATTGCAACCAAAACCAGCTCAAGAAAACCAAAAGGTTTTTTTTTTTTTTAAATAAGCATTGATTTGAAAGCTGGCAATACATTTGTCTAGCTTGTAGAATTTGATACTGCACACTTCAATGCTTATTTAGAAATACCCCCACAAAAAATCATTGGTAACATATTGAGGAGAGAAACAGTGCATCTCAGACAAAAGTGCAAAGCTCAGCATTTAGCTGCCTCAATCACTTCAGGCTGCATGTTCTAGCCAGGCAAATGGGCAGCATCACCAGTACAGTAAAGAAGGGTCGTCCTCGGCTGCCTATAGTGACCCAGAGCTCACTCTGGTCATTTCTGTCAGTTACAGGAGACTGCCAAACGTAACCCCACAATCTTCACAAAAGGAGTGGGTGAAAAGGGCCTGGAATTATGGAACGGTTGGTTTTATGGTATTGGTTTGTAATGCGAATAGAAGTTAGTCAGTTTCCTTAATTATGGCCTGATAATGGCGAAAAAATGTATACTTAAATTTTGAAAAATACAGCTGCCCCTACTCTTAAAATGTGGATTACAAACATGTCTGAGACGCTACATCTTGAAAATATGAGACTTGTCTTATCAGAAAAATCAGAGCAATTTTCGAAGACATGGACACCATTCATTGATCCATTACAAGGATAGTATGGTGCAACACAACTTCGCATTTAAACCGACTTACGGGACTGGGTGATGGGTGGGGAGAGAAATGAAGCATGTATATCATCACTTTTTGTTTTTTTCCCCCCTTTTTTTCTTTTTATTTCATTACGTTTTTTCCTATTTCCTTTACTTACTCACTCTTCGACTACACTCATTTGGTAGTTTAGGGGTTCTATTCTTACACATTCACTTTCTCTTTCATTCTCTTTCTTTCTTGCTCTTTCTCTCTTTTTCTATTTCATCTTTGCTAAAATTAAAATGGAAGCTGTACAATAAATGTATTATTGTCATATGCCGCGGTTTATACTTTTATACACTGCTTCTAATCAAAATATTTTAAAAAAAAAGAAGTTAGTCAGGCCCAGTCAATGCAGATTACTAAAAATGTTTAGTTCAGAGATAGAGCAAGGAAACAGGCCCTTCAGCCCACTTAGTCCTTGTGGCCCATCACTCACCCATTCACACTAATGTTATGTTACACCACTATCACATCCACTCCCGACACGCCGAGTGCAATTCACAGAGGGGCCAATTATCCAAGAAACCAGCAGGTTTTGGGATGCGGGGAGGAAACGGGAGCATCCGGATGAAACCCACGCGCTCAGAGGGAGAACGTGCAAACTCCGCACAACAGCACCCGAGGTCAGGATCAAACCTGGGTTCTGGCGCTGTGAGGCAGCAGCTCTACCAATGTGACGTCTTGACTAAATGTATAGAATATATTGAAGACCAAAGAAAATGGTATGGATCAATTCAGTGTAGTAGAACCTGAATAAAAGAAAGATATCTCGGATGTCCTTTTGTGGAAGGCCTCATCTGGAGAACAGATGTGGGGGGGGAGGGGACAGGGAGAGAGAGAGAGAGAGAGAGAGAGAGGGGGGGAGAGAGGGAGAGGGGGGGAGAGAGGGGAGAGGGGGGAGAGAGGAGAGAGGGAGAGGGGAGAGGGAGAGGGGGGGGAGAGGGAGAGGGGGGGGAGAGGGAGAGGAGAGGGAGAGGGGGGGGGAAGGGAGAGAGGGAGAGGGAGAGGGAGAGGGAGGAGGGAGAGGGAGAGGGAGAGGGAGAGGGAGAGGGAGAGGGAGAGGGAGAGGGAGAGGGAGAGGCAGGGAGAGGGAGAGGGAGAGGGAGAGGGAAGAGGGAGAGGAGAGAGGGAGGAGGGGAGGAGGAGGGAGAGGGGAGAGGGAGAGGGAGAGGGGAGAAGGGAAGAGGGAGAGGCTCAAGTAAGTCAGTGAGTTTATTGTCATGTGTCCCTGGTTAGGACAATGAAAATCTTGCTTTAACTTGAGCACAACAGAACATAGTAGGCATTACTACCAGGCATTCTATAAATATATACACAATGGTCAATATACCGATAAAGTGCGAATAACAGTATTGGCTAGTAAAGTTCAGTGTTATGTCCGAGCCAGGTTTAATAGCCTGATGGCTGTGGGGAAGTAGCTGTTCCTGAACCCTGGTCGTCGAGAGGGAGAGGGAGAGGGAGAGGGAGAGGGAGAGAGGGAGAGGGAGAGGAGAGAGAGAGGGGCAGAGGGGGGGAGGGGGAGTGGGGGAGAGAGAGAGAGGAGAGAGGGGAGAGAGAGAGGAAAAGGGGGAGAGAGAGAGAGAGGGGGGAGAGAGAGAGAGAGGGGGGGAGAGAGAGAGGGGGAGAGGAGAGAGAGGAAGAGAAAGAGAGAGAGAAAGAGAGAGAAGAGAGAGAGAGAGAGAAAGAGAGAGAGAGAGAAAGAGAGAGAGAAAGAGGAGAGAGAGAGAGAGAGAGAAAGAGAAGGAGAGAGAGAAAGAGAGAAAGAGAGAGAGAGAGAGAGAAAAAGAGAAAGAGAGAGAGGGCGGAGGGGGAGGGGGGAGGGGGAGGGGGGGGGGGGAGGGGGGGGGCGGGAAGGGGGAGGGAGAGTCCTTCCAAGAAACAAGGGTGGGTGGAGGTGTAGTCTAGGTACTATGGGGAGCAGTGGGTTTGTAATGATTTGATTCACTTCATGGGGAATTGTAAAACATGTACAATAAGGGTAGACTATGATCTGCAACCAAGCATGTGGAATCCATTTGGCTAAAATTGGACTGGGAGCAGAAATTAGATGAACTGACTAGGGAAAAAAAAATCAGTGCATTCAAGCAGTGATTATTCCAGGCACGAGTCTCTCACATACTTACGTTTCTTGCAGTTGTTTTTGTTCTTCTATATAACTGGGAGATGCTGCTCTCTGAAACCAAAATCCCAACAATGTGTCAGCATCATAAAAGCACAGTAACAAACCTACTTCCAAACCAACGCTTCTAGAAGAAAGGCATTTGATAAGCATCTTTGCTCCATACAATGCTAAAAACATATATTTTAGTTTCGTTTAGATACTGCGTGGAAACAGGCCCTTTGGCCCACCGAGTCCGCACTGACCAGCGATCCCCGCACACTAACACTACCCGACACACTAGGAACAATTTTACATTTATACCAAGCCAATTAACCAACAAACCTGTACGTCTTTGGAGTGTGGGAGGAAATCAAAGATCTCGGAGAAAACCCACGCGGTCACGGGGAGAACATACAAACTCTGTAGAGACAGTATCCTGGGTCTCCGGCGCTGCAAGGCGCCGTAAAGCAGTAACTCTACCACTGTGCCACCGTCCCGCCCGAAAAATGTTATTGAAATGATCACTAAAACCACTCCGGTTGTTTAGGAGGGAACTGCAGATGCTGGAAAATCGAAGGTAGACAAAAATGCTGGTGAAACTCAGCGGGTGAGGCAGCATCTATGGAACGAAGGAAATAGGCAACGTTTTGGGTCGAGACCCTTCTTCAGTCTGATGTGTGGGTGGAGGGGGGGGGGGGTGCGGGAAGAAAAAAGGAAGAGGCGGAGACAGTGGGTTGAGGGAGAGCTGAGAAGGGGAGGAGAAAGTAGGGACTACCTGAAATTAGAGAAGTCAATGTTCATACCGCTGGGGTGCAAACTGCCCAAGCGAAATATGAGGTGCTGCTCCTCCAATTTACGGTGGGCCTCACTCTGGCCATGGAGGAGGCTTTTTAGTGGGAAGCCTTTAGGTTCTGGCAATGCTAAGTTATTTTGAAAGACTCAAGTGCACAGTAAAGGGCCTGTCCCACTATACGAGTTTACCCAAGAGCTGTCCCGAGTTTAAAAAAAAAATTAAACTCGTGGTAAGTACGTAGAATGTACATAGCGGGCATGTCGGAACTCGGGGACGTCTCTTAGCGGCTCGTAACGCTAACGGCAGGTACTCGGGAAACGCGGTAAGCTCGTGAAGTTTTTTCAACAGTGTGAAAAATGTCCACGAGAGCCCCGAGTACCTACGAACAGCTATTACCGTAATTCTCCGAGTTCGAATCAGGGGAAACTCGGGAGAACTCTTGAATTACCTCGTACAGTGGGACAGGCCCTTAAGTAAGTTAGAGTATGCACAAGATTAAGTTGCAACATCCGCTGTTTAGGTGCAGATAAGGAGAGCTCCAACGGTAATAGTCACAAAGGATGCTGAAGCTCATTCAAGTGTATCCATTAAACATTTTGTAACATTAATCACAGTATATCAATGTAAACTACTGTCAAGCATCTACCTTTGGAAATACTATATAACCAAAGAAAAATAGAAAGGAAAAGAATAGCAACTTTCTCCTCTCCCCTCCAATGCAAAGGGATCAGCTGTCTTAGTACATGAAATACAAATGGATTGGTGTGTAGATAAAGCAAGCAATTAGAATGGCTAATGGAACATTGGGCTTTATTGAAAGGGGTATGGAGTGTAAAAGTGGTACTTTTACTGGATACCTGGACTACTGCATATAGCTTTGGTCCTCATATTTACAGAAGGATATAGTTGCGTTGTGGAAAATTCACTGGTTGATTTTTTAGATGAAGCGAGCTTGAGCACATTGGACCTTTGCTGACTGGAACTTGGCCCTCCAAGGCCACGCCGACCAGCGATTCCCGTACACTAGCACTATCCTACACACTAGGGACAGTTTCCAATTGTACCAAAGCCAGTTAACTTACAAACCTACATGTCTTTAGAGGGTGAGAGGAAACCGGAGCACCCAGAGAAAACCCACGCAGTCACAGGGAGAATGTACAAACTCCGTACAGACAGCACCCGTAGCAAGGTAGATGTAAGGCAGCAACTCTACCGCTGTGCCACTGTGCCGCCCAATGCAGGAATCAAACATGTAACTCATGCTCTAATAACTCAGCAATAGACAGTCTTAGAAAGTAAATCCTACCTCTATTTTAGCTCTTGTTTCTTCGTCATCACTGTCATCATCCTCATATTTTCTTTGTAATGAAGGAAACAATATTTAGGAAAAAATATATAAATCAGCCATCACATTACTCCAATTATCAAAATCTTATACAATGTAATGATAAAAAATGAACATGTTTTACACAATATGAATTCATTTTTTAACTATTAAAGAATTAAAGAAGGAACTGCAGATGCTGGAAAATCGAAGGTAGACAAAAATGCTGGAGAAATTCAGCGGGTGCAGCAGCATCTGTGGAGCGAAGGAAATAGGCAACGTTTTGGGCCTGAACCCTTCTTCAGACTGATAGGGGGTGGGGAGAAGAAAGGAAAAAGATGGAGGAGGAGCCCGAGGGCTGAGGGATGGGAGGAGACAGCCAGAGGGCTGAGCAAGGGGAGGAGACAGCGAGGGCTAGCAAAATTGGGAGAATTCAATGTTCATGTCCCCAGGATGCAGACTGCCCAAGGTATGTGGTGCATTTCCTCCAATTTTTTAAGTAATCAAGTTAAATGTTTAATTACACTCTCAATTAGGAACCTTCATCCCAAATTGTGGACAATAACAAACAGTAATAAAAAGCTATAATATGGCCAAAAAGGGGACAATTTGTTTACTGACATATAAACAAAGACAGCGCCATGAAGTGACTGAAGGTGGTGAATCTGTGGAATTCATTACCACAGAAGGCTGAGGAAGCCAAGTTAATAGATATTTTAAAGGCAGAGATAGACAGATTCTTGATTAGTACGGGTGTCATGGATTATGGGGAGAAGGCAGGAGAATGGGGTTAGGAGGAGAGATAGATCAGACATGATTGAATGGCGAAATAGATTTGATGGGCCGAATGGCCTAAGTCTGTTCCTATCACGTATGAACACTAACAAAATACTGGCATCTGCGGCTTTGAATATTGTTAACTTTTTAAGACCATTAATTGTTGAGAACAGGGATGTCTCCAGCATCCAGAAGTGACTTCAAGCATTAGCCATGTGATAGAAGGCAGGTAAAATGTTGTCAAAGCTGCCACAGCCAGACATAAAAACAGCTTTTTTCCCCACGAGTAGTAGCTCTACTCAATAACCAAAAATCTGTAGCCTCGTTTCCTCTGGTATTTTATTTAATTCACATGTTTAATCAATAATCAAGTTCAAGTTCAAGTTCAAGTGAGTTTATTGTCATGTGTTCCTGATAGGACAATGAAATTCTTGCTTTGCTTCAATAATGTTTTATTATTAATGTTTAATGTATCATTCCTAACTGTCACTGTATGTCATGTTGTCACTTGCGGGCGGAGCACCAAGGCAAATTCCTTGTATGTGAATACTTGGACAATAAACTTATTCATTCATTCATTCATTCAAAATATATCTTGCAACTGAAAGATTCCCATTTCCATATTGGGGAATGTTACTCCATGACTTACCCCTCTTTCTCAAGAATGACCTTCCGTTCATAATCCTTTAGGTACATTGGCTTTTCCTTTTTCTTTTTGTTTGCAGTTTTCCCCTTGCTGCCTTCATTTCCAACATCTATTAAAAAGATAGTTTGAGATGTTACCCTATCAGATCCCTTCTTGGTAGCTCAACTTTCTTTCCACTTTCCAGCTCTAGATAATTCAAATGGAAAAAAAGCTAACAAGGGGTGGCATAGCGGGAGAGCTGCTGCCTTAAACCGTCAGAGACCCGAGTTGGATCCTGACCACGGGTGCATGTCCGTACGGAGTTTGTACGTTCTCCCCATGACATGCGTGGGTTTGATCCGGGTGCTCCGGTTTGCTCCCGCACTCCAAAGACACAAGGTTAGTAGGTTTATTCGCTTGGTAAAATTGTAATTTGTCCCAAGTGTATATAGGATAGTATTAGTGTTCAAGGATCGCTGGTTGGCGCGGACTCGGTGGGCCAAAGGGCATGTTTTCACACTGTATCTCTAACTAAACTAAGCTAAATCCGATGCTGGGTTGGGTGAGGTGGGCGTGGGGGGAGGGGGGGGGGGGTGGGGGGGACGAGGGGCAAGGCATATCTCCACCTTTCTTTTTCTTTCTTCTTATTTCTATATCTTTCTGCCACACTACCTCGGTAGTTTAGGGGACTTTCTTTTGTTCTTTTTCAATCAATCTTTTCACCTTCTATTCTTTTTTTCTTTCTTGTTTTCTATTTTTTTCTTTTTTCATTTTCATGGTTTAGGTTATAAGGATAAAAATGAAGCTGTACAATAATTGTATCATTTTAGATGCCGAATGTTTTATCTCTGTACAATTGCTTCTAATAAAAAAAAATGTTAATAAAAAAAAAAAATTAAACTAAGCTGGAAACAGGACGAAAACTGGTTGAAATTTCAGGCCTCTCTATCTACAGTTAAAAGAGAACATGCAAATAATGTTGTGCAGAAAACAAAGGATTTGGTATCACTTACAGCATTCCACACACATCCTCTTTCAGATTTAGATTCATTTGAGGAACTTGTTGATAAATACATTCCAGTGAACAGCCCAATATATTAAGATACCTGTTAACCGACAATACGTCAATTTGGATCCCACCTGTAGATGCAGCTGAAGTGTGACAGCAATTTCTCAGTTAGATATTTAGATAAATTAATTCCCATGACTTAGACAAAAAAAACATCAAATTATGTCAACGGCAGCGGTCTCTCAGAAATCTGACAGCTATGGGTTCAAGCCTTCCAAGTATGTTATTCTCCAGGGTTACATCTGAGGGACTATGCACTGTCCACGGGCGCCCTGGGGGATTTCCGGGACCGCTGGGCACGGCGGGGGGTTGGAATGCATCCTTAATAAGGATGGTGTTATAGTTGTATAATAGTATATTTAGTATTGAAGAATATTTGTTTGACTTGTATTATGGTGGTGGGTTTTGTTTTGATTTATTTTGTACTGTACATATTAATGTAAATAATTGAATCAATTATTTATGTTTAATTAAAAAGTATGATATTCAGAGGTTGGACGGACAATAGACAATAGGTGCTTCTTCTTCTTCTTGCGTACGGCGTGCACAGCCTAAAGTTGTAGGACAACTTGTTCTATTAGATCTTATTTGATTGTGCACGCCAGGTTGATTGCATTTGTCGAAACAGGGCGGACCACGTGAAGGTTGCAATCTCCCACCCCAGACAATAGGTGCAGGAGTAGGCCATTCGGCCCTTCGAGCCAGCAGCGCCATTCAATGTGATCATTGCTGATCATCCCCAATCAGACCGGCGGAGGGTACCGGAGGTCGGTCAGAATGGCGGAGGGTGCTGGACGTCGGACCTGCAGCTCAGGGAACAAAGGGAGACCTGGTGTGAGGGTCCGCCGAGAATGAAGGGGGACTAAACGGAATACTTTGTAACTTTGTCGGTGCCCTATATGTGCCGATTATTTATATACCTTGTGTAAGTAAAACTAAGAATGGCACTGTGACATGTCACTGCAGTACTAGGGAAGTGCTAGAACTAGAACTTTCAGATGAGATGTCAAACAAGGTTCCTCGAAGGACTCATAACATGTAGGGGAACTAATTGATAGGAATGCAGAAAGAAAAAAATAGATTACATGGAAAATTAGTGAGGAAATTGCATTGTTCTGTGAACCGGCATAAACTCGATGGGCTGAAATGGTCTTCTTTTATATCGTAAGGAAAAATAGTCAGGAAGGGATATGGCTATGGGGTTGAAAAAGAGATTGGTGCACTCGTGGACTGTGAGCCTATGTTAATTAGCTGAAGAAGGGTTTCGGCCCGAAACGTTGCCTATTTCCTTCGCTCATGCTGCCTTGCCCGCTGAGTTTCTCCAGCATTTTTGTCTACCGTTAATTAGCAACCACAGGTTATGATGGTATGTTAAGGAATTGCAAAATAGATCATTTGAAAGTTGTGCAATAATGGGTACACAACCCATTTACTAATACTTGCCTGAAGAGGAAAAACATCACAACACTTGGGCATTCAAAGTAACACGATGACCATATAAGTACTATGTGCCACCCAAACCTCAGATACACTTACCATCTGATGTGTAAAACTGCACATCTTTTTGGTAGATTTTGGGATCCTTCTTCTTCAACAAGGAAAGAGTCTTGTAGAAGTCAATGTCCAATGTGGGGTCAGTTTCCTTTGAAGGAGAGGAGGCCAAGTGTCATTGACTTCAGGAAAAAGTTCAGCCTCAAATGTGTACAAGCTAAACTAGATTCCAAGAACCATCTCGGCCTTAAAACAAAAACGTATCATGTTTACAAATACACAGGAACAAGATGTTAAAAGTCCAAAGTGCCAAATATCAACTTAATCCCGATGGTGATGGGAGCCTTCTGCACTCCCCTATGCCCCTCCGATGTTGAGAAAGGCTAGGCAGACACGTCATTGGGGTTATCAAGTGGGCACTGCTTTCATCGACGTTTCGCTGATTGAACCCACGACGTCTCCAGTAGGCTCAGCTGTGCATTCTGGCGTCCCAGACCCACCCCCCTCTGCATCTTATTAGATTGGGATTAACATGTTATCTTTCAGAGAATTATGTTTGCAATGTGTCAGTATTATTTTGCAGGGGGATGGTAGATGAAATAACATTCATCCATAGTTAAGAAGCCAATCTTAGCTCACGTAGCTAAAGCCAATCTTAGCTCCCGTAGCTACCTGTAGTTGTGAACAATTATCTCCATGAAATGATCCTGTGGAAAGAACTGAATTGAACTCTAGTTCTCTAGTCTCAGGCTGGCCCAAAGCAGGCATGAAGTACAGTATAGTGGTCATAGATTTAGTGATACGCATAGACAAATTGACTGCAGTAGTCGACCAGGTACAATGGCAATGTTTAAGAGGCATTTAGACAGGCGTGAGAGTTCCACACTTCAGTCATGGTATGCTTTAGGTTCAGATTTATTATTGTACTGAAGTACAGTCAAAGCTTTGTTTTTCAAACCATCCAAACAGATCAGATAATACAGATAAAAACCAATCAAGTCAAATTCAAGCACATTAGGTAGAGCAAAGGGGAAGATACAAGTGCAGAATATAGTTCTCAGCATTGAAGCACACCAGTTCCAGAGACAAAGTTCAATGTCCGCTATGGGTTAGAGGCGGCTTGGACGGTACCCAGCTTATGGAAGTCTGAAAACAGTGGGGAAGAAGCTGTTGTTGATTATTAAGGGTGTTAAATGTTACAAGCGAGAAGGCAGGAGAATCTTACCAATTCACTCTCATCCGATTCAGAGCTTGAAGAACTGTCTTCTTCCCCAGCCCCGTCACCATAGCGATCCTTTACTGAGAATCAAAAAGAAAAAAAATAATATATGCATACACAGATTGCAAATGAATATAGCTTACACATACACTAAATCAATATTTTACATGTAGATTGTTTAAGAAAGAACTGCAGATGCTGGAAAAATCGAAGGTAGACTAAAATGCTGGAGAAACTCAGCGGGTGAGGCAGCATCTATGGAGCGAAGAATAGGTGACATTTCGGGTCGAGACCCTTCTTCAGACTCATTTCTGCCAATCAGGCACCATTAATCAAAAGTCAAGGGTGTTTAATTATCATATGTCTCGAGAAGGAACAATGAAACTCTTACTTGCAATCACAACAGGTTTGTAAACAATTGTTTATAATTGAGGTGAGGGAAGGAACTGCAGATGCTGGTGTACACATAAAATACTGGAATAACTTAGCAGGTCAGGCAGCAGCTCTGGAGAGAAGGAATGGGTAACGTTTTGGATCAAGACCCTTTTTCAGACTCTTCGCCCCAGGCTGAAGGTGGATCTCGATCTGAAACATCACCAGGCTATTCCTTTTCACAGAGATGCTGCCTGACCCGCTGAGTTACTCCAGCTTTGTGTGTCTTTCTTGTTTATAATTGATGATTATTATAATTAACAATTATTTCTAATTGTTTCATTAAATCATTGTAAAACAATTATTGGTGCTATATACAAACTTTACCTGCATATGTTTTATACTAAGTGTAATTGTGCTTAGTGTGCTGCAAGGTTTTAAAGTGACACTGGGGATTTCAGCGTTGGGTGCATCAGGGGCTATTGCCCTCAGTGAGCTTCAGGCTGGCTGAGGCCTAGGCCGGCAGGCTTCCTACTACCACAGTAAAACATCTCCATCTCGGAGACTTCATGCCCACCCTCCCGGCCTCCCGCCCGCCGCATCCGCCCTTCCACCGCCGCCGCCACACTACTCACGCCGCTGCAGCTCCTCCTTCTGCCGGTAGCGCTCGTAACGGCCGGCGAAGCGCTGGTTGATCCTGAGCTGAGGGCCCGACTCCATGCCGTTACCATGCACACCGCCCGACCCCTGACCCCTGAGGCCTTGTTCAAAGGGCACCGTCGGCCAATGGCTGCCGCGACCGCCGTTTAAAGGGACAGTCCCGCCGCCAGGTTGAGCAGAGATGGGCTCTGGAGATTTATTGTCATGTGTCCCAGATAGGAAGGATAATCAAATTCTTGCTTGCTGCAGCACAACAGAATATGTAAACATAATAAGAATTTAAACATAATAATAAGCAAAGCAAGAATTTCATTGTCCTATCTGGGACACATGACAATAAACTCCCTTGAATCTTGAATCTTGAACAGGAGATAAAAGTACCATAGACCACATCACTTCTGGATAAGAAAAAATGCAACCTGGACCCCCAAAATGCTCAATTTGTAGCTGAATTTTACAATCAATACCATACAATCAGTTATATTCGTCACTTGCACATAAAGTGCAAGTGAAATGAATTAGAACTGGACAAAAGAGATGCTCAATTTGTAGCTGAAATACAACATCTGGACAATAACATGCTCAATTTGTAGTTGAAATACTACTTCTGGATAAAACAAATGCTCAATTTGTCGCTGATATACAACTTCTGGACCTAAAATGCTTGGGGAAAAAAATTAAAGTAACTTTGAGTGGGCTTGCAACAGAAACTCAACATTATTCTTAATCATAATCAGACTTTATTAGCCAAGTATGTTTTGCAACATACGAGGAATTTGATTTGCCATGCAGTCATACCAATAAAAAGCAACAGAACACACAAAATACATTTAAACATAAATATCCACCACAGTGACTCCTTCACATTCCTCACTGTGATGGAAGGTGAAAAAAAGTTAAATCTCTTCCCTTCTTTGTTCTCCCGCGGTCGGGGGCCTCTAACCTTCTGTTGACGGGACGGTCTAACTCCCATAGCCGGTGGTGGGCCTCCTCGTCGGGGCGATCAAGCTCCTGCATCAGGGGGGAATCTCACCTCCCCCGCGCCGGGCGATCTACCCCGGGTCGGGGCTAGTCGAACGTCGTGTGGCTTTTGGAGCTTCCCGACGTCGGTTAATGTTAATGTCTCTGTCCCCTTTCAATGTCATCCATCATCAAACCATTGGGGTGAGGGGGAGCAAGAGTTGAACTTACGGGGCCTCAGTGAAAACGCGCGGATGAGGGATGCATCGATGACATCAGGGTTGGAAACCACATTCCAAAGAAAAAGGACATCTCAGATTTCCTAGAATGGAAAGTCTCATCCTGGGAGCAGCATCAGCAGAGACGGAGAAATTGAGAGTATGGGAGAGCATCTTTGCAAGAGGCAGGGTGGGAGAAGGTATAGTTCAGAACATCAACTCAAGAACTGTGGCTTCCTCCATTGCCACAGTGAAGTCGCAAATTGGAGGAACGGCACTTCATATTTCGCTTGGGTAGCTTATAATCCAGCTGTATGAACATAAATTTCTCTAATATTATGTAACTTCTACTTCCGCTCCCCCTTTGCCCTATTCCTCCACCCTAATCCTTTTACCAATTCCACAGTTCTCCACATTGTTTCCCTCTTGAGTTCACACCTTCCCTAACCAGCAATGGGTTTACCAAGCACAGCCCTGCCCGAAGGTAGACAAAAATGCTGGAGAAACTCAGCGGGTGAGGCAACATCTATGGAGCGAAGGAAATAGGCGACATTTCGGGTCGAGACCCTTCTTCAGACTGATGTGAGGGTGGGGGGGGGGGAGAAGAAAGGAAGAGGCAGAGACAGTGGGCTGAGGGAGAGCTGGGGAAGGGAGGAGAAAGCAGGGACTACCTGAAATTGGAGAAGTCAATGTTCATACCGCTGAGGTGTAAAATGCCCAAGCAAAATATGAGATGCTGCTCCTTCAATTTACGGTGGGCCTCACTCTGGCCATGGAGGAGGCCCAGGACAGAAAGGTCAGATTTGGAATGGAAGGGGGAGTTGAAGTGCTGAGCCACCAGGAGATCAGGTTGGTTATTGCGAACCGAGCAGAGGTGTTGGGCGAAGCGATTGCCAAGCCTACGCTTGGTCTCACCAATGTAGATCAGCTGACACCTAGAGCAGCGGATGCAATAGATGAGGTTGGAGGAGATACAGATGAACCTATGCCTCACCTGAAAAGACTGCTTGGGTCCTTGAATGGAGTCAAGAGGGGAGGTGAAGCGACAAGTGTAGCATTTCTTGCGGTTGCAAGGGAAAGTGCCAGGAGAGGGGGTGGTTTGGGTGGAAGGGACGAATTGACCAGGGAGTTACGATACGAGCGGTCTCTGTGGAAAGCAGAAAGGGGAGGAGATGGGAAAATGTGGCCAGTGGTGGGGTCACGTTGGAGGTGGCGAAAATGTCAAAGGATTATTTGTTGTATGTGACGGCTGGTAGGGTGGAAGCTGAAGACAAGGGGGACTCTGCCCTTGTTACGAGTGGGGGGGATGGGGAGTGAGAGCAGAGTTACGGGGCATAGAAGAGACCCTGGTGAGAGCGTCATCTATAGTAGAAGAGGGGAACCCCCGTTCCCTGAAGAATGAGAATGAGAATGAGACCCCCGTTCCCTGAAGAACCGGCCCGAGGTCATTTGTGGCCGGCATTGATTGGCCCTGGTCTTTTCTCGTCTCCAGCTCTTTACCCCCTTACCCCCGATTCAGTCTGAAGAAGGGTCCCGACCCGAAACATCACCTATCCATTTTCTCTCAGAGATGCTGCTTGAGCCGCTGAATTACTCCTGCATTTTGTGTCTATCTTTAAAAAAAAGTGCAAGCTAATAAAACTAGTGCAGGCTAATAAACCCATTGTCTTTCATTGAATCAGAGTGATAACGGCTGTGCTGTGAATGTACTCCACAAAGCCAGCTATGCACTGTAGTCTGGTATACATTCTCCTTAGGGTCCATATTCTTGCTCGGATTTGAGGATATGAGTCTTATCCAGTTGTTCATCACTACACTGGGTAGAATTAGCACAGTTCCCACATTGGAATATTTAGTCAGCTCAGAGTGACAATCAATCTATAGGAGTGCACAAGAGTCATATATAACCAGATTGTTATGCAAGACATTTCATTCCTTCAAGGTTTGCAGTGACATGCTTAAGTTTTTAATGTACGTACACACTAGTGTGTAGGATAGTGCTGGTGTACGAGGTGATCGCTGGTCGGAGCGGACCTGGTGGGCTGAAGGGCCTGTTTCCACACTGTATCTCTAAAGTAAAGGCAAAAACAGCTGGTTTCTACACAGCAAGCTCCCACATATGGAAATAATTGGATAATCGGTCTTTTAATCACATTGATTGAGGAATAAATATTGATCAATGTGTTGAGGAGAAACCCCACTGTTCTTCTTCAACAATGAATGCAGGACTTGAGCGGCTGAGCTATAGTAGGAGGTTGGGCTGGCTAGGACTGTATTCCCTGGAGTGCAGGAGGCCAAGGGGTGATAGTATAGAGATGTATAAAATCACAATGGGGATTAATAGGATGAAAGCACTAAGTCTTTTTCCAAGGATTGCGGAATCAAAAATAAGAGGACATAGGTTTAAGGTGAGAGGGGCAAGATTTAATACAAACCTGAGGGGCAACTTTTCATTCAGAGGGTGGTGGGTGTATGGAACAAGCTCCAAGTGGAGGTAGTTGAGCTGCAGATAATACAACAGCATTTGAAAGACACTTGGGCAGCTAGATGAATATGAAATTATTATTTATATCCCATATATATGAGGTCCCGACCACGGGGGAAAATGGAGGACTGGCCAATTTTTGTACCTTCCACCAGAGTGATGAATGCTGTGGTGGATGTTTGTGTTAAATTTTTAGTGTGTTTTTGTGTGTTCTTTTTCATTGTACCGCCGCTGGCAAATTCATTTTCACTTGCACTTTATGTGCAAGTGACGAATAAAACTGATATTGACATTGATATTGATATATCTGTAATAATTATCCCATTGTTAGAGGGATATGGGCCAAATGCGGGCATATGGGACTAGCATAGATGGGGCAGGAGAAATGTGTAGGAGGGAACTGCAGATGCTGGATTAAATCAAAGATAGACACAAAAATTGTAACTCAGCGGGTCAGACAGCATCTCTGGAGAAAGGAATAGAAAGGAAATGTTTCGGGTCGAGACTCTTTTTCAGATTGAGAGTGTGGGGGCCCCTATTCCTTTTCTCCAGAGATGCTGCCTGAGCCGCAGATATGCTCCAGCTTTTTGTCTCTCTCTTCAGCATAGGTGGGGCATCCTGGTTGTCATGAGCAAGTTGGGACAATGGGCCTGTTTCGGTGCTGTATGACTCTATGATAGTGCCTTGGTATCATTTACGTGCATCTGAGAAAGCAAACCAGAGATCACTTTAATGTCTCACCCCAGAACTGTCAATGGAAGCACATAAAGTTAATAACTGGAAGTAATAATTTACAGGCAGGAAGTGTGTGCAAATGCAAGACTTCTTGAAAAAATTATTGCAACAGATATTGCTCGAAACAAGATCAGAAACAAAGTTGTAGCAGCAACTGTTGACGCGACAGAAGCATTCCTCTTTTTAAAAGTCAACACTTATCTGTTGTGCAAAAATGGTACCTAATTGAGTAATAAGATATTTAACAATACTATACAAACATGAGGTGCACCGATAAATCCAACAGGAAATACAAACAAAACATCTTTGCCCACAGAATGTAGAACTTGCTACCACATATTGAAGCCAATAGCAAAGATGGATTCAGGAAGCAAGATAAACACAAGAGGAGGAAGCACTGGAAAGAGGTTCTGATAGGGTGAGATAACAAGGGCGGAAAGAGGCTTGTGTGGTGTGCATGAGCACCAGCATAGGCAGGATGGGCCAAATGGACGTGCATATATGCATACACATATTTGTACATATACACACATATGTACACATTCATACACACACAAACACATATACATATACACACACATATACTCAAGACACACACATATACATACACACACATATATGTATGTATATATACACACACACACATATATATATACACATACACATACATATATACATACACACACATATATATATACACGCATACATACACATACACACACACATATAAACATACACACACATATATATACACATATACACACACACACACATATACTCAGACACACACATATACACACACACATATATGTATGTTTATATACACACATATATACATACACATACACACATACATATATACATACACACACACATATATATACACACATACATACACATACATATATACATACACACACACACACGTATATATACACACATACATACACATACATATATACATACACACACATATATACATATATACATACACACATACATACACATATACACACACACACATATATACACAAATATACATACATATATCTCCCATTTACCTCACAGATATTCATCACCACAATAAAGTCAGTCTTTGGTCCATTGATATCAAGGGTTGAAGGGATAAGAAACCAACACTGATGAAATCTCAAATAAATTTTACCGACACCTCTACTTCCTCAGATGTTTGAAGAGATTCGGCATGTCGCCAAATACTTTATTGAGTATCTCCAGGTGTATGGTGGTGAGCATGCTAACTGGTTGCATCATGTGTAGGAAGGAACTGCAGATGCTGGTTTACACCGAAGATGGACACAAAATGCTGGAAGAACTCAGCGGGACAGGCAGCATCTCTGGAGAGAAGGAATGGGTGACATTTCAGGTCGAGACCCTTTCTGAAATGAATTTAGTAGGGCAAGAGCAGACAGAAACAATGGGTCTGCCAGGACAGTTGTGTTGAGGGAATTTGGGGAGAAGATAAAACCGGGCCATGCGGGGCTCGGGGACAATAAGGTTGGAGGTTGCGGAAGGCAGGTAGCCGAAAGTGATAACATCGGGGGTGGTAATGTTGGAGGCTGTGGAGAGCAGACATAACCATCGTGGTTGCTTCATGGCCTGGTTCAGTAACTCAAACATCTAGCAATGAAGGAGACTAGGGTAGTGGACACTGCCTGGATATTGACCTCCCCGCATTCAAAAGGATCTGTAGGAAACACTGCTTCAAAAAGGCAACTAATATCATCAAAGCCCCACACCACCCTGGCCACGCTCTCATCTTGATGCACTATTGGTAAGAAGGTACAGGAGCCCAAGAACCGTGACCTCCAGGTTCAGGAACAACAACTTCCCAGCAACTAAAACCACTCTTCACACTTTTAACCACAAGCCTAACTCAACACAGAACTACTGTGAACTTTGTACTACTAAGGTTGCACTATATACCTTGGCTTTCATTATCATGATCTGGTTTACCTAAATAAGGTACAACTGACAATTTACTGTTCATTCGATTATTGTGTTTGATGAGTTACTAAAGTTGCAGCAAGTAAGAATGTCATTGTTCAGACCTCAGTGTCTATGGCAATGAATCTCTGGGCCATTAGGTCGCCCCCTGATCTTATTGAATGACAGTGGAACACAAAGTGCTGGAGTAACTCAGCGGGTCAGGCAGCATCTTTTTTTTAGTTTAGATTAGGGATACAGCGTGGAAACAAGCCCCTCGGCCCACCGAGTCCACACCGACCAGCCATCCGCACAAAGTAATGCTATCCCGCACACTAGAGACAATTTACTATTTTAACAAAGCCAATTAACCTACAAACCTGTACATCTTTGGAGTGTAGGAGGAAACCGGGGCACCCGGTGAAAACCCACCACGATCACAAGGTGAATGTACAAACTCTGTACAGACAGCACCCATAGTCAGGATCGAACCTGGGTCCCTAGCGCTGTAAGGCAGCAACTCTACCGATGCGCCACTGTGCAGCTCTATCTCTGGAAGACATGGATACGCAACAATGTTTTGGGTCGGGTCCCTTTAGACTTATCGAATGGCAGAGCAGTCTCGAGGGGCTGACTCATGCTACAATCTGCATTTTTATGTTGAGCCCAGAGAAGAGAAAAATAAATGTTATAATCGGCAACTGATGCTAATCGTGTAATAATTGCATGTGTATTTAGGGCCCTTTATCTGCCCTTTCCCATTGTGGGGGAATCTACTGTAGAACTAGACGGTCACTGTTCAAAAGACAGTGGTCACCCAAATAAGATTGAGCTGGTAGACAGTCAGAACATTTGTCCCAGGGTGGAAATGTCAAAGTCTAGAGGGCAGAGGGCATATGGACTCGGGAATATATAGGGAACAGAGGGACATGGATTATAGGCAGGCAGATAAGAATTGGTCTTGGTATCATGTTCTGCACAGACATTGTGGGCCGAAGGGCCCGTTCTTGTGCTGTACTGTTCTATATGTGAGGCTTATATAGTTAGACCCAGTCAGAGTATAGAAGTTGGGAGGTCATGTTGCAGTTGAATAAGGCGTTGGTGAGACCGCATTTAGAATATTGTGTTCAGTTCTGGGCACCATGTTATAGCAAAGATATTGTCAAGCTTGAAAGGGTTCAGAAAAGATTTACAAAGATGTTACCAGGACTAGAGGGTGTGAGCTATAGGGAGAGGTTGAGCAGGCTGGGGTCTCTATTCCATGGCGCGCAGGAGGATAAGGGGTGATCTTATAGAGGTGTACAAAATCATGAGAGGAATAGATTGGGTAGATGCCCAGAGTAGGGGAATCGAGGACCAGAGGACATAGTGTTCAAGGTGAAGGGGAAAAGTTTTAATAGGAATCCAAGGGATAACTTTTTCACACAATGGGTGGTGGGTGTATGGAACAAGCTGCCAGAGGAGGTAGTTGAGGCTGAGAATATCACAACGTTTAAGAAACTTCGACAGGTAGATGAGTAGGACAGGTTTGGAGAGATATGGACCAGGCGCAGGCAGGTGGGACCAGTGTAACTGGGACATGTTGGCCGGTGTGGGCATGTTGGGCCGAAGGGCCTGTTTCCACGCTGTATCACTCTATGACTCTATATGAAGGGAAAGGAGGGATATGGATCACGTGGAGGCAGGGGAAATTAGTGTAACTTGGCATCATGTTCTACGTTGTGTGTTCTGAGGCAATTCCTTTTCTCGCAAGAGTCATGAATCTTTGGAACGGTCTTCCTCTGGGATCAGCATAAGCAGAGACTTCAATGTTTTTAAGGCAGAGCCTTGGTAAGGAAGTAGGTGAAAGATTGTTGGTGCTGGGTGGGAACAGAGAGCTGAGGTACCAATCACATGCGCTGTGAGTGTATGGAAGGTCCAGAGACCAAATTATCAACTCCTGCTCCAACGTTGTATACTCCTCTGTATAATTGTGTTACTTTGCTTACATGCACAGCAACAAGAGTTCAGACAAGGTCCTGTGGAATGGGAGAGCATGGTTCGAGGGGCAAAAGACCTTCACCTGCTTAGTTTAGTTTAGAGATACAGCGCAGAAACTGGCCCTTCGGCCCACCAAGTCCACACCGACCTACGATCCATGCACATTAACACTATCCTACACTAGGGACAATTTTTACATTTGTACCAAGCCAATTAACCTACAAACCTGTACTTCTTTGGAGTGTGGCAGGACAATGGACAATAGGCGCAGTAGGCCATTCGGCCCATCAAGCCAGCACTGCCATTCACTGTGATCATGGCTGATCATCCACAATCAGTACCCCATTCCTGCCTTCTCCCCGTATCCCTTGACTCTGCTATCTTTAAGAGCTCTATCTAACTCTCTCTTGAAAGCATCCAGAGAATTGGCCTCCACTGCTTCTGAGGCAGAGAATTCCACAGATTCACAACTCTCTGGGTGAAAAAGTTTTTCCTCATATCTTTTCTAAATGGCCTACCCCTTATTCTTAAACTGTGGTGACCGGTTCTGGACTCCCCCAACATCGGGAACAGCCTCTAGCGTGCCCAATCCCTTAATAATCTTATATGTTTCAATAAGATCCCCTCTCATCCTTCTAAACTCCAGTGTGTACAAGCCCAGTTGCTCCATTATAGACAATAGACAATATACAATAGGTGCAGGAGTAGGCCATTTGGCCCTTTGAGCCAGCACCACCATTCAATGTGATCATGGCTGATCATCCCCAATCAGTACCCCGTTCCTACCTTCTCCTCATATCCCCCGACTCCGCTATTCTTTCAACATATGACAGACCCGCCATCCCGGGAATTAACCTTCAAAGTTCTCGGAGAAAACCTTCGCAGGTCACGTGGAGGACGTACAAATTCCGTACAGACAAGCGCCCGTAGCCAGGATCGAACTCGGGTCTCCGCTTCTATGACTTATGCTCTTATTCTCTCATGAACGCACGATATCTCGACAAGGCTTAGCGGCCAAATCCCATTCCCGTGATTTCACGCTGGCAGCTGTACCAACCAGTCTCAGTGTTGCTCCAAAATAAAAAGCATGTATCCACAGGTACTCGTTTAAATTTCCACAAGTCATAATTTATTTGCAATTTTAAAAAATATAATCCACTCAACAATAAATTCAACTTCATAAATATAATTACATGTGCAACATCAACCAATAAAGTCTTCAGAATGTTTCCAACTCATTTTCTTCTCCTTTCCCCTGCAGAATCTGTCTTGCAGGATTACCGCCATTGGCGGGCAGTCCCAACCCCTGTTCTTAATGTCAGGGACCTTTAAGTTAATCATCTCTGCAAGCCACGAATAGACTTTAAAACTCCAAACTCATGCTGAACAGTAACAACAGCAACACGTTTAACAACACGTTTAAACAGCATTAGTAAAGTTAACAACATCCTAACTCTCCACAGAAAAATAGACAGAAATGAGAATGAGCACCAGTACAGAAAGCATCAATGAGGCGATAAGACATATGCCTTGATAAAAGCTTCTAAGAGGGAGAAAAAGTAGAAGACTTTAGCTTCCTAGACCCTCTCATGGCTTTTCATTGTCCCTTGACCAACAAGACCACTCTGAAACGCTGCCACTGTGGCAATGTAGGAAGTACAGCAGGCAAAGATAGGCACAAAATGCTGGAGTAACTCAGCGAGACAGGCAGCATCTCTGAAGAGAAGGAATGGGTGACGTTTCAGGTCGAGAAGGGTCTCTCCCCTCCCCTACCTTAGTTCTCCTACTAGTTTCACTGCCCTCCTGATTAATTTTGCTGTTTGTACACCTCGTTGTCACCTTCCACTCAGCCGACAATGAACCATTGTACATTTCCTTGAGCATCGACTGCTTTGATCTGTCCTTTGCTCACCTTAGACATGCTCTTTGCACCCTTCCATATCCATATCTCTCGTTTCCCTTCCCCCCCCCCCCCTCCGACTCAGTCCGAAGAAGGATTCCGACCTGAAACTTCTCTCCAGATGCTGCCTGTCCCGCTGAGTTACTCCAGCATTTTGTGTCTATCGTCGGTATAAACCAGCATCTGCAGTTCCTTCCTACACAAGTGCAGCAGACAAATTGGACCCAGCAATCTCTCATGCTCTCCCCACCCTCCCCCCCCTTTGTGTGTGTGGGGGGTGGTTAGAGTGTGTGTGACGCCGCAGGCCCCCCCCCCCCCCCGCAACCGCGCGTTGAGGGGACAGGACCCAACGTGTCCCCCTTGGTCTAGTGAACAATAAAGGTGGAAATATTTCCCAAAAATCAAGGACTGACTTTACTGTTCTTCAAAGTATCGCCAAGAACCTTTTGTGTTGACCTGCCGATAATTTTTGGGGAGGTACCAGCCACAGTACAGTGCGCCCCAAGGGTGCGTCAGCTGAGAGTTTTGTGCTCACACACTCGGGGTTCGTTCTTGAGCTGACAGCCCTCTGATTCAGGAGCCTGAGTGTTGTGTTGGACGGCAAGGCCAGAGTAAGTCAATGCAGCCATGTTACTGATACCGGGAGAGGCCGTGAACTGCAAGCGCAGTAGTTGAGGGAAGAGCGTGTGTTTGCCAAGGATAAGTGGGTACAGAAATTGATGACAGTGCGGCAGAGTGGGAACAAAAATTGATGACGGATTAGCAGAGTGGGTACTGAAAGTGATGACGGATTAGCAGAGTGGGTACAGAAAGTGATGACAGTACAGCAGAGTGGGTACATAAATTGATGACTGATTAGCAGAGTGGGTTCAGAAAGTGATGACGGACTAGCAGAGTGGGTACAGAAAGTGATGACAGTGCAGCAGAAGTCCAGGTTCACCCGAATTTTCCACCCTCTAACTTTCGTCACCACTGCAATCAATAGTTTGATGAAAAAGCTACACTTGCAAAACGTGGGGTATTTATCCTCCATATATGTGGGGAAGGCAGGAACGAGGTACTGATTTAGGATGATCTGCCATGATCATATTGAATGGTGGTGCTGGCTCGAAGGGCCGAATGGCCTACTCCTGCACCTATTTTCTATGTCTCTATGTCTCTGTGTCAATATGTTTATTTAGACCTTCTCTCTTCCTCCTCGGGGAATACTGGGGTAGGGAGCTTATAGGATCCCCACCAGCCCCAGTTAAGAGGTGACGAGGTCACTTTTGTCCTTCCTGCGCTTGGTCTTGCCCGAGATCAGATCACTGAGCATGTTCAGGGTTCAGAAACAGGGCAAGCTTTAAGAAAACTCCCCTCCCCCCATCTTCCCTCCCCACCCCTCCCATCTCTTCCTACCCCTCCCCTCCTTTCTTCTCTCCGCTCCCTCCCCACCCCTGTGCCCCACCTGGACCGTCATCGATTTCTCTTCCCTCCTCTGGCTTCACAATTTGCAACTCTTCATTCCTTCTGCCTCACTCCTGTTTTAATCTCTGGCCTTTGTTCCAACCATCTGCCTATCAATACCCAGACCCCCTTGCTTGTGTCCACTCCCATCTCCCGGCTTTCTTTCCTTCCCCGCCCCCCCCCCCCCCCCATCAGTCTGAAGAAAGGTCCCGACCCAAAACGTCACAGATCCAAGTTCTCCAGAGATGATCCAGAGAGTTACATCAGCACAACTTTGTGCAAACCAACATCTGCAGTTCCTTCTTTCTACACTCAGAAGCTGGGAGTTCTCCTCAAGAGCAGAGCACTCTTAAAGGCAATACATTCCATGAGAAGACTCTAGCTGCTGAGTCTACCAGCATGTGGGAGGTGGGATTGATAACAAAGTGTGGTGGGTGTATGGAACGAGCTGCCAGAGGAGGTAGTTGAGGCTGGGACTATCCCAACATTTAAGAAACAGTTGGACAGGTACATGGATAGGACAGGTTTGGAGCGATATGGTCCAAGTGTAGCAGGTGGGACTAGTGTAGCTGGGACATTTTGGCCGGTGTGGGCATGTTGGGCCGAAGGGCCTGTTTCCAATCTGTATCACTATGACTAACAAACAAAATACGCAACTTGTTTTTGCATTTTGCACATTCCTTATTTGGAAGTTTGGGCTGGGAGATAGCTACATCTGTGGCCACACCCATCCGCAATTGAGGCAAGTTTAATCGAGGCTAGATCCCTATAATTACAGCACCGCTGCACAGGCGGGCGGTTATTGGTCTGAAATGTTGACTGGATTTCACTGTCTGTGCTGCTGGGTGCTTCCAACATTTTGTTTATGCTTACAGCATTACTGAAAGCATTGAGGGGAATGTAAGCCCTCTCCAAAAACAGGTCATGACTTTGGCAGCAGATAGACACAAAATGCTGGAGTAACTCAGAGGGACAGGCAGCATCTCTGGAAAAAAGGAATGGGTGACCTTTCGGGTCGAGACCCTTCTTCAGACTGATGTCAGGGGAGAGCGAGATACATAGATAAGAAAGTGTAGGGTGTGAAAATAGGACAAAGGGAATGGCAGTGTCAGACTGCTGTTTTCCAAGGAAGGCAGAAGGGAAAATTGTCACCAAGGAGGTTTACTGGGTTATTGAAAACATTAATACACCTTCAGTTCCCAAATGTCTCCACTGGTCCAAAGCTTAATTACAGTAGATACTATTTACCAGCTGGAGGCATAGAATAAACAACGGAGTAAGCAGGTTCCTAATCTTCCCGAGACTGCTGTTCACTCAGTAGGGACTATTTCTTCACCATTGCAACTGTGTGAAACTGTTCGGGGGATTCCTGCAAGTATCCATTCACTCCGGATAAACAAGGTCTCTACTCGTAGAAGCAAGGAACTGCAGGTGCTGGTTCACACCAAAGATAGACGCAAAGTGCTGGAGTAACTCAGCGGGTCAGGCAGCATTTCTGCAAGAAAAGGGTAGGTGACCCTTCTCCAGACTGAGGGTAGGGGTGGGTGGAGGAAGAGCTGAAGACATGAAGGTCTCCACTTTCCCCCTTTACGAAGATCCATGCTTTTAAGCAGGCACAAGGAATTGCAGATGCCAGTTTACAAAAAAGACACAAAGTGCTGGAATAATTTAGCAGGTCAGGCAGCATCTATGGAGGACATGGTTAGGTGACGTTTTGGGTTCTGTCCCCTCATCTAAACCGGGTCCCAACCCGAAAAGTCGCCTATCCACGTCGGCCAGAGATGCTGCCTGACACACTGAATTACTCCAGCACTATAGAGAGTTTCTTGTTATCCAAATGCTGGAAGAATTTACCGTCCGATTTAATTATGAGCTCTTGGCTCCTGGAATCTCTGAGTCAAAACACAAAGTGCTAGAGGAACTCAGCGGGTCAGGCAGCATCTGTGGAGGGAATGGACAAGCGACTTCTGGAATCTCTGCCTGAGTCCTGCTGATTAAACTGCATCCACACTTTTATCTACTTATTCTGTGAAACCCGAAAACACACAAAGATAGCCTGCACATGTGCAACGCAGTTAAACCCAGAACTTTTAAGTGCTTCACGATTTCTTCTGGAAGGTTAAGTATCCCCTTTTTCTTAACATTATTAAAAGGGGCATTTATAGCTTTGCCTTTGTACAATGGGAAATTAATTTTCAAATAAAACAGTATAAATGAACACACACACACACACTCCTTATGAATTATTAAAGCACCCAGGACTTAAAAGTTAATTGCTACATTAACTGCTGTTTCCGTTAAAAGAACAAAAAAAGGGGGGAAAAAATAACAACAAAACTATTCTAACTTAAAAAATCTGTAAAGCACAACTCATTATTTTTTTTACAGTACTTTAAATCCATGTAAACACACATTGGTTAAGATAAAACATGAAACTTCGATCGCCAGCTCGTACATGGGATATTCCTGTTTTAGAGACACAATTTTCCCTGAGGCGCTCGTGATTGAGGCCGTGTGGGCTGAAGAGCGGATTTCAGCTCACCCCTCACCTTCCACCCCCTTCATCTCTCCCCACCACCCAGTGTCTAAGAGATCTCGTTGTTCAGTGCAGGTCTCCAGATGCAGTGAGTGAGTGGCTCCCAGCGGCATTCTGCCCACGGACCTCCCTGCGTCTCCTTCTGGACAGTCCGTCAAAAGGTGCTTGTTTCCCCGAAGACCAAGATTGTGGAGCTGAGCTGCTTCCAGCTCTCCTGCAGGGAAGCTCGGCAAAGCCCAGGGTGCCCGAGGCAACGTGCAAAAAGCCTTGGTTCAAAATGCGCTGCAGAGTTCAAAGCCACTTCTGCTCCCTTTCAAATTTACACGAGCAAAAAAAAAAAAAATTTTTTATATTATTTTTTTTTAAGCCATTTGGATACTGTTTTTTTGGTCAGATGGACATCAAATATTTTGAGTCGGAGCTTCCACTCTAGTTCGGCAAATTAAAAACAAAAATGTAGTCAACCACGAGCATGGTCTGGCAAGGTTAAGGGCCAGTCCCACTTTCACGACCTAATTCACGACCTCTGCCGAGTTTGCTCTTGACTCAAACTCGCAGCATGGTCGTCACGAGGTCGTAGGTAGGTAGGTCGTAGCAGGCCGTGATGCTAGTCGTAGGTACTCGTGGCATCAAGTAGGTCGGGGCGTTTTTCTAGCCTGATGAAAAATGTCCACGAGTAAAAAAGGTCGTGAATTAGGTGGTGAAAGTGGGACAGGCCCTTTAAAGTGAGGAGATGTCAGTCAGTGTTGCAGCCACCTGCGTATCAGTGCAGGGACGGGGTTCCCATTGCTTGCAAGTGCTCCTCCAACCACTCCACCACCTCAGTTCTACCGCAAGCCCTAGCCACGTCCAGCGGGGTCTGCCCACTGAAGTTCTTGTGCCAGACGCACGACTTCGGAGCCAGGAACTGAACGAGGCCGAGGTGTCCTTCTTGAGCGGCGAGGTGGATCGGCAGACAGCCCGAACCATCCTCCAATTTCATGTTTGAGTTGTACTCAACCAGGACCATCATGGTGTCCAGGAAGCCCGCACGGGCCACATCGTGCGCTGGGGTGAAGCCATTCTTATCCTGGATGTTGGGGTCCGCCCCATTCTTCAGCAGCTCCTCAGCCACGAGGCTGCAACCCATCATCATCACCTGAGGGGAGACAGACACGAGATTAGGATGCCGTGCTTCGGTTTAGCAATTTTATTTTGTACCACATCAGATTGCGTCACAGTCCTTGCACCAGTCTGCTGGTTTACATTCAGCGTTGTAAATATTATACCAGTACCACTTGTACTGTTGCCGTTCGGTCTGCAACGCCTGTGCTGAGGCCCGAGCAGGGTTCAAGGATGTGCGAAGAAACTGGAACATCAGGGGAGAAACCCACGCAGTTCATGCAAACTCCACGCAGGCAGCACCCGAGGTCAGGTCTAAACCAGAGTCCCTGGTAGCGGTGCCAACAGCCACTCGGTTACCGAGTTTACATTATTTCAGTCAATAGAGAGACCAGTTCAGTTTAGTTTATTGTCACGTGTACCGAGGTACAGTGAAAAGCTTTTTGTTGTGTGCCAACCAGTCAGCAGAAAGACAATACATGATTACAATCGAGTCATTTACAGTGTACAGATACATAAGGGAATAATGTTTAGTGCAAAGTCCGATCGAGGATAGTCCGAGGGTCATCAAAGAGGTAGATATGGATGATGTTTTGCATCCTATCCAAACACATCACTCCAAAGATATACAGGTTTGTAGGCCAATTGGCTTGGTATTTAAATATAAAATTGTCCCTAGTGTGTAGGATAGTGTTAATGTGCAAGGATCGCTGATCGATGCAAACTCAGTGGGCCAAAGAGCCTGCTTCTGTGCTGTATCTCTAAGATCAGATAATACCTATATGACTTAATTAATGCACGAGACTAATATATATATAGGTCTGAAGATGGTTCCCAACCCGACAACGTCACCCACCTTTTTTCTCCAGAGGTGCTGCCTGACCCGCTGAATTACTCCAGCACCCTGTGTCTATCTTCAGATAATACTATACATCAATACAATTGAGGCAAACACGTTCAATAGGGGAAGATACAGAGTGCAAGATATAGTTCTCAGCATTGTAGCGCATCAGTTCCACAGACAAAGTCCATGTCCGCTACGGGGTAGAGGTGAATCGGACAGTACCCTAGCTTATGGAAGAACTGCTAGGAAGCCTGATAACAGAGGGGAAGAAGCTGTACCCGAGTCTAGTGTGCGTGCTTTCAATCTTCTGCCTGAAGGGCCTGTCCCACTGTACTGAGCTAATTCAGAGCTCTGCCGAGTTAAAAAAAAAATAATCAAACTCGTGGTAAGCACATAGAATGTACGTAGGAGCGGGTACGTCGGGAGCTCGGGACGTCTCGAAGCGGCTCGTAACGCTAACGGCAGGTACTTGGAAACGCGGTAAGCTCGTGAAGATTTTTCAACATGTGTGAAAAATGTCCACGAGAGCCCCGAGTACCTACGAGCGTCCGTTACAGTATTTCTCCGAGTTCGAATCAGGGGAAACTCGGGAGAACTCTTGAATTAGCTCGTACAGTGGGACAGCCCCTTGACTAAGAATCTTGCAACCACCAACACCACAGATCACCAAGGCTTTTTAAATAGACAGCCGAAAGGGCATTGACTCCTGACGAGGCAATGTGTGTGGACGATAAATCCTGGCCTTGACAGCACCACTCACAAATAAGACCCAAACGTCACCTATTCATTCTCTCCAGAGATGCTCCCTGAGCCCGCTGAGTTACTCCAGCACATTGTGTCTATCTTTGGTATAAACCAGCATCAGCAGTTCCTTTTTATTACAACTAGTGAATCGGTTTAGTTTAACAATACAGCAAAAACACAGGCCCTGCGATCCACTGAGTCCATGCTGACCATCGTTCATCTATTTACACTAATTCCATGTTATCACACTCTGGTGCCTTCACGCCCACGTTGGTTTTGCATACAGCCTGTCACCGTTGGGTGACTCGCCAGCAGCCTCATGACAAGGTCCAGCCACCAGACCTCAATAACAACTCCAAGGTCAGACGCACTAATTGGTCTTATCTACACACTGGTTATGATTGATGGGAAGTTACACAAAAATGCTGGAGAAACTCAGCGGGTGCAGCAGCATCTATGGAGCGAAGGAAATAGGTAACGTTTCGGGCCGAAACCCTTCTTCAGACGTTTCGGCCCGAAACGTTACCTATTTCCTTCGCTCCATAGATGCTGCTGCACCCGCTGAGTTTCTCCAGCATTTTTGTGTACCTTCGATTTTCCAGCATCTGCAGTTCCTTCTTTAACAACATGATTGATGGGAATATAGGTAGAAGGGGCTTCTGGAATAAACGTGAGACAAGGTGTCTGGCTCAGCTAAGTGTTGTTTGTTCTTTGCTTTCTGCCGTGGGATTCAACAGATCCTACACACACTTTCTCCTCCACTCCCTTCACACTAGGAGTCATCCTGGAGAGTCAAATGCAACGAAATTTCGTTCTAGGTGCACTGTGTATAGGTGTATATCTGAATGACAATAAAGTTTTCATTCATTCATTCATTCATTCATTCATTCATTCATTCATTCATTCATTCATTCATTCATCTCCCCAAGGCCAATTAACATACAAACCTGCATGTGTTTGGGATGTGGGAGGAAACCGGAGTATGTGGAAGAAACCCATGCAGTCACAGGATGAATGTGCAAACTCCACACAGACAGCACCTGAACTCAGGATCGAATTTGGCTCTATCCACTGCATCACTGTGTTGACCCCTGATATGCTGATATACAAGGTTTCTTAGTGGACAAACATACCAGGAAACCTCTGTTGCCCATACAGGCCAAAAGTTCAGATGTCTGGGACAGTCATCTCCCAAAATAGACACAAAATGCTGGAGTAACTCAGCGGAACAGGCAGCATCTCTGGAGAAAAGGAATGGGTGACCCAAAGATCCAGTCTGAAGAAGGGTCTCAACCCGAAACGCCACCCACTCCTTCTCTCCAGAGATGCTGCCTGTCCCGCTGAGTTACTCCAACGTTTGTGTCTATCTTCGGTTTAAACCAGCATCTGCAGTTCCTTCCTACACAATTAGTTCTCTCCCAGTTCCATTTCCAAATCACACACCACCTTCATGACTATTGTCTCAAAATCATTCCCTGCAGAATAGTGTATAAAACTGATTTTACTTTTATTCAATGATATCCTTGGATTTGTTGCTAATATTTTAAATTCATGCAAACAGTAAATGTCAATTAACGTTATATATTGAAGGAGATGTCTTTGTCTAGTCGGGCAAGCTTCATCAAGGCAAAAACATGACTAAGGAAGGTCCCGACCCAAAACATCACCCATTGTTTTTCTCCATAGGCTATAGGGAGAGGTTGAGCAAGCAAGGACTCTATTCCTTGGAACACTAGTTTGAGCAGTGATCATAGAGGTGTACAAAATCATGAGAGGAATAGATCGGGTAAACGCACAGTCGCTTGCCCAGAGTAGGGGTCTCAAGAACCAGAGGAGGTAAGGAGGAGGTGAGGAGGTAAAGATTTAATATTTAATATAAACCTGAGGAGCAAGTTTTATTTCACACAAAGGGTGAATGGAAAGAGCTGTCAGAGGAGGTAGTTGAGGCAGGGATTATTGCAACGTTTATGAAACATTTAGACGGGTACATGGAAAGGATAGGTTTGGAGGGATATGGGCCAAATGGGGATATGGGCAGGTGGGACTAGTGTAGAAGGGACATGTTGATCGGTGTGGGGAAGTTGGGCCGAAGGGCCTGTTTCTACTCTGCACGACTCTAGATGATGCTGCCTGACCCGCTGGGTTACTCCAGCTCATTGCGTTTGTCAAGAACATGACTAGCATGACTAGCTACACCAGTTTCCCTCCCAAAGGCTCACAGTGATGGTTTGACAGTACTTGAGGGCTCGATTTGGAGAATTGGGGTGGGGTTCCAAGGGCTTTGGAGCACAGGGTGTTATTTAAAAACCGAACATTAGAGAGGGAACCAGATAGAGGTTTAATCGATGGGTGGATTCCGACTGCATAATTAGAGGGCACCACAATGCAAATAGTACCGTCTCTGCCAGTACATGCCTGATGTCTTTCCTGTTACATTCAGTTTAAAAACAAAAGTCATATGGATTATAGTGTGGGAAGGAACCGCAGATGCCGAAGACAGACACAAAAATGCTGGAGTAACTCAGAGGGACAGGCAGCATCTCTGGAGAAACGGAATAGGTGACGTATCGGGTCGAGGTAAAGGTCTGACCAGCTGGGTTACTCCAGCTTTTTGTGTCTGTCGTATGGCGTATACATTTGTGCAGGAAGGAAATGCAGATGCTGCTTTAAACCTCAGATGGACACAAAGTGCTGGAGTAAGTCAGAGGGACAGGCAGAGTCTCCGGGTAGAAGGAATGGGTGACGTTTCGGGTCGAGACCCTTCTTCAGGGCGAGTTACTCCAGCTTTTTGTGTCTATCTTTGGAGTATACGTTTGTTCATTTGCCAAAATAGAGATGTGCCCCTTGGTGGCAACATAGAGTCAGCTGGGGAGAGGCGGACGAGGAGAAGGGTTGGTGGCGGAGGGAGGGTGGGGGAGGCAACATCGTAGGTCTAGCATCCGTTGGCAACTTTCTCTATATAAACAAACCCGGACTGTTGTCATCATAGACACGTGTGTGTGTGTGTGTGTGTGTGTGTGTGTGAGTGAGTGAGTGAGTGAGTGAGTGAGTGAGTGAGTGAGTGAGTGAGAGTGTGTGTGTGTGTGTGTATGAGTGTGAGTGTGAGTGAGTGTGTGTGTGTGTGTGTGTGTGTGAATGAGTGTGAGTGTGAGTGTGAGTGTGTGTGAGTGTGTATGTGTGGGTGTGTGGGTGTGTGTGTGAGTGAGTGAGTGAGTGAGTGAGTGAGTGAGTGAGTGAGTGTGAGTGTGTGTATGAGTGTGAGTGTGAGTGAGTGTGTGTGTGTGTGCGTGTGCGTGTGCGTGTGCGAGAGAGTGAGTGCGTGTCCCCATTAAACTCTCACTGTCCCCTCCCTGCAACACAGCTGGAGAATAATGTAAACATTCTCCGCACCCGTCTTCCTGTCTGCCCGTCTCTCACAGCTGCGGAGAAGTGCAGACATCTCAATTACTACCTTCAGCCTGCATTGTGATGACCTGGCTCCAATAACAACCCCAAGGCACACGACTTCCACCCAGTCAATCCTTCTGCACTGGGACAGAGAAGTTCTCCAGAGCTTTAACAAGAAGAAAAAAAATGTGGACACAAAATGCTGGAGTAACTCAGCGGGAAAGGCAGCATCTCTGGTGAGAAGGAATGGGTGACGTTTCAGGTCGAGACCCTTCTTCAGACAGTAAAAAAAGTGGCCTTTCTGTCCAAGGCCTCCTCCGCTGTCAGAATGAGGCCAAACGCAAATTGGAGGAACAGCACCTCATATTTCGCTTGGGGAGCTTACACCCCAGTGGTATGAATATTGATTTCTCTAACTTCAAGTAATCCTTGCTTTCCCTCTCTCTCCATCACTCCCCCACCCTAGTTCTCCATCTAGTTTCACTGTTGTCCTGATTAATTCTTCCCACCTTCCCCTCAGCCAACAATGAACCATTCTACATTTCCTTGAGCATTGTCTGCTTTGATCTGTCCTTTTCACACCTTAAATGTTCTTTGTAACCTTCCATATCTCCAGTTTCCATCTCCCCTCACTAAGTCTGAAGAAGGGTCTTGACCCAAAACGTCACCCATTCCTACTCGCCAAAGGTGCAGCCTGCCCCGCTGAGTTACTCCGGCATTTTGTGTCTCTCTTCGGCGTAAACCAGCATCTGCAGTTCCTTCCATCACACAATTAAAAAAGTGTTTTCTGCAGCAAATGAGGTCTGGTGTTCAGAGTCTTGCAGCATTCAACACAGCAGCTTATCTTCCACACCCCGTAAGGACCTGATCCCATCCAGGTACAGCCAGATGTTGTCTCATGAGGGCTGGAAGAACTCAGGCAGACTTTCCCCCATTCACTCACTAAAGGATGGCACAGTGGCAAAAAAATGGTGGCACCAGGGCGCAGTTGTAGAGCTGCTGCCTTACAACCAGAGACCCTGGTTCGATCCTGACCTCGGGTGCTGTCTCTACAGAGCTTGAACGTTCTCCCTGTGACTGCGTGGGTTTTCTCCGGGTGCTCCGGTTTCCTCCCACATTCCAAAAATGTGCCGGTTCGTAGGTTAAGTGGCTTGTGTAAATTGTCCCCAGTTTTAAGAATAAGGAGTAAGCCATTTAGAACGGAGACGAGGAAACACTTTTTCTCGCAGAGAGTGGTGAGTCTGTGGAATTCTCTGCCTCAGAGGGTGGTGGAGGCAGGTTCGCTGGATGCGTTCAAGAGAGAGCTAGATAGGGCTCTTAAAAATAGCGGAGTCAGGGGATATGGGGAGAAGGCAGGAACGGGGTACCGATTGGGGATGATCAGCCATGATCACATTGAATGGCGGTGCTGACTCAAAGGGGCTGAATGGCCTACTCCTGCACCTATTGTTTATTATCTATTGTGCAGGATAGAACTAGTGTATGGGCGATCGTTGGTCGGCGCAGAATCGATGGGGTGAAGTGTCTGTTTCCACGCTGTTGCTTTAAAACTAAAGCTAAAATACTCCACTTGACGCTGTGATACATGTTTGTATGAGACATTGGTGAAGCCTTGTACCTTCCGAAGTGTTCACCAGGGACTATACTGGAAGTTGGACAATATATACTGGACAATTTTTACATTTACACCAAGCCAATTAACCTTCAAACCTGTACGTCTTTGGAATGTGGGAGGAAACCGAAGATCTCGGAGAAAACCCACGCAGGTCACGGGGAGAACGTACAAACTCCGTACAGACAGCGCCCGTAGTCGGGATCGAAACCGGGTCTCTGGCGCTGCATTTTCGCTGTAAGAGCAACTCTACCGCTGCGCCACAAGCCACATTTAGAGTATTGTATTCAGTTTCAGTCACCTTGTTATAGAAAAGATGTCGTTAAGCTGGAAAGGGCGCAGAGAAGATTTATAAGGATGTTGCCATGACTTGAGTGGCGTTGAGAGAGAAAAGTAGATCAACCATCATCACACCATCGGAAACTGGACCACCGTCATAGGTTCATAAGTTGTAGGAGCAGAATTAGGCCATTCGGCCAACAAGTCTAGTCCGCCATTCAATCATAACTGATCTATCTTTCCCACTCAACTCTATTCTCCTGCCTTTTCCCCAGAACCCTTGACACCCTTACTAATCAAGAACCTATCAATCTCCACCTTTAAAATATCCATTGACTTGGCCTGCACAGCCTTACGTGGTAATGAATTCCACAGATTCACCACCCGCTAACTAAAGAAATTCCTCCTCATCTCTTTCCTAAAGATACAGTCCTTTAATTCTGAGGCTGTGTCCTCTGGTCCTGGACTCTCCCACTAGTGGAAGCATCGTCTCCACCATCCACTCCATCCAGGCCTTTCATTGGACTGGTCTACATCCAACATCTTCAGGAGACACAGCACTGGACTGAAGGCTGACAGCATCAGGAAGGCCAAGATCATTGGTCCTGTCTATGACATTACGTTATGGACACAAAGTGCTGGGGTAACTCAGCGGGACAGCCGGCATCTCTGAAGAACATGGATGGTGACATTTTGGGCCAGAACCCTTCCTCAGGGGTCTGAAGATGGGTCCCAACCTGAAACGCCAGTCTGACCAAGGGCCCCGACCAGAAACGTTACCTATCCACATTCTCTAGAGATACTAAAGTTAGACACAAAGCGCTGGAGTAACTCAACAGGTCAGCGGTATCTCTGGAGAACTTGGATGGGTGACCTGTTGGGTCGGGACCCTTCTTCAGACTGAAAGTAGAGTGGGGTGGAGTACCTAGAGGTAGGAAAATGCTGCTGTGTTACTGGATTAATCCAGCACTTTGTGTCTATTTTTGGTATAAACCAGCATCTGCAGTTCCTTCCAACACATTGTTTAATGTTCCAATCCCCTCAGTCTAAAGAAGGGGTTCGGCCCGAAACGTTGCCTATTTCCTTCGCTCCATAGATGCTGCTGCACCCGCTGAGTTTCTCCAGCATTTTTGTCTACCCTCTTACTACAACTCTGCCTATAGTATATTTTAGCAAGTTATCCCTCTGAAAGACACTCGTTCTCAATCTGTTCTCAAGTTAGACACAAAACCCTGGAGTAACTCAGCGGGCCAGACGGCATCCCTGGAGAGAAGGAATAGGTGACGTTTCGGATCCATCTTCGGTTTAAGCCAGCATCTGCAGTCTGAAGAAGGGTCTCGACCCGAAACGGCGCCCAATTCTTCCCTCCCGAGATGCCGCCTGTCCCGCTGAGTTACTCCAGCATTTTGCGTCTATGGGCAGTTCCTTCCTACACATTGTGCGCTTGTTCTCATGAAACGTGAAGTACAATGCTTTAAAACCACCTCCACATCTTCAATCTTAATTCCAGATTTAATGACCTGTTACGATTCTAAAAATCTAGAACTTGTCACTTTTGAATTAAAGAATCAATTATAATGGGCGCGGAGCAACACTGTGGCGTAACCCCAAAATAATGACACAAGAGCTCGCACCGGGGTTTCGTTTCAAATTATTTTACAACTACTGCGGCGATAGTAGTGTATTTTTTTAAATTCCAGGAACTAGTCGATCGCTCACTGAAGATGAATGCCAACACCCGCCCACCATCCGCCCGATTCAGACTCCGCCCTTTCAATAGTAATGTGTCACTGATGTATTTCACAATGATGGTGCCTTTTAAATCTTTTTAAAAAAAATCTAACAGCCGGATCTCTCGGCTGCGTCTCTTGTTCCACGAATCTCATCCACCCTGGCAACTCTGAAAAAAAACACGTCTGTTTTAAAAGGCCGAGCGAGTTTCCAAATTGGAATTGCGGTCCCAAAGCGAGCCGGGAGGCAGTTTCATTCACAAAATGTTACGATACATTGGGGGGTTACAAATTTTAAAAAAATGCGCCCAAACCTTCGCCTGTTTACCCGCCGCCTTTTCACACACATACACACAGAGCCAGAGGTTAATGTTCCCGAGCAGGTTTACACGGACATATCAGAGGCGTTGACAGCTCAAATACACTCAAGTAAATACATCGGCAGTTATTAATTAAGCAGGAACGTAATTTTCTTAAGAGCTTTAAATTCAACAAATCTCCGGAATACAATAAAACAATTATACGATTAGAAAGAGGAAAATTGCAGATTCTTTTTTTTTGTGCAAATGCGAAATTCATAATTACTTTCCCACAGCCCGGGATAATCTGCAAAGACTATACATTGATGTGACTTATTTTGAGGCGGCACCAACCTGCAGTGCGGTATGTCCGTATTTATTAACCGCATTGACATTCACCTTCTCTTCGTTCAGAAGACGTTTCACCTCTCGCCAGTTGCCTTGCACCGCAGCCCTGCTCAGCTTGTTGCCGCCGGACATGCTTTTGACCATGCTGCTGTTTGCTTTGCCCCCGCTCTCTCCCTTGCACAGAGCCGGAGGAGAGTGTGGGTGTGAGCGGGGGGAGAGAGAGACAGAGAGAGAGTGGGGATAGAGAGCAGCAGCCGCAGCCTCGGCTCTGCTCGGCCAACCTTTCCCGGAAGCGCTGGGCGACTGAGTGACAGCGCGCCGCCCAATCCCCGCGCCGCGCGGCCGCCGTCGCCCCTGGCAACGCGTGAAATGGATACACGGCATTCGGAGGCCCGGCCGCGGACCAATCAGAGCGCGGCGCCGGCGCCAATGGCAACAATGCCGCCTGACGTCATGTGTTTTTGTTACTTCCCCCCCCCCCCCCGGACTCAGGCGCGGGGACTCCCCTGTCCGCCCTAAACAGCTGAACACTGAGCCGGGGCAAGGAGCGTCTGTCCGCCCTGAACACGGAGTCTGAGCAAGGAGCGTCTGTCCGCCCTGAACACGGAGCCTGGAGCCGGGGCAAGGAGCGTCTGTCCGCCCTAAACAGCTGAACACGGAGCCTGGAGCCGGGGCAAGGAGCGTCTGTCCGCCCTGAACACGGAGCCTGGAGCCGGGGCAAGGAGCGTCTGTCCGCCCTGAACACAGAGCCTGGAGCCGGGGCAAGGAGCGTCTGTCCGCCCTGAACACGGAGCCTGGAGCCGGGGCAAGGAGCGTCTGTCCGCCCTGAACACGGAGCCTGGAGCCGGGGCAAGGAGCGTCTATCCGCCCTGAACACAGAGCCTGGAGCCGGGGCAAGGAGCGTCTGTCCGCCCTGAACACGGAGCCTGGAGCCGGGGCAAGGAGCGTCTGTCCGCCCTGAACACGGAGCCTGGAGCCGGGGCAAGGAGCGTCTGTCCGCCCTGAACACAGAGCCTGGAGCCGGGGCAAGGAGCGTCTGTCCGCCCTGAACACGGAGCCTGGAGCCGGGGCAAGGAGCGTCTGTCCGCCCTGAACACGGAGCCTGGAGCCGGGGCAAGGAGCGTCTGTCCGCCCTGAACACAGAGCCTGGAGCCGGGGCAAGGAGCGTCTGTCCGCCCTGAACAGCTGAACACTGAGCCGGAGCAAGGAGCGTCTGTCCGCCCTGAACACGGAGTCTGAGCAAGGAGCGTCTGTCCGCCCTGAACACGGAGCCTGGAGCCGGGGCAAGGCGCGTCTGTCCGCCCTAAACAGATGAACACGGAGCCGGGGCAAGGAGCGTCTGTCCGCCCTGAACACGGAGTCTGAGCAAGGAGCGTCTGTCCGCCCTGAACACGGAGTCTGGAGCCGGAGCAAGGAGCGTCTGTCCGCCCTGAACACGGAGTCTGAACAAGGAGCGTCTGATCGTCCTCAGCCCGGAGCCTGGAGCCGGAGCCTGGACAACGGGGCCCCAGTCCGCTTTCTAGCCCGGAGCTGGAACCGCGGAGCCTGTTCCCGGAGCTGGAGTCCCTGTCCGCCCTGAACACCGACCTGGAGCCGGAGCAAGGAGCGTCTGGCCGCCCTGAACACAGACCTGGAGCCGGAGCCGTCAGCTGGAACACGGAGGCTGGAGCTTGGAGCCTGGACGCTGGACCCAGAGCGAGAAGCCCCCTGTCCGCCTGGAGCGCGGAGCCCGCGTCCGCCATGAACACAGCCTGTTGCCTGGACATGGAGCCCCTGTCCGCTCGGAGCCTGCAGCTGAACCCGGAGCAAGGAGCCTCTGGCCGCGCTGAGCCGGAGCCCGTGTCCACCCTCATCACTGAGCCTGGGCGTGCAGTATCAAAATAAACTCAATCCTTCTGCGGTGCAGGTGCCGCAAGCTCTCTGTAACTCCCATTTGTTTTTTATTACTGAGGACACAAACAGCTGCAGATTTGATAATCTGAAGTAAAACCATTAGCCAATAGTGTTTTATTATTATGTCCCGAAAGGGATCAATAAAAGTCTTACGCGCAGCAGCACGACACATGTAAACATTGCACTCCATAGACATCATAATAAACGACACAAAGTTTAATATATGTAAACAAATAAACAATATAGTCCAAAGACAAAAACAATGTCCCCATGTCATGATCGCCGGATCTGCCTGACCTGTTAAATTACTCCGGCAGTTTGTGTTTTGATGAACCTCAGCTGGTAAGGGAGACAAATCGTCTGTCCATTCCCCCAGAGACGCTGCCTGACCCAACAAATTCCCCCGGCACTTTAGAACCTCTGATTCATATAGCTCACGGAAACAGGCCATTCGGCCTAACTCGTCCCTGCTGACCAAGTTGCTCCATTTAAGATAGTCGGTATTTTGCCTGCCTGCCTCTGAAGTTCACTTGGAAACGACAAAAGGCTTCGGGACGCTCGATCGCGGGGCCTCTGTTGTTCGCTCCAGGCTCAGCCCCGAATCAAACTTTGTTCGCTTAAGCTACATACAAAGTGCTGGAGTAACGCAGCGGGTCAGGCGTTATCTCTGGAGAAAAAAGGCTGGCTGATGATTCGGGTCGGGACCTTTCTTCAAGGACTTCTTGAGAAGAGAGGTCCCGACTAGAAACGTCACCTATCCATGTTCTCCAGTTATGCTACTTGATCCCTGAGTTACTCCAGCGCTTTGTGTTTATTTTAGGTATAAACCAGCATCTGCGGTTCCTTGTTTTTACATATAAAAACGTAGAAAATAGGTGCTTCGAGCCAGCACCGCCATTCAATATGGTCATGGCTGATCATCCACAATCAGTACCCCGTTCCTGCTTTCTCCCCATATCCCTTGATTCTGTTAGCCCCAAGATCTATATCGGACTCTCTCTTGAAAACATCCAGTGAATTGGCCTCCACTGCCTTCTGTGGCAGAGAATTCCACAGAGAACTCTCTGGGTGGAAAGGTTTTTCCTCATCTCAGTTCTAAATGGCCTACCCCTTATTCTTAAACTGTGACCCCTGGTTCTGGACTCCCCCAACATCGGGGACATTGTTAGTTTAAGGCTAGAACTGCGTCGTGGACAGCATAAAGAGGCTGAAGGAGGGTCCTGACCCGAGATGTCTCGTGTCCATTCCTTCCACAGATGCTGCCTGGCCTGCTGAGTTCGCCCAGCACGTTGTGCTTAACTCATAATAATCGATATGTTCCGTTTATATTGCCCCCTTCAACGCAGCGAAGGGTATGTGTCCCCGACACGTTTTACAGGAGAGTTTTTTAACTGGATGGTCATAAGATCATGTGATAGTAGAATTAGGTCATTCGGCCCATCAAGTCTACTCCGCCATTCGATCATGCCTGATCTATCTCTCCCTCCTAACCCCATTCTCCTGTCTTCCCCCATAACCTCTGACACACATTCTAATCAAGAATCTATCTATCTCTGCCTTAAATATATCCATTGACTTTGCCTCCACAGCCTTCTGTGGCAAATAATTCTACTGAGGCTATGACTGAGTGGCCGGTGAAAGCCTGAGATGCCAGAGCCTCTTCCTGCCCATGGACAATGAGGAACTGTGCCCACACACACACAAAGGCAAAGACTGAGCTACCACGATCAGTTCAGTTTAGTACAGACACAGTGAAAAGCTAAACGTGTTGTCACGTTTGCAAAATAAAATCGCGACTATTTGCAAACCATGACCCATATTTTTTTACACAAAAAAGGTCAGCGGGTCAGACAGGAACTACAGAGAAAAGAAATAGGTGACGTTTCGGGGGTGGAAGGTTGCAACCTTCACGTAGCCTCGACGAATGCAATCAACCTGCTGGCGTGCACAAACAGAAGATCAAACAGAACAAGTTGTCTTACAACTTTAGGCTGTGCACGCCATACGCACGAAGAAGAAGACCCTTCTTCAGACTGAAAGTCAGCTCCCACCACCCCCCCCCTGAAGAATCTGAAGTTCCTCCCACCCTTTTTTTACGTAAGCATTATTTTTACAGTAAGCATGCGGGTACAGCAGGCAGTGAGGAAAACTAATGGCATGTTGGCCTTCATTGCGATAGGATTTGAGTATAGGAACAAGGAGGTCCTACTGCAGTTGTACAGGGCCCTGGTGAGACCGTACCTGGAGTATTGTGCGCAATTTTGGTCTCCTAATTTGAGGAAGGATATAATTGCTATTGAGGGAGTGCAGCGTAGGTTCACCAGGTTAATTCCCGCGATGGCTGGACTGACATACGATGAAAGAATGGGTCGACTGGGCTTGTATTCACTGGAATTTAGAAGGATGAGAGGATATCTTATAGAAACATATAAAATTCTTAAAGAATTGGACAGGCTACATGCAGGAAAAATGTTCCCGATGTTGGGGAGTCCAGAACCAGGGGACACAATTTACGAATAAGGGGTAGGCCATTTAGGACTGAGATGAGGAAACATTTTTTCACCCAGAGAGTTGTGAATCTGTGGAATTCTCTGCCACAGAAGGCAATTGAGGCCAATTCATTGGATGTTTTCAAGGGAGATTTAGATATAGCTCTTAGGGCTAAAGGAATGAAGAGATATGGGGGAAAAACAGGAACGGGGTACTGATTGTGGATGATCAGCCATGGTCATATTGAATGGCGGTGCTGGGTTGAAGGGCCAAATGGACCTATTTTTCTATGTTTCTATCTACAGGCAGGATTCAGAGCAGAACCCTGACTAATTCTTATTGATAACTTACTCGACCTCCTCCCGTGAGAGGGACTAGTCGGAGTTTACACCTGAAACCTTCCTCCATTTCACCGCGCAGATGCTGCCTGACCCGATCAGTATTTCTGGCATTTTCTCTTTTAATTTCACATTAGCTGCTGTGTTTTGCTTGTGGATGCGTATTTCCACGGCAGCTTTGCGGCAGTTAGAAGTAGTTTCGGTCGCTGTGCCAGATGTATCCGGTGTGAAGCCGGTGTCAAATAATGTATGCCCGCGATTCCCCAGTCCAACGTGTAAGAAGGAACTGCAGATGCTGGTTTAAACCGAAGATAGACACAAAAAACTGGAGTAACTCAGCGGGACAGGTAGCGTCTCCAGAGAGAAGGAATGGGTCGAGACCCTTCTTCAGACTGATGTCATGGGAGAGGGAGATAAGGAAGTGTAGGGTGTGAAAATAGGGAATGGCAGCGTCAGACTGCTGATGCGTGTTGTTTTCTAAGGAAGGCAGAAAGGAAAAATGTCACCAAGGAGGTTTACTAACTTGGTTATTGAAAACATTCATACACCTTCAGTTCCCTCAATGTCTCCACTGGTCCAAAGCTTAATTACAGTGGATACTATTTACCAGCTGGAGGCATAGAATAAACAACGGAGTAAGCAGGTTTCTAATCTTCCCGAGACTGCTGTTAGGAAGAAAGGAAACGAGAGATATATGCAACTGAAGTCTGCCAGTCAAGGAGTCCAGAAGCCAGTTGCAGATAGAGGTCCTAAGACCATGGTCCATACCAAATTAGCTCATCTCTAAACTTATGGACATGGTCTAAAGGCCTCCACCTACTGGACTCCTTGGCTGGTCTATCTTCCCGAATACATTGTTCCACCCAGAGGCTTCTGGTGGTGCTTCGTCATGTTGATAGGTTCTAGGCCGTGAAACAAGGTGTTTAGTATTGGAATCATTTCTACGGCGCTGAAAATGCTGGATAATTTAATGTGAAATAGTGTAGCAGAAAGATTTGGAGCCTGCTCCATCATTCAGGAAGCAGGAGGAACTGCCGATGCTAGTTTACAAAAGATAATACATAGGGTGGCACGGTGGCGCAGCGGTAGAGTTGCTGCCTCTCAGCGCCAGAGACCCGGGTTCGATCCCGACTACGGGTGCTGTCTGTACGGAGTTTGTACCTTCTCCCGCGTAGGTTTTCTCCGAGATCTTCGGTTTCCTCCCACACTCCAAAGACGTACAGGTTTGTAGGTTAATTGGCTTGGTATAAATATAAATTGTCCCTTGTGTGTGCTGGTGGTGGGGTACAGACTCGGTGGGCCGAATGGCCTGTTTCCGCGCTGTATCACTAAACTAAACTACCGACTAAATCTGTGCACGGAAGCTTGATGGTCGGCGTGGACTCGATGGACCCGGGTTCGATCCTGACCTCGGCTGCTGTCTGTGTGGAGTTTGCACGATCGCCCTGTGACCGCGTGGGTTTCCCCCGGGTGCTCCGGCTTACCACCACATCCCAAAGACAGACAGGAGTGTAGGTTAATCGGCCCTCTGTAAATTGCTCCCAGTGTGTATGAAGTAGACGAGAAAGTGGGTTAACGTAGAACTAGTGTGGACGGGTGATCGATGGTCGGCGTGGACTGGGTGGGCGGAAGGGCCTGTTTCCGCGCTGTATCTCCAAACTAAACTACTAAGGGTGTTGGTGGACAAAAATAAATGGAGTAACTCAGCGGGTCAGACAGCATCTCTGCAGAACATGGACGTGCAACGTCTCGGGTCGGGACTCTCCCACAGACTGAAGGTACTACTTGTAGGTGTGTGGCTGGCTTTAGTAAATGACATTCTGTAACGAGAGTGTGGAACCGAGTTCCCCTCACTATTTGAGCATCTTGACTTAGTTCAGGGCAGGGAAATGGAAATGAGAACAGAACTGGGAAAAGGTGCAAGAGATCATATCTTGGGACACATGGTGATTAGTCCTCCCCCCGCCCCCTTCCCCCCTATCAGTCCCCCTCCCCCGCCCCCACCCCGTCAGTCCCCATCCTGTCAACCTCCCTCCCTCCCTCCCCCTCCCCACCCCGTCAGCCTTGGCTTTGAGCTCATCTTCAAAGATTTTCCACCAAGGACGGACACAAAATGCTGGACTAACTCTGCGGGACAGGCATCTTCTCAGGAGAGAAGGAGTGGGTGACTCCAGCATTTTGTGTCTATCCTCGGTTTAAACCAACATCTGCAGTTCCTTCTGCAAATTGAAAAGACTAGGCTTGTATTCACTGGAGTTTAGAAGGATGAGGAGGGGGAGGGGTCTTATAGAAACATATGAAATTATAAAAGGACTGGACAAGTTAGATGCAGGAAAAATGTTCCCAATGTTGGGCGAGTCCAGAACCAGGAGCCACAGTCTTAGCATAAAGGGGAATAAAACCATTTAAGACTGAGGTGAGAAAAAAGTTTTCACCCAGAGAGTTGTGAATTTGTGGAATTCCCTGCTACAGAGGGCAGTGGAGGCCAAATCACTGGATGGATTTAAGAGAGAGTTAGATAGAGCTCTAGGGGCTAGTGGAATCAAGGGATATGGGGAGAAGGCAGGCACGGGTTATTGATTTGGGGACGATCAGCCATGAACACAGTGAATGGCGGTGCTGGCTCGAAGGGCCGAATGGCCTCCTCCACCTATTTTCTATGTTTCTGTGTTTCTATGTTCCAACACATTCCATCTGCTTAACCCCTTCCCAGGACTGGGTTCCAAACGGAACGCCTGTTTTGGGATTCTGATGCCAGGGAATGTCCACGACTCGATCTTCCCAAAGTAGCTGAAATATTGGTTTCTTTAACTTCAAGTAACCTCTGCATTCCCTCTCTCTCCATCCCCCCCCACCCAAGTCGTACCAGCTTCAAAGTCGTCTTGTTGAGTCTCATTGTCTGTAACTCGTTCCCGCCTAGCAATCAGCTAACAAACAATGGCCTGATTCCTATATCATCGTTACTTTTTGCCATTCACTTGTTCTAAATCGCTCCACATCACCGCCTACATCTCTTGTTTCCCTTTCCCCTGACTCCCAGTCTGAAGAAGGGTCTCGACCCGAAAAGTCACCTAGTCCTTCTCTCCAGAGATGCTGCCTGAGTTACTCCAGCTTGTTGTGTCTATCCGTCAGACTGAGATTCACTAATGCACCCAGAGCAGGTGGAGGGCTTTGTGGAGACTGCGTTGGCGACATCCCACCAGCAGTGTCACTGTCGGCAGCCAATGTTTTTGCTACACTCTGTAGCTAAAGTTCCAAACCACTGTTGATTCCCACTCTCCTAAAATTTGAGATCAAGAGGCTTCAGCCCAATCTTTCCCTCCCCATTTGGCAAACCGCCCTCCCAGGATCTTCCCATTGTCCATCTGGCAAATCATCTTCCCAGGAATCTCCATCTCTGGTCTTCATTCCTGAAGATCCAGGAATCTTCACCCACCCCATCCATGGCAAGGACATGATCCACTCTTCAGGTAGCGAGGCCTGTATTTTAGCTGTGGTCTTGTCAAGACCCTCTTTGACTGCGATAATGTTGCAGTAATATAAGACATTGATGAGGCCGCGATTAGAGTATTGTGTTCACTTCTGGGCGCCATGTTATGGGAAAGGTGTTGTCAACCTGGAAAGGGTGCAGAGAAGATTTACGAGGATGTTGCCAGGACTCAGGTGCCTGAGCTATAGGGAAAGGTTGCGGATGCTCGGATGCTATTCCTTGAAGCCCAAGAGGAGGAGGGGTGATCTTATAGAGGTGTACAAAATCATGAGAGGAATAGATGGGGTAGACTCGGAGAGTTTCTTGCCCAGAGTAGAGCCGCTACCTCACAATTTGAGGCTCGAGTTCGACCTCGAGTGCTGTCTATGTTAGGTTTGTACGTTCTCCCCGTGACCGTTTGGGTTTTCTCCAGTTTCTTCCCACATCCCAAAGACGTGCGGGTTTGTAGGTTAATCGGTCCTCCGTAAAATTGCTCCTCGGGGCTAGGGAGTGCGTAAGAGAGACAGATAACACAGAACTGGTATGAACGGGTGATAAGACATAGGAGAAGAATTGTACCATTCGGCCCATCTAATCTACTCCGCCATTCAATCGTGGTTGATCTGATTTTACCCGATCAATGGTCGGCATGAACTAAACTTATTTTTCTTGCGTGTGGCGTGCACAGCCTAAAGTTGTAGGACAACTTGTTCTATTTGATCTTATTTGATTGTACACGCCAGGTTGATTGCATTCGTCGAAACAGGGCGGACCACATGAAGGTTGCAATCTTCCACCCCACGGACTAAACTAAAAAGCATGGATTTGAATGGGCAGTTGCAGACAGACAGACAGACAGACAGACAGACAGACAGACAGACAGACAGACAGACAGACAGACAGACAGACAGACAGTTTACTATCACATGTGACATGTCACTGTGAAATTCTTCATTTTGCTGACCATTCACAAATCTCATGATCTCCAGAGATGCTGTTTGACCCACTGAGTTACTCCAGCACTTTGCATCCTTTTTGTTGTTGTTGCAAATCAGCATCTGCAGTTCCTTGAATCTAAACCGCCGCTTGTTTTTCTGTTTATTTATCCCAGATCTTAAACATAATTTAAAACATACAGCACAAATTCTGTTGATAAATCTCACACAATTTGTTTTTAAAAAACAGGCTTTAAATGCCACTGTGTCCCCGGGCAGACCAGCTGCAGTCCCTTCCTGACCCTCACTCATAAGGTCATAAGTGAATTAGGCCATTCGGCCCATCACGTCTACTCCACCATTCAATCATGGCTGATCTCTCTTTCTCTCCTAACTCCATTCTCCTGTCTTCTCCCCGTAACCCCTGACACCTGTATCACTCCCCCCCCCCTCCTCTGTTCCTCCAGTATTTCGTGTCCCATTTGTTTGTACATATTTATTAAGCGAATAAAGTTTATTTTGGAAATAAAAACTCTATACAGAGAGTGTGTTGGGAAAACCGCAGGTGCTGGTTTAAATCGAAGGTAGACACAAAATGCTGGAGTAACTCAGCGGGTCAGACAGCATCTGTGGAGAGAAGGAATAGGCGACGTTTCGGGTCACATACTGAGAGGTCTTATTTATTATTTCGCGGTATTGTTCTCTATTTATTTCCTCCAGGCTCTTAAACATTATTCCTTTCATTTTCATATTTCATTTCACTCCCTGAAATTCCCTGAAATCCCAGGCGTCGATAGGTTTCCTCCCCTTCCTTATCTCTGTGCCCCTCTCTCCCCCTAACTCTCTGTCTGAAGAAGGGTCTCGACCCGAAAAGTCACCCATCCCTTCTCTCCACAGATGCTGCCGGTCCCGCTGAGTTACTCCAGCGTTTTGTGTCCACAGTCGCTGAGCGTTGCCAAGGGATTGCACAAACAAACGCCAGCAGCAGCCGGGCTCCCGGGTAAGTACAGCACTGGCGGCGGTAGATTTAATAGGGGCAACAAATGACCTTCTTAACACATTTCTTTGGGGGGGGGAAAGGCTGGAGTAACTCCAGTAACTCAGTTGGGTCAGGCAGCATCTGTGGAGAACATGGATAGGTGATGTTTCACAGAGTGCTGGAGTAACTCAGGGGGTCAGGCAGCATCTGTGGAGAACATGGATAGGTGATGTTTCACAGAGTGCTGGAGTAACTCAGGGGGTCAGGCAGCATCTGTGGAGAACATGGATAGGTGACGTTTCGGGTCGGGACCCACGCCGACCATCGGTCTGAAGAAGGGTTTCGGCCCGAAACGTTGCCTATTTCCTTCGCTCCATAGATGCTGCCTCACCCGCTGAGTTTCTCCAGCATTTTGTCTACCTTCGATTTTCCGACCAGTTCTATGTTATCCCAGTAGAGACAAGGAACTGCAGATTTAGTTTTAGTTTAGAGATACAGAGTGGAAACAGGCCCTTCGGTCCATCACCGACCGACCAAACATTACCCATAGTTCTATCCTACGCATTGTGAGTAAGTTTACAGAAGCCAATTAACCTACAAACCTGTACATCTTTGGAGTGTGGGAGGAAACCGGAGCACCCGGGGAAAACCCACGCATGTCACGGGGAGAAGGTACAAACTCCGTACAGACAGCACCCGTAGTCAGGATTGAACCCGGGTCTCTGGCGCTGTGAGGCAGCAACTCAGCAATGAATGAAAGTTATGCAAAAAAGGTAACGATGTTAAAGGAAACAGGCCACATTGTAAGCTGTTTGTAGGGTGAAAATTAGAAGCGAGTAGATGAGGTTGGAGAGGTGCTAGTGAACCTATGACATAGGCAGAAAAAGAGAAGAGGTCCTGAAAGGAGAATTTAGGGAGTTGGGAGGAGAGTTAAGGAGAAGGTCTGCAAAGGTAACAATCTCAGGATTACTGCCTGTGCCACACGACAGTGAGAGCAGGAATGAAATGAGGTGGAGGATAAATGCGTGGCTGAGGAACTGGTGCAGCGGGCAGGGATTCAAATTTCTGGATCATTGGGACCTCTTTTGGGGAAGGTGTGACCTGTACAGAAAGGACGGGTTGCACTTGAACCCGAGGGGGACCAATATCCTGGCGGGGAGATTTGCAAAGGCTACTGGGGAGACTTTAAACTAGAATGGTTGGGGGGAGGGACTCAAATAGAGAAAGATGGTAGAAAATGTTGGAGGCAGGAGGCAGAGAAGGGAAGCACTCGGACCCAAAATGTAGGGGAGTAAGAAGAAAAAGATAATAAACAGAGAATAAGTGGTGGTGGGTTTCTTAAATGTGTCTATTTTAATGCTAGGAGCATTGTAAGAAAGGTGGATGAGCTTAGAGTCTGGATTGACACCTGGAAGTATGATGTTGTGGCGATCAGTGAAACATGGTTGCAGGAGGGCTGTGATTGGAAACTAAATATTCCAGGATTCCATTGCTTCAGGGGTGATAGAATTGGAGGGGCAAGAGGTGGGGGTGTTGCATTGCTTGTCAAGGAAGATATTACAGCAGTGCTTTGGCAGGATAGATTAGAGGGCTCGTTTAGGGAGGCTATTTGGGTGGAGCTGAGAAATGGGAAAGGTGTAGCAACACTTATAGGGGTGTATTATAGATCGCCAAATGGGGAGCGAGAATTGGAAGTGCAAATATGTAAGGAGATAGCAGATATTAGTAGTAAGCACAAGGTAGTGATTGTGGGAGATTTCAATTTTCCACACATAGACTGGGAAACACATTCTGTAAAAGGGCTGGATGGTTTGGAGTTTGTAAAATGTGTGCAGGATAGTTTTTTGCAGCAATACATAGAGGTGCCTACTAGAGAAGGGGCAGTGCTGAACCTCCTGTTAGGAAATGAGACAGGGCAGGTGGCGGAGGTAAGCGTTGGGGAGCACTTCGGGTCCAGTGATCACAATACCATTAGTTTCAATATAATTATGGAGAGGGTCAGAACTGGACCTAGGGTTGAGATTTTTGATTGGAGAAAGGCTAACTTTGAGGAGATGCGAAAGGATTTAAAAGGAGTGAATTGGGACATGTTGTTTTATGGGAAGGATGTAGAAGAGAAATGGAGGACATTTAAAGGTGAAATTTTAAGAGTACAGAATCTTTATGTCCCTATTCGGTTGAAAGGAAATAGTAAAAATTGGAAAGAGCCATGGTTTTCAAGAGAAATTGGACACGGTTCGGAAAAAGAGAGAGATCTACAATAATTATAGGCAGCATGGAGTAAATGAGGTGCTTGAGGAGTATAAAGAATGTAAAAAGAATATTAAGAAAGAAATTAGAAAAACTAAAAGAAGATATGAGGTTGCTTTGGCAAGTAAGGTGAAAGTAAATCCAAAGGGTTTCTACAGCTATATTAATAGCAAAAGGATAACAAGGAATAAAATTGGTCCATTAGAGAATCAGAGTGGACAGCTATCTGCAGAGCCAAAAGAGATGGGGGAGATACTGAACAATTTCTTTTCTTCAGTATTCACCAAGGAGAAGGATATGGAATTATGTGAGGTATGGGAAACAAGCAGAGTAGCAATGGAAACTGTGAGATTCAAAGAAGAGGAGGTGCGGACACTTTTGAAAAATATGAAAACGGATAAGTCTCCAGGTCCTGACAGGATATTCCCGAGGACATTGAGGGAAGTTAGTGTAGAAATAGCAGGGGCTATGACAGAAATATTTCAAATGTCATTAGAAACGGGAATAGTGCCGGAGGATTGGCGTACTGCGCATGTTGTTCCGTTGTTTAAAAAGGGTTCTAAGAGTAAACCTAGCAATTATAGACCTGTTAGTTTGACGTCAGTGGTGGGCAAATTAATGGAAAGGATACTTAAAGATAATATATATAAACATCTGGATAAGCAGGGCCTGATTAGGAACAGTCAACATGGATTTGTGCCTGGAAGGTCATGTTTGACTAATCTTCTAGAATTTTTCGAAGAGGTTACTAGGGAAATTGATGAGGGTAAAGCAGTGGATGTTGTCTATATGGACTTCAGTAAGGCCTTTGACAAGGTTCCTCATGGAAGGTTGGTTAAGAAGATTAAATTGTTGGGTATTAATGGTGGAGTAGCAAGATGGATTCAACAGTGGCTGAATGGGAGATGCCAGAGAGTAATGGTAGATGGCTGTTTGTCAGGTTGGAGGCCGGTGTCTAGTGGGGTGCCTCAGGGGTCTGTGTTGGGTCCACTGTTGTTTGTCATGTACATCAATGATCTGGATGATGGTGTGTAAAATTGGATTAGTAAGTATGCAGATGATACTAAGATAGGTGGTGTGGTGGATAATGAAGTAGATTTTCAAAGTCTACAGAAAGATTTAGGCCATTTGGAAGAGTGGGCTGAAAGATGGCAGATGGAGTTTAATGCTGATAAATGTGAGGTACTACATCTCGGCAGGACAAATCAAAATAGGACGTACATGGTAAAGGGTAGAGAATTGAGGAATGCAGTTGAACAGAGGGATCTAGGAATAACTGTGCATAGTTCCCTGAAGGTGGAATCTCATGTAGATAGGGTGGTAAAGAAAGCTTTTGGTGTGCTGGCCTTTATAAATCAGAGCATTGAATATAGAAGTTGGGATGTAATGTTAAAATTGTACAAGGCATTGGTGAGGCCAATTCTGGAGTATGGAGTACAATTTTGGTCGCCTAATTATAGGAAGGATGTCAACAAAATAGAGAGAGTACAGAGGAGATTTATTAGAATGTTGCCTGGGTTTCAGCAACTAAGTTACAGAGAAAGGTTGAACAAGTTAGGTCTTTATTCTTTGGAGCGCAGCAGGTTAAGAGGGGACTTGATAGAGGTCTTTAAAATTATGAGAGGGATAGACAGAGTGGACGTGGATAAGCTTTTCCCACTGAGAGTAGGGAAGATTCAAACAAGGGGACATGACTTGAGAATTAAGGGACAGAAGTTTAGGGGTAACATGAGGGGGAACTTCTTTACTCAGAGAGTGGTAGCTGTGTGGAATGAGCTTCCAGTGGAAGTGGTGGAGGCTGGTTCGATTTTATCCTTTAAAAATAGATTGGATGGGTATATGGACGGGAAAGGAATGGAGGGTTATGGTCTGAGTGCAGGTAGATGGGACTAGGGGGAAGTATTTATTTAAAAAAATAAAAAAATAATAAAAAATGTTCGGCACGGACTTGAAGGGCCGAGATGGCCTGTTTCCGTGCTGTAATGGTTATATGGTTAACCTGAAAGCACTGTCCGGGGTCCCTGGGCAGTCAGTGACAACCCAGTGGTATGAATTTTTATTTCTCTAATTTTAAATAACCCTTGCATCCCCTCTCTCTCTGCCCCTCACCCACCCTAACCGTCGTTCTGCTTAGTTTCACTGTTTGTAGCCACTCGTTATCACCTTATCCACAGCCAACAATGGACCATTGTGGGCTCCACATTTCCTTGATCATCCTAGCTGGCTTTGATTTGTTTTAATACCTTTGTTCTGTAGCTATTCACACCTCTAGTCCCCCCCCCCCCGACTCTCAGCCTGAGGAAGGGTCTCGACCCGAGACATCACCCATTCCTTTTCTCCATTTTATGTCTATCTTCGGTGTAGACCAGCATCTGCAGCTCCTTCCTACACGTTCTCCAGAGATGCTGCCTGACCCGCTGTGTCACTCCAGCATGTTGTGTCCATCTTCAGTGTAAGCCAGCACCTACAGTTCCTTCCTAAACATATTTCTTGAAAATCTCCTTTGTCACGGTGGCACAGCTGGTAGATCTGCTATCTCACAGCACCAGAGAGCCGGGTTCGATCCTGACCTTGGGTGTGGGATGTCTTTTGGTTTAGTGAGGGAGGCTGGGGGAGGTGAAGCAGGTCAATGTTGGGCGGTGTCGGATACTCCCACCTAGTGGCTGTGCCCGATACTGCAGCTCATCCACACTTGGTCCTGAATACACTCAGAAGATTATTCTAACGCAGAAGAAATGAGGAGACACAAGGAACTACAGATGCTGGGTTTTTTTTAAAGACACAAAGTGCTGGAGAGTGTCAGGCAGCATCTCTGGAGAACATGGATAGGTGATGTTTCAGATTGGGACCCTTCTTCTCAAATGAAGAAGTGTGAAGAAGGGTCTCGACCCTAAACGTCATCTATTCCTTCTCTCAGATCAGATTCAGATTCAGATTCAACTTTATTGTCATTGTGCAGTGTACAGTACAGAGACAACGAAATGCAGTTAGCATCTCCCTAGAAGAGCGACATAAATATGAGCTCTCCAGAGACGCTGCTTGCACCGCTGAGTTACTCCAGCACTTTCTGTCTATCTTCGGTGTAAACCAGCATCTGCAGTTCCTTCCTACACACGAGGAAGTGTTTGATTGATTGATTGCAAGATACACAGAGTCCACGCCGACCAGCAATCACCCAGTCACACTAGTTCTGCGTTATCCCACTTTCTCATCCACCCATCGACAACTAGGGACAATTTACAGAGGGCCAATTAACCTACAAACCCGCGCGTCTTTGGAATTTGCAAGGAAACTGGAGCACTGGCTTGTAGCGGTTGTAGGAGTGTCGGTGGTTATGGGGAGAAGGCAGGAGAATGGGGTTCGGAGGGAGAGATAGATCAGCCATAATTGAATGGCGGAGTAGACTTGATGGGCCGAATGGCCTAATTCTGATCCTATAATTTGTGAACACCCGGAGAAAACCCACGCAGGTCACTGGGAGAACGTACAAACTCCGTACAGACAGCACCCGGAGTCAGGATGGAACCCGGGTCTCTGGCGCTGTGAGGCAGCAACTCTACCATGCTGAGCACTCATGGTGCTTCCTGTGTTTAGACTTTGACTTCATCACTTATTTTGTCAGAAGGAAGTCCCCTTTGCTTTCTGTGGTGACAGTGAGTGGTCGCTGGTCAATGCCTGCAGCACCTTGGTGACCACAGAACAGGAGATAGAAAATACCGCAGAGACCAGAATCAAACGACAGAAAAGACTGCAAATGTTCCACAGGTCAGACAGCATCTGTAGAGGCCGAGGCTTCCACATCATCATCTTTTAGGGCGGCACAGTGGCGCAGCTTGTAGAGTTACTATCTCACAGCACCAGAGACACAGCTTCGATCCTGACCTTGGGCGTGTGTCTGTGTGCGGAGTTTGCACGTCCTCCCTCTGACCCTGGGGGGGGGGGGAGGGGGGTTCCTGGGGTTTCCTCCCACTTGCCAAAGAAATGAAGGGTTGTCGGTTAATTGGCCCTCTGTGAAACTGTCCCTAGTGTGCAGGGAGTGGATGAGAAAGTGGGATGACATAGAACTAGTATCTTCAAGACAGCAAGTGATTGGAATACCTTGCCAGCCAGCATCAGAGATCTCCAAAACATCAACACATACAAAGATGCATCTCCAAAAGCACCTCCATCTCAACTAGTACATCCACCACCATCATAGTGCTGAGTGAAGCTCTACGTAGAGTTTTCCAGCGTACTACATCCAGATCCAATTAATTATAGGAAGGATGTCAACAAAATAGAGAGAGTACAGAGGAGATTTATTAGAATGTTGCCTGGGTTTCAACAACTAACTTACAGAGAAAGGTTGAACAAGTTAGGGCTTTATTCTTTGGAGCGCAGAAGGTTAAGGGGGGACTTGATAGAGGTCTTTAAAATGATGAGAAGGATAGACAGAGTTGACGTGGATAAGCTTTTCCCATTGAAAGTAGGGAAGATTCAAACAAGGGGACATGACTTGAGAATTAAGGGACAGAAGTTTAGGGGTAACATGAGGGGGAACTTCTTTACTCAGAGAGTGGTGGCTGTGTGGAATGAGCTTCCAGTGAAGGTGGTGGAGGCAGGTTCGTTTTTATCATTTAAAAATAAATTGGATAGTTATATGGACGGGAAAGGAATGGAGGGTTATGGTCTGAGCGCAGGTATATGGGACTAGGGGAGAATACGTGTTCGGCACGGACTAGAAGGGTCGAGATGGCCTGTTTCCGTGCTGTAATTGTTATATGTTATATGTTATATCCAGATAGTGTGACTGGGCGATCGCTGGTCATTGTGGACTCAGTGGGCCGATGCTGGGTTGGGTGAGGTGGGCGAGGGGGGGCAAGGTATATCTCCACCTTTCTTTTTCTCTTTTTTAATTTCTATATCTCTCTGCCACACTACCTCGGTAGTTTCGGGGACTTTCTTTTGTTCTTTTTCGATCTATCTTTTCACTTGCTACTTTTTTTCTTTCTTGTTCTCTTTTTCTTTTCTTTTTTCATTTTCATAGTTTAGGTTATAAGGTTAAAAATGAAGCTGTATAATTGTATAATTAATTGTCTAATTTTCGATGCCAAATGTTTTATCTCTGTACAATCGCTTCTAATAAAAATAAATTTAAAAAATAAAAAAAATAAAAATGAAACTAAACTCGTGTGAACGAACGGGCGATCGCTGGTCATTGTGGACTCGGTGGGCCGAAGGGCCTGTTTCCGTGCTGTATCTCTAACCTAAACTCATGTAAATGGGTGATCGCTGGTCGGTGTGGACTCGATGGGCTGAAGGGCCTGGGACCTATGCTGGATCTTTCAATCCTCAGACCCCATCACTGTTTGGAAACACTAACTGTGTCTCTCTCCACAGCCACCGAGGGTTTTCAACGCCTTTTGGAGACCATCTGTAATGTTACAACCAGACCGGCTCCTGTGAGCAGCAGTGGGTTGTGCTTTACTGGTGTAAAGGAGATGTCGGGCCAGATTTCGGAACGACCCAGAGCACCGCTGTCCACTCATCCGCGTGTAGCTCGAAGATTAAACCAGCTGCGGAAATACTTGGATGCAACTGGGCTTCAGAAGTGCATGGAGGATATCAGTGCCCAGCTACTGAGGAGGACGGAGTTACCACCAAACCCGTATCCGGGACTTCTCTGTCAGATACAGCAGCAGGCGGAGAGGTAGGAATAAGGGGGCTTGTTCCTGTATCCTGGACACACACACCAGTGGCGCAGCGGTAGAGACCCGGGTTCAATCCCGACTACGGGTGCTGTCTGTACGGAGTTTGTACGTTCTCCCTGTGACCGCGTGGGTTTTCTCCTGGTGCTCCGGTTTACCCCCACACTCCAAAGGCGTGCAGCTTTGTAGCTTAATTGGTTTGGTTAAAAATCCACCCTAGAGTGTAGGATAGTTTTAGTGGTCGGCATGGTGGGCCGAAGGGCCTGATTCCATGCTGTATCTCTAAACTAAACTGAACTAAACTAAAAAAAAAAATTGATCAGTTGATAACATACTCTATGGGCAAACGGGACTAGCTTAGATGGGGCATCCTCTACTGGAGCAGTAGAGAGGGTCTCACAAAACACCTTTGCTTTAAGGTGAGAGGGGGAATGTTTAAGGGGCAAGTATTATACAGAGGGTGGTGAGTGTCTGGAATAGGCTGCCAGGGGTGGTGGTGGAGGCACATAAAACAGTGGCATTTAGGAGACATTTAGATAGGCACGTGGATATGCAGGGATGGAAGGATATGGATCAATTTTTTAGAAGCTGCAAATGCTGGAGCAACTCAGCGGGTTAGGCTGAAGAAGGGCCCCGACTGGAAATGTTGCCTATCCATGTTCTCCAGAGATGCCGCATGACCGGCTAAGTTACTCCAGCGCTTTGTGTCGTTTTTGTTGTTGTAAATCAGCACCTGCAGTTCTTTGTTTCAGCAGAGGAGATGAGTACAACTAGGCATCAAGCACGGCACAGACATTGTGGGCCGAAGGGCCTGTTCCTGCGCTGCACAGTTCAACGTTCTATCAAAAACGTGACAAGGATTTAGGATCATGAGGGGAAAAGACAGGGTCTTTTCTCCAAGTTAGAGGAACCAAGAACTAGAGCGCATTGGTTTAAGGTACGAGGGAGCTTCAAGCTCACATCTAATGTCACATACACCAATTGGTACAGTGGAAGATAGGAACCAAAGGACAACTTTTTCACACAGTAGGCGGAGGGTGAATGGAATGGGCTGCAGGGGAGGTAGTTGAGGCAGGGACTATAACAACATTTAACGGCCATTTGGACTGGTCGATGAATATGAATGGTTTAATGGAGCTTTATTTACCACATGTGGAACTGCACGATGAAATTCTTCTATCATATTTACACATGCAGGTTTTGGAGCCATTTCCAAACTCCAAAGTCAGGTCTGCCCGTGTGCTCGGTCTAGTGGAGCGGCTCCCGATCCAGGCGAGCCCCAGGCTCCTGCAGGGCCTTCCTCCGTCGCCCTCGACCGGCTTGGCCCGCCAACCCTCCCCTCTCCTCTCCTCTGCTCGCCCTCTCCGTGTCCAGCCGACCTTGACGTCACTCCTCGCGTCCGAAGTCTCCAGCGGCTCCCTCCCGGCACCCTGGGGCAGTAATAGAGTTGCTGCCTTACACCGCCGGACACACGGGTTCAATCCTGACCTCAGGTCTCTCGAACCTGGAAAGGTTTAGAGGGAAGATAGACACAAAATGCTGGAGTAACTCAGCGGTTCAGGCAGCATCTCTGGATAGAAGGAATGGGTGGCGTTTCGGGTCGAGATCGAGACCCTTCTTCAACCACAACCACAAGGTTTAGTGGGATATTGGTCAAACACAGGAAAATGGGGCTAGCGTAGATTAGAAAAATATGTGCAGGAGTAGGCCATTCGGCCCTTCGAGTCAGCACTATCATGGCTGATCATCTAAAATCAATGCCCTGCTTTCCCCCCATATCCCTTGATTCCTTTAACCCTAAGAGCTAAATCTTATGGGCCTGTCCCACTTACGCAACTTTTACGGCGACTGTTAGCACCCGTCATAGGTCGTTGCAGGTCACCGAACATTTTTAACATGATGAAAATCCAGCGGCTACCAGAAAGACGCTACGACTCTTTGGGCGACTGAGGAGACGACTCACGACCGTACACCCTGGCGACATGTTGCAGGGTGAAGCCTGTATGGTCGTGAGTAGTCACCCAAAGAGTCGTACCTTGTTCTGGTCGCCGCTGGATTTTCAACATGTTGAACATTTTCGTCAGTCGCCGAAAAAGTTGCGTAAGTGGGACAGGCCCATAACTTTCTTTTGAAATCTTGCATCTTTGTTGGCATGGACGAGATGGGCTGAAGGGCCTGTTTCTGTGCTGTGTGACTCTAATAACGAATTGATTGCTTATGGTTTGCTGTTCTGCAGTGAGAACCATTACAATAACCAACCCAATCTCCCGGTGGCTCAGCACTTCAACTCCCCCTCCCATTCTGAATCTGACCTTTCTGTCCTGGGCCTCTTCCATGGCCAGAGTGATTCCCACCGTAAATTGGAGGAGCAGCACCTTATATTTCACTTGGGTAGTTTACACCCCAGCGGTATGAACATTGACTTCTCCAATTTCAGGTATTCCCTGCTTTCTCCTCCCCTTCTCAGCTCTCCCACAGCCTACTGTCTCCGCCTCTTCCTTTCTTCTTCCCGACCCCCCCTCCCACCCTCACATCAGTCTGAAGAAGGATCTCGACCTGAAACGTTGCCTATTTCCTTCGCTCCATAGATGCTGCCTCACCCGCTGAGTTTCTCCAGCATTTTTGTCTACCTTTGATTTTCCAGCATCTGCAGTTCCTTCTTGACCATTACAATACTGTGCTTTCTTCGCTATGTTTCTTACCCCTAGGTTTCGCTTAACTAACTCCACGCCACCTGAAAGGATCCTTTCCGATCTGAGTTGGCCCACATTTTCCACGGCGGTCGGATACATCTCAGGTGCAGTAACGCGCGGCGCAGACAGTGTCGTGGTTACCGGCGATGTTCACAGTCACTGACACTCCGCGGGGTCACCGCGACCGAGGTCCCCCACCAGATATCAACCTCTCGCTGTTGCTGTTACAGTCCGCGAATCATCGAGCTTTTACTGTGTGGAAACAGGCCCTCCCGACTACCTGAACCATGCCAACCAAGCTGGCACATTGGACTAGTCCCAAATGGGCGGCACGGTGGCGCAGCGGTAGAGTTGCTGCCTGACAGTGCCAATCCCGGGTTCCCTCCTGACTACGGGTGCTGTCTGTATAGAGTTAGTACGTTCTCCCCGTGACCTGCGTGGGTTTTCTCCAGGTGCTCTGGTTTCCCACACTACACAGGCAAACAGGTTTGTAGGTTAATTGGCTTTGGTAAAATTGTAAACTGTCCCTAGTGCCCTAGGGGGGTGGAAGATTGCAACCTTCACGTGGTCAGCCCTGTTTCGACTAATGCAATCAACTCGACGTGCACAAACGGAAGATCAAATAGAACAAGTTGTCCAACAACTTTAGGCTGTGCACGCCACACGACAGAAGAAGAAGTGCCCTAGGCATAAGCTCAGGGGCGACCGCGCCTTTGCGGTTGCAGCTCCTAGACTGTGGAACAGCATCCCCTTTCCCATCAGAACTGCCCCCTCCATCGACTCTTTTAAGTCGAGACTTAAAACTCATCTCTACTCCCAAGCGTTTCCTGACGTCCTCTGAGCGAGGGCTACATGTATGTAGTGATATTTGTATTTAATCTATGAACCACTGTTGTATATCGTTAGTACCTCCACCAATGTAAAGCACTTTGGTCAACGAGAGTTGTTTTTTAAATGTGCTATAGAAATAAAAGTGACTTGACTTGACTTGACCAGTGTGTGTAGGATAGTGTTAGTGTGCGGGGATCGCTGGTCGGTGCGGACTCGGTGGGCCGAAGGGCCTGTTTCCGCGCTGTATCTCTAAACTAAACTAAATTTTCCCTCCACTGTCATCCACTGACCAACATGCGATGAGGATTCTGTTTATGGCATCTTAATATACTGTAACATTGAACAGTCCAGCACAGGAACTGCCCCCCCCCCAACCGCCCCGGCACACAATGTCTGTGCCGAACATGATGCCAAGACTTACTCTTACCGGTCTGCACGTAATCCATATCCCTCCATTCCCTGCACATCCATGTGCCTATCCAAAAGTCTAAAGAAGGAACCCGACCCGAAACGTCACCTATCCATGTTCTCCAGAGATGCTGCCTGACCCACTGAGTTACTCCAGCATGTTGTGTCTTTTTTTTTTCCATCGAAAAGTCATGGTCATAGAGTGATACAGTGTGGAAACAGGCCCTCCGGCCCAACTCGCCAACACCGGCCAACAATGTCCCAGCTACACTAGTCCCACTTGCTTGCATTTGATCCATAACCCTCCAAACCTGTCCTATTCATGTACCTATCCAACTGTTTCTTAAACAATGGGATAGTCTTTTAAATGCCGCTATTGTACCTGCGTCCACCACTGGCAGTACGTTCCAGGCACCTGCCAACTGTGTGAAAAAACCCTGCCTCACACAACTTCTTTAAACTTTGTTCCTCTCACCTTGAAGCTGTGCCCTCTAGTATTTGAGTGATCCACTGGGCCCTCTCCCCTGCCCTTGTCCCACAACCTCCAATCCCCTTAGATAGCTGCAGTGGAACCCCCCAAACAATCAGGACAGTGCAGCGGTAGAGTTGCTGCCTCACAGCGCCGGAGACCCGGGTTCGATCCTGACGATAGGTGCTGTCTGTACGGAGTTTGTACTTTCCCCCCGTCACCGCGTGGGATTTTCCCATGTTTTCCGGTTTGCAGCCACATTCCAAAGACGTGCAGGTTTGTAGGTTAATTGGGCTCTGTAGATTGTCCCAAGTATGTAGGATAGAACGAGTGGGAACGGGGTGATTGCTGGTCGGCCTGGACTCGGTGGGCCGAAGGGCCTGTTTCCATGCCTTATCTTTAAACCAAACTAAACTAAGCTAAAGATGTGGGGATGTGTAGATATTAATAGTAAGATTAAACGAGAACTTACCAAGTTTGAAGTTTGATCTTTATTTTATGAGGAGTAACGTTGAGGGATTACGTGAAGAAGACCCCGTCCAGCCGCACACGCGTCAATCTTTCAAAGCAGCGGAGTGACAATCACAGACGATAATTACTGAAGTATGATAGTAAGATGCATAAAGATTTAGAACTACCAGCTTGATCCTTTTATGAGGGTGGGAGCGGAGGGCACGTAATCCCTCAACGTTACTCCTCATAAAATAAAGATCAAACTTCAAACTTGGTAAGTTCTCGTTTAATCTTACTATTTTACTTCGGAGTCACGTGAGTGACTATGTGAAGATTTCAAAGCTCTGTGATTTTACACCGTGGATTCAAATCCAGATGTTCACTGCATCGATTGACTCTATTGAGTAAGCACAATCAACAATGCATAACCACAACATTAAATGTAATCAGTTAATGGTTTTATTTATTTTAATAAAAATAACACAAATTAGGCCCATTTATAAGGGGGGATTTAATACTGTATCCAGCACGGCATCACCAAACCCTCTGAGATCTTTAATCTCCTTGTGGTAATACTTGTGAAACATCTGTTCACTTGCCCATCCTGCGGCCGCGAGAATAAGGTCTATTGCACCTCTGAATCCCTGGCCGCTGATGTTGATGCCGCCCTCGTGGAATGAGATTTAAATTTATCAGTATCAATACCTGAATATCTCAACACCTGTTTCAACCATCGTGAAATTGTTTGTGTTGATACTTTCTTATGAGGCTTTTTATGACTAATAAAAAATGCCAATTCGGCGCCTCTTAAAACTTTTGTTGTTTCTATGTAACATTTCACATATGTTACTACACACAGTCGTGAATCTGTAGGATATGCTAAAAATTTCAACTTGCATCCTGTGAACCTGGGTCTACTTTGCTTCAGTAAATCATAGACATAGAATGTCACGGCATTTTGCCCTACTTTCATTCTATCAATTCTGAGTTTCTGTAATGTTTGAACTCTCTGCGCTGAAACTAATGCCATGAGCATAACCAATTTCATGGTAATTTTGGATAATGACAGGGTTTCAACTGGATCCCAACTCCTTAGGAACATCAGTACATCTTTTACATTCCAAATTTTTGTATACCTGGGTCTGGGAGGATTAGAGTTGAAAATTCCTTTCATAAACCTACAGACCCAAGGATGTGCTCCAATTGGAGTTTGTTCTGATTCACTGCTTAAATATGCAGAGAGTGCACTTCGTGCAGTATTAATTGCACTATAACTTAATTTCAATTCATAGTGTAGAGTTGAAAGAAACTCTATTACATCTGAAATTTCTGCTGTGTTATATGCAATATTCTTTCCTGAACAAAACACCTCCCATTTCTTTATATAGGAAATGTACTGCTTCTGGGTACTATTCCTCCAGGCTGCTGTCATAACATCCACCGTACGGTCTGATAATCCTTTTCCAAGATATGCCTTCTTAGAATCTGCAAATCAACAAACCAATACGATTATGTAAAGGATATGATTCATTAGTCACAGGGTGTACAAGCAGTTTAATCTGCTTTGGAATAACCATAAGGGTTTTTTTGATCATTTTTAACACCAGTGGGTACCATACCTGTGTAGGCCAATCTGGTACTACCAAAATCCCTGAGGCTGAATCTTGTTTAATTTTCTGTATGCATTTGTGGATTAAACAAAATGGCGGAAACGCATTCAGAAACATACCACCCCAATGTAGCGAGAAAGCATCCACCGCTACTGCTCCAGGATCAGGTTCCCATGACACATACTTAGGCAACTGGTGGTTCAATCTTGATGCAAACAGATCAATTTCTGGCATTCCAAATTGTGTGATAATTTGTGTGAATATTTTCCGATTTAACATCCATTCTGTATTATCATTAAATTTACGTGATCTTTTGTCTGTAATTGTATTAATTTTTACCTGGTAAATATATTGCTGACAGCCAAATTTTTCTGGCAATACCCCAGGTCCAAATTTCATTCGCTAATTTATCACATGATTCTGATTTTATACTACCCATGTGATTTATGTATGCTACAGCTGTAGTATTGTCAACCTGTACCTGAACATGCACATTTCCCATATCAGTGCAATAAGCTCTAAGGCCGTAAAATGCGCCTAATAGCTCTAGGTAATTGATTCCCAGATTTTCCAGCAAAGGTACTTCATTCACATTCCACCTACCTCCACAGCTGGAAATCATGTTAGTAGCGCCCCAACTCAGCGCACTTACATCAGTCTGTAGAGTGATGGAAGGTGTTTCTACCAGAACTTTTCTGGAAGCATTAGAAACATTGTTAATCCACCATTCTATTTCTGTAATGGATTGAATTGTTAATTTCATGGGCCTGTCAAAATGCCCTCTATTCATTTTTAACGCTTGTACCTTAGCTCTCTGTAAACATTGATAATGCAATGGTCCAAACGTGACCGCTGGAAACCCTGCAATTAATTTGCCTAGCAAGCTTGCCATTTCTCTAATTGAAGGTGTGTCCTCGTTAATGGGTTTTCTGCAACCTTCAATTAACTGCAGCTTTTTATCTTTTGGCAAAGTGATTACCACGTGTTCGGAGTTAATTGTGAACCCTAGGTAATCAATCTTTTTGCTTGGTAACAATTTAGATTTTTGTAGGTGAATAATGAAACCTAATTTCTCAAAATGTATTTGACTCTGGATACTGACAATTTTGCAGCAGCCAAAGTGTCCCCTACAATGAGGATATCATCTAAATAAGCCATTAATACATGGCCCTCAGCTCTTAACAGAGCTAAAATTTGGTTTGAGCAATTTAGTGAATGGTGCTGAAATCAGACCATTGGGCAATGCTTTAAATTGCTATAACTGACATCCATCTAAATTTCAAATATCTTTGATCATTACCATGCATTGCCACAGAATAATATGCATTTTGCAGATCTATGCTTGCCTTGTAGCAATTCTTTGTGACTAGCTAAATGGCATTAGTAAATGTTTCCATTTTGAAATGTTTCTATTGTACATAAAGGTTAAGATTTGTCAGATCGGAAATGATTCTACGTCCACCATCCCTTTTCTAGGAGAATATTCCTAGGAGAATATTTGACACAAACTGATGGTGTTGTTCTCCTGACATTTATATCATCCTTTTCTGCATAAAGTTTTTCAATTCTCCTTTGATCAACCCATTCTCTTCCTTTGAGAAAAATCCGTGACCAGTTTGAATTATGCTGAATTGGAGGATCCAAACGTGGAGAGAACTTAATTTTGAATCCTACAATGCTACATAGAATAAATGAATCATTTGTTATTGATTGCCATTCTTTTAGGAAGAATCGTAACCTTCCCCCTATTTGTGAGTGTGAAACATTTGTTGTGTTTCTTACCAGACCAAGCCCCCTAACCTCGGGGTTTGCCACCGGCAGTTGTTGTCCCCTTCTAGTAGGCATATTGTAACCTCCACGTATCCTCGGTGCAGCACGTCAACGTGTATACGAGAATGATAGGATTGTTCCTTCTCTAGCACCACATTTCGCCTGTAGGGATACTGCCTTCTCACCGCTCTGCTCAGCATAGGTGATCCTTTAGTTTCTTTGCTAGATTTTCTCCAAAACAGATTTAGGCATTTGTATATTGCATGGTTTGCAGAGCCTGCATACTTAGGATGAATATTTGGTCTTATTGCATTTTTATGAATACAATTTATTTCAAAGTGCGCACTACACATGAGTGCTACATTTTGTTGTGAATACGATATATAACCTTCATCCAAACCACTGACCCCGAAATTTCAGCACTTGTGTAATTTCAATTCTTGTGAGCGTAAACCACTGCTCAAATTACCCATATCAAGTTTATTCACTGCTGTAACTGCTACAATTTCCCGGATCTCATATTTTTTGATAGTCTCATCCATGGTTAATTCCTGGGCTGATGGGAGAGTAGATAATTTATAGTCATAGCTATTTCCTCTCTCAAAGGTTCCCCTGTTACTCTGGGAACAGCAAAGTTTTGTGCCAGCCTTGGAACATTTTTGGCTCTGATAATGGGCTCTGGTCCTTACTTAAATCATCATCTAAATCTAGATATTCATTTTCATGTTGGGTAATTTCTGGCTCCCCTGTTTCAGGTAAGTCTCTGCCAGATTCCCCCTGCGCGGGCTCTCTTGTAGACCCACGGACAGGCAGCTCTGCTTCAGGTGCTGCTGGCGCTGGCTCAATTCTAGGCCAACGCTTCATTATTTTTACTCTTTATATTTGTCGGTGCTGGCACATTTATCATTGCACGTTTGTGCTGCCTTTTGTTCAGGCATTTCTAGTACTGGCTCTCCAATAGGCCAACACATAACTTGCCTTTTTTATGGCATTTTTGGGCACTGGCTCTCCTGTAGGCCAACCTCTTTAATGTTTCTGCACAGGCACTGATGGCTCTCCTGTAGGCCACCCTTGTGCCTGTTCCAAGGCACCTCCTGTGCTATACTTCATTGGCCAACACCGACGTAAATCCTCCTGTGGGGGTTCTTTACAAATCATCTGCCCCATAAGGAGTTAAAAAGTTTTTGACCCTTGCAGTGTAATACTCTTTCCTGCCTGAGGAGGGCATACCTCCGGGTCTGACTCATCCGAGTCTACAGGTCGGGACGATTTTTTTTCTTCTTCTTTTTTCTCAGCCTTGCGCCCGCCCGCGGCGGTTTAACGCACATTCGACCACAACGGGAGCTAATGGCTTCGCTGCCACTGACTCCCCTGACTGATGCCCGCTACCCTTAGGATCTGGGGTTTTACTACGGTGCGTCCCTGGCAGCCTCTCCTTCCCATTCCTCCATAATAAACTTGTGTGGAGCTCCACCAACAAGTCTAAACGGGAAGGAAACGCTCCTGTAAGTGAAAAGTAACTCACTTACCTTCCGACTTTTGCTTTACTTTTGTTTTACTCACCAGCTGGAGGAGCTCCTGCTCCTCCACACACGGTCATGAACGCTATGCGTCTGATCGATAATGACGCGTGTGCGGCTGGATGGGGTCTTCTTCACCTAGTCACTTACGTGACTCCGAAGTAAAATTGGCCCTAGTGTGTGGGATAACGCAGAACTAGTGTGAATGGATCAGTGTGGACTTGGTGGGCCGAATGGTCTGTTTGGATGCTGGATCTCTAAACTAAACTAAACATGTGGGCTTGTGTACGTTAATTGGCCTCTGTGAAGCCCCTGTCCCACTTTCCCGAGTTACTCACAAATTCTCCCGAGTTTTCCCCTTGATTCAAGCTCGGAGAATTACGGTAATAGCCAGCCGTAGGTACTCAGGGCTATTTTTTTACTCGTGGACATTTTTCAACATGCTGAAAAAACATCCCGACTTACCTGATGCCTACGGCTGGCATTACGAGCCCCTACAAAATATCTACGGACTCGTTACGGGCATTCTCCGAGTTTGAATCAAGGGGAAATCTCGGGAGAATTCGTGAGTAACTCGGGAAAGTGGGACAGGGGCTTAAATTGTCCCCCGTGCTGTCTGTGCGGAGTTTGCACATTTTCACCGTGACTCCGTGGGTTTCCTCCGCGTGTCCCAGTTTCCTCCCACACTCCAAAGACGTGCGGGTTTTCAGGTTAATCGGGCCCTCTGTCCATTGCCCCCAAGTGTGTAAGGAGCGGATGAGAATGTGGGATAACATAGAACTAGTGTGAATGGGTGAGCGATGGTCGGCGTGGCTTCGGTGGGCCGTAGGGCCTGTTTCCGTGCCTTACCTTTAAACTAAACTAAACTAAACTACACAAGTGGGGATGTGTAGGTTAATTGTCCCCAGTGCTATCCGTGTGGAGTTTGCACGTTCTCACCATGATTGCCTTTGGTTTCCTTTGGGTGCTCCGGTTTCCTCCCACATCCCAAAGACGTGCCAGTCTGTAGGTCAATTGGCCTCAGTGTGTGTAGGGAGTGGATGAGAAAGTGGGATAACATAGAACTAGTTTTAATGGGTCAGTGTTTCCCATGCTGTTTCACGAAACTAAACTAAACTAAACTAAACTAAACTAAACTTGTAAATAAAAACACTGAACGAACCTCTGCCCCTTTGAAAATCTTCAAGAGAAGAGAAGATCTTGAAAGCTTTCAACAGAGAGTAAAGGGCCTGTCCCACTTGGCGATTTTTTCGGCGACTGCTGGTGTCATAAAAGTGTCGCCAAAAGATTTTGAACATTTCAAAATCCAGCGGCGACAAAAAAAAGTTGCGATTCTTGAAAAAACACTGCGCGCAAACGTCATCACGCCACGTCACGCCGCAAATTTTTCGGTGACTTGATACGTCAGTCAATGATGCCGGCAGTCGCTGAAAAAATCGGCAAGTGGGACAGGCCCTTTAGATTTAGCTCTTAGGGCTAACGGAATCAAGGGATATGGGGAGAAAGCAGGAACGGGGTACTGATTCTGGATGATCAGCCATGATCATATTGAATGGCGGTGCTGGCACGAAGGGCTGAATGGCCTGCTCCTGCACCTGTCTTCTATGTTTCCATGTTTCCATGGTGGATCCCTTGCTGTGTGAGGTGGATGGGGAAGTGAACCATCTTTACATTGCCCAGTGCCAGGCAGCCCACGTTGGATGTGAGCTGGCACCAAGGCCTCTATGGGCAGTTTCCGGAACGCTGCCCTCCTCTCCATGATGTTCCCTCTTGTTGAATCCCGCAGGTGCCGGCCACACGTCCCGTGTGTGGGACTACCTGCTGTCCTACGCTGTGTCTCTCCCGCTCACCTCCAGCAGTACCGCTGGCTGCTGGCAAACGCCACCCTCCCATTGCCAGCCTGCACCAGACCAGCGCTCTCTCGGTGAGTCACCACGTACCGCCCACTCCCCTGACTCAGTCTGAGGCAGGGTCGCGACCCGAAACCTCACCCATTCCTTCTCTCCACAGATGCTGCCTGTCCCGCTGGGTTACTCCAGCTTTTTGTGTCTATCTTCGATTTAAACCTGCATCTGCAGTTCCTTCCCACCCAGCGTGGAAACAGTTCAGCTTGACCCACAAGTGATACAGCCTGGAACAGTCCCTGTGGCAATGAATCCCACAGATTCACCACTCTCTGACACCCAGAGGAGGTTTACAAGAATGGTCCAGGAATGAGTGGGTTAACATATGATGAGCGTTTGACAGCACTGGGCCTGTACTCGCTGGAGTTTAGAAGGATGAGAGGGTACCTCATTGAAACTTACAGAATAATGAAAAGCATAGATAGAGTGGATGTGGAGAGGATGTTCCCACTGGTGGGAGAGTCTAGGACCAGAGGTCACAGCCTCAGAATTAAAGGGCGTTTCTTTAGGAAGGAGATGAGGGGGAATTTCTTTATCAGAGGATGGTGAATTTGTGGAATTCTTCGTCACAGAAGGCTGTGGAGGTCAAGTCAATGGAAATATTTTAAGGCAGAAATAGATAGATTCTTGATTAGTATAGATGTCAGGGGTTATGGGGAGAAGGCAGGAGAATGGGGTTGAGAGGGAAAGGTAGATCAACTATGATTGAATGGCGGAGTAGACTTGATGGGCCGAATGGCTTAATTCTGCTCATAGAACGTATGAATCAAGAAAAGGCTTAAAGGGAGTTACAACAGGACAGAGGAAGGGACAGTCATCACACTTGTAGCACAGTCAGAAACTCATTGCCTCAGAATTAAAGGGCGCTCGGTTAGAAAGGAGGTGAGGAGGAACTTCTTTAGCCAGAGGGTAGTTAATCTGTGGAACTCATTGCCACAGAGGCTGTGGAGGCCAAGTCAGTGGATATTTTTAATGCAGAGATAGACAAATTCTTGATTAGAACGGGTGTCAAGGGTTATGGAGAGAAGGCAGGAGAATGGGATTAGGAGGGAGAGATAGATCAGCCATGATTGAATGGCGGAGTGGACACAAAAAGCTGGAGTAACTCAGCAGGACAGGCAGCATCTCTGGAGAGAAGGAATGGGTGACGTTTCGTATCAAGACCCTTAGTTTATTGTCACGTGTACCGAGGTACAGTGAGAAGCTTTTTTGTTGCGCTCCATCCAGTAAGCGGGAAGACAATACATGATTACAATCGAGCCGTCCACAGTGTACAGATACATGATGAAGGGAATAACGTGAATAACATTTAGTGCAAGGTGAAGCCAGTAAAGACCAATCAAAGATAGGCCGAGAGTCGCCAATGAGGTAAATAGTAGTTACTGAGAATAGACTTTACTGAGGTGCACGGGATTCAAAATGGAAAGGGAAATGAAATACGACCCCGTATGTTATTAAGTTGGAAAGGGTACAGAAGACATTCACCAACATTCCCGTGAGGCCTTACCGAGGTGCCACGGCCGTGGTGCCCACCCGGGAAACCCAAAGACTCGGCGGACCGCCGTACCGGGTGGGAGCGGAAGACTCCGGACACAAGGAGCGAGGGTCAGTGGGAGGGTGAATCGGGGTAATGCCCCCAGCGTTTTCAAGGTCAGCTGCAGGACCCGCGGGACACAGAGACGGCCGGGCGAGGCGAGGAGAGGGACGCGAGGTGGCAGGCCCAGCTGGTCGAAGGTGACGGGGGAAAGGCCCTGCTGGAGCCTGGGGCTCGCTCGGATCGGGAACTGCTCCAGTAGACCGAGTGCGCAGGCCGGCCAGACTATGGACGATGGAAATGGCGCCAAAACATGGCGGCGCCCACATGTGTAAATATGCAAAAAGAATTTCACCGCTGAACCATTGAGCGTGTTACTGAGATTTGTGGGTTTGAGTTACCGGGCAAAGTTGGATAGTCTGGGACTTTTTTCTTTGGAGTGCTGGAGGCTGGTGGCCTGGTCCCCAATGAGACTCTGGAGAGTCAATGGTCAATGGTTAATGGTCAATGGTTAATGGTTCATTGGTCAATGGTCAATGGTTCAATGGTCAATGGTTCAATGGTCAATGGTCAATGGTTCAATGGTCAATGGTTCAATGTTCAATGGTCAATGGTTCAATGGTCAATGGTTCAATGGTCAATGGTTCAATGGTTCAATGGTCAATGGTTCAATGGTCAATGGTTCAATGGTCAATGGTTCAATGGTCAATGGTTCAATGGTCAATGGTCAATGGTCAATGGTCAATGGTTCAATGGTCAATGGTTCAATGGTCAATGGTTCAATAGTCAATGGTCAATGGTCAATGTTTCAATGGTCAATGGTCAATGGTTCAATGGCCAATGGCTCATGGTTCAATGGTCAATGGTTTAACGGGGTATGATCCAGGTGAGCCCCAGGCTGCTGCAGGGCCTCCAGCCGTTGCCTCCATACAGATCGTCCAGCGAATCATCGTCCCTCTCCTCGCCCACCCGCCCACCTTCAGCCGATGTGCCCGGGGAGTGGCCTCCTGCAGCCGACCTTGAGGGTGCGGGAGGAAGGCCAGACCCTGGTTCACTCTCTCACCGGCACTCGGTCTCGTGTCCGTCCTCTTCTCGGGTCCATCCTCCTGAAACAAACTGGAAGAAGTCCCAGGTGTGGAGATGCAAGTTTTAGACTCTCTGTCTCCAGAGCCTCAAGCGCAACACAGTAGGCTGGTCCCGCCCGCGTTACACTGCGGGAGTGCTGTACTGTCAAGAGTGCCGGCCGTCTATCAAAGAAGAAAATTAATTGAGGCATCTCTCTCTCTCAGACAGATGTAGGAAATCTCATGAGTCCAATGTAAATATTGTGGAGCTTTCCAGTACCCAGTGCAGTCTGTACAGCAATGTGGTCCGGATCGAACCCTGGTCTCTGCTGCTGAAAGCCCTGTAAAGGGCCTGTCCCACTTGGGCATCATTTGCGCGTCATTTACGCGACATCCTAAAAATTGGTTGGCGCATCGTGACTCATGTTGGCGTATGCAGTGACGTGCGGCGCTTCCCTATCGCCCCAGGATTTTGGAATGTTCAAAATCCTCGCCCGCCACCTGCGTGACGTATCCCTCGCGCACGCTGACGTACTGATGGCGCACGTGTAGCGCGTGGTGACGCATGGTTACGCACGGTGACGCATGAACATTGCCTATGCTAATTTATTATGCGTCACCGTCCGTAACCATGCATCGCCCGTACACCGTCTGCGCGCCATTTGCGCTTCATTTGAGCGCCGCACCACGTGATCACCCGGGTATAAAGCGCGGCGAGCTTTGAAAAATGTTCGCTGGGAAAATCCTTGCCACGGAGATCGGACAAGTACGAATGACATCGCAAATGGCTCCCAAAAGAAGCAGGGGCCTCAAGAGCACTTGGCGCGTGACTGTCGTACTGCTAGATGATTTTCGCGCGACTGTCGCGCGTCAGTCACTGCCGGCCTGTCGCGTAAATGACGCCCAAGTGGGACAGTCCCTTAAGGCAGCAACGCTACAGCTGCGCCACCGTGTTAATTGTCCCTAATGTGTAGGATAGTGTTAGTGTACAGGGTGATCACTGGTCGGCGCGGACTCACTGGGACGAGGGGCCTGTTTCCACGCTGTATCTCTAAACTAAACTAAAGGCTCAGTTTGTCCGTGAATACATTTGGATCATTTCATCCGTAAACTAATCCATTTTGAACATTCCTGCCTCATTTGCAGGTGCAAGTGTTCTCTGCCCTCACAGGACCGGGCATCTTCACCGGAACGTTCTATGACCTGCCCCCCGCTGTCGATATTCTCGTACATTTTGTCATCATCGGGACAAACGTACAGAGAGCCGTGTCCCGCTTTGTGGAATGTCTCCGGAATGATGTGATCAGGACAATCAAACAGCAACATCACCTCGTCTTCAGGTAACTCCCAGAAACGGGAATGGGATTGGGAATGTTGAGCAGTGCGCACCTTGGATCAAAGATCCCTTATTATCACAGGTACAGATTTTTTGGTACAATGACATTATTTTTTTCAGTAATACAGTTCAGTAAAGTATTGCCGTACCTAAGCACAATACCCGATTAGTACAAAGAAATAGTTCACTGAGACAGCAAGACTCGCCATAGTTTTAGAGATACAGCGCGGAAACAGGCCCTTCGGCCCACCGGGTCCGTGCCGACCAGCGATCCCCGCGCACTAACACTATCCTACACCCACTAGGGACAATTTTTACATTTTCCCAGCCAATAAACCTACAACCTGTCCGTCTTTGGAGTGTGGGAGAAACCGAAGATCTCAGAGAAAACCCACGGGGAGAACATACAAACTCCATACAGACAGTGCCCGTAGTCGGGATGGAACCCGGGTCTCTGGCGCTGCATTAGCTGCAAGGCAGCAACTCTACCACTGCGCCACCGTGACTGACTGGCATGTTTGGGGATAATGCAAAATGGCACAGTGGCGCAACGGTAGTGTTGCTGCCCCACAGCGCCAGAGACCCGGGACCGATCCTGACTACGGGTGCTGCCTGTACGGAGTTTGTACGCTCTCTCCCCCCCGTGACCTGCGTGGGTTTTATCCCAGACCTCCGGTTTCCTCCCAAACTCCAAAGACGTACAGGTTTGCAGGTTAATTGGCTTGGTATGAATGTAAAATACTGTAGGGTAGTGTTAGTGTGTGGGGATCGCTGGTCGGTGTGGACTCGATGGGCTGAATGGCCTGTTTCTGCGTTGTATCTCTAAACTAAACTAAACATGGATATGCAGAGAACTAAGGGACATGGATTATGTGCAGTCAACTAAGAGTTTGCCTTGGCATCATATTCCACATTGAACCAATTACCCCAAGTGTGTAGAATCCGTGGGGTTAGGATGGGAATCTGTGGAGAATAATAAGGGGTTTGAAGTGGCGTCGGCGAGAGTGCGGGGTTGATGAGAGTGCGGGGTTGTTGTGCTTCAGGACCTGTTCCTGCACTTTGTGACTCTCGGCCTCTGTCAGTTGTATCCAGAATATTCCCCCGCCCCCCACCCCCCCCTCCACCCTCCCATTCCCACATTGCCCTGGGCCTCCTCCACTTTCTGTGTGAGGCTCAAAGCAAATTGGAGGAACAGCACCTCATGTTTTGCTTGGGCAGCTTACACCCCAGCGGTATGAACATTGACTTCTCTAACTTCAAGTGACCCTTGCTTTCCCTCTCTCCATCCCTCCCCCATCCCAGGTAGATAAAAGTGCTGGAGAAACTCAGCGGGTGCAGCAGCATCTATGGAGCGAAGGAAATAGGCAACGTTTCGGGCCGAAACCAGCACTTTTGTCTACGTTCAATTTTCCAGTTCCTTCTTAAACCCTCTCCCATCCCAGTTCTCAGGCGAGTTTGACTATCCTCCTGATTAAATTTTACCTCTGTATGCTTCATCGTTAACTTCCCCTAGCTAACAATGGTTTATTCAACATTTTCCTTGATATTCGTCCCCTTAGAACTTCCGGTTTCACACCTTACCCTTCATTGTCACCCTCTCCCCTGACTCTCAGTCTGAAGAAAGGTCTCGACCCGAAACGTCACCCATTCCTTCTCTCCGGGGATGCTGCCCGTCCCGCTGAGTTACTCCAGCATTCTGTGTCTATCTTTGGTGTAAACCAGCATCTGCAGTTCCTTCCCACACATTTTCCAACCCTGACCCTGGAACCTGATCTGTCTCTCGGAAACGAATGCCGAGAAGAATGAGGATAATTGTTATCGCTGTGAGAGAGAAATAGATGGCGTCTACGGTTCACTTCTACGCCTGAATCACTGACGTGCTCCCTGGTCTGATCCTCTCCTGTTTCAGGTTGGTTATTCCTGGTGGACCAAAATGGACAAAAGAAAGTGTTCTCCAGGGTGAGTACTCGCTGTCAGTTCTGTGAACGAGGAGTTGATGATGAAGAGTACAATTCCTTTCTTGTTTAGTTTAGTTTAGAGATACAGCGCGGAAACAGGCCCTTCGGCCCACTGAGTCCGTGCCGACCAGCGATCCCCGCACATTCATGGTGGCGCAGCGGTAGAGTTGCTGCCTTACAGCGAAATGCAGTGCCGGAGACCAGGGTTCGATCCCGACTACGGGCGCTGTCTGTACGGAGTTTGTACGGTCTCCCCGTGACCTGCGGGGGTTTTCTCCGAGATCTCATAACAAGAGGATTTCAGTATAGGAGTAGAGAGGTTCTTCTGCAGTTGTTTAGGGCTCTGGTGAGACCACATCTGGAGTATTGTGTCCAGTTTGGCCTCCGAATTTGAGGAAGGACATCCTTGTGATTGAGGCAGTGCAGCGTAGGTTCACGAGATTGATCCTGGGATGGCGGGATTGTCATATGAGGAAAGATTGAAAAGACTAGGCTTGTATTCACTGGAGTTTAGAAGGATGAGGGGGGATCTTATAGAAACATATAAAATTATAAAAGGACTGGACAAGCTAGATGCAGGAAAAATGTTCCCAATGTTGGGCGAGTCCAGAACCAGGGGCCACAGTCTTAGAATAAAGGGGAGGTCATTTAAGACTGAGGTGAGAAAAAACTTTTTCACCCATAGAGTTGTGAATTTGTGGAATTCCCTGCCACAGAGGGCAGTGGAGGCCAAATCACTGGATGGATTTAAGAGAGAGTTAGATAGAGCTCTAGGGGCTAGTGGAGTCGAGGGATATGGGGAGAAGGCAGGCACGGGTTATTGATTGGGGACGATCAGCCATGATCACAATGAATGGCGGTGCAGGCTCGAAGGGCCGAATGGCCTCCTCCTGCACCTATTTTCTATGTTTTTATGTTTCTCTATGTTCCTATTTTTGGCTTCCTTCCACATTCCAAAGACGTGCAGGTTTGTAGGTTAATTGGCTTGGTAAATGTAAAAATTGTCCAGTATAAATTGTCCACCTTCCAGTATAGTCCCTGGTAGACACTTCGGAAGTGATGACCACAACGTACAAGGTACACTAGGGACAATTTACATTTATACCAAGCCTAATAATCTACAAACCTGTACATCTTTGGAGTGTGGGAGGAAACCAGAGCACCCGGAGAAAATCCATGCGGTCACGGGTAGAACGTACAAACTCCGTACAGACAGCACCCGTAGTCAGGATGGAACCCGGGTCTCTGGCGCTGTGAGGCAGCAACTCTACCGCTGCGCCACCGTGCCGCCCCTATTACTTTGAGTGATGTGGACATTACTGCAGGTCCAGCATCTCCTGCCCACCGGTGACTAGCCTTTAAGCAGGTGGTCTGAGTGGACCTCTTGGGCCACCACAATGTGGTGAAGAAGCTTCCATAGTGATGTGAGATCGACGGTCGCTGGTCTTGAATGTGCGATGATTCTTGCTATTGAGGGAGTGCAGCGTAGGTTTACAAGGTTAATTCCCGGGATGGCAGGACTGTCATATGCTGAGAGAATGGAGCAGCTGGGCTTGTACACTCTGGAGTTTAGAAGGATGAGAGGAGATCTCATTGAAACATATAAGATTGTTAAGGGCTTGGACACGCTAGAGGCAGGAAACATGTTCCCGATGTTGGGGGAGTCCAGAACCAGGGGCCACAGTTTAAGAATAAGGAGTAAGCCATTTAGAACGGAGATGAGGAAACACTTTTCCTCACAGAGAGTGGTGAGTCTGGAATTCTCTGCCTCAGTGGAGGCAGGTTCTCTGGATGCTTTCAAGAGCGAGCTAGATAGGGCTCTTAAAAATAGCGGAGTCAGGGGATAAGGGGAGAAGGCAGGAATGGGGTACTGATTGGGGATGATCAGCCATGATCACATTGTATGGCGGTGCTGGCTCAAAGGGCCAAATGGCCTGCTCCTGCACCTATTGTCTATTGTCTATTGTCTATTGAAGGAAACTCCTCAGGAGGTAGACTTGAGTAGAAAAATCTCAAGTCTGAACCCAAAAGATTATATGGTTTGTAGAGCATGGAAACAGGCCATTCGGCCCAACTTGTCCACGCCCCATCAAAGCTAGTCTATTCCCATTTGCCCACATTTGGCCCATATCCCTCAAACCCTTTCCCATCCATGCACCTGTCCAAATGCCATTCAAATATTAAGCAATACACACAAAGTCCTGGAGTAACTCAGCGGGTCAGGCAGCATCTCTGGAGAAAACCGATGGGTGATATTTCGGGTTGGGACCATTCTCTAGTAGCAGTCTGAAGAAGGGTCCAGACCTGAAACGTCACCCATCCTTATTCTCCAGAGATGCTGCATGACCCGCTGAGTTACTCCGGCACTTTGTGTCTATCGTTGGTATAAACCTGCATCTGCAGTTCTTTGTTTCCACACAAAGTTGTCATAGTACCTGCCAGGCAGCTCGGTCCATAGACCCACCACCCTCTGTGTGGGAATGTTGCCCCTCAGACCAGGAATAGTCCACTGGCTCTGCTTCAGGGAGGGGGTTGGAGGGGTATCCCTGGCACTCAGGTTGATGCTGGTACCGCAGCTGTGGACGGAGTGAGTGGGATCGAGCTTGTCGCTCCCGGGAGAGGCACTGAGGCACGTCACATGCTCTATATGTTCCTGTGCTGTACTGCTGTTTTCAAGAAAGAGTTCGATTTAGCTCTTGGGGCTAAGGGAATCAAGGGATATGGGAAAAAAGCAGGAACGGGGTACAGATTTTGGATGATCAGCCATGATCATATTGAATGGCGGTGCTGGCTCGAAGGGCCGAATGGCCTACTCCTGCACCGATTTTCAATCGTGCATGTTACATGTTCTGTTCCAGGTTCCATCTTTGATAATGGTGTGCCTGTTCCTGTGCTGTACTGCTGCATGTTACATGTTGCATGTTCTATGATGGTGTGCATGATCAATAGACAATAGGTGCAGGAGTAGGCCTTTCGGCCCTTTGAGCCAGCACGCTGATCATCCACAATCAGTACCCCGTTCCTGCCTTCTCCCTATATCCCCTGACTCCGCTATCTTTAAGAGCCCTATCTAACTCTCTCTTGAAAGCATCCAATCGGCCTCCACTGCCTTCTGAGGCAGAGAATTCCACAGATTCACAACTTTCTGCGTGAGAAAGTTTTTCCTCATCTAAATGGCCTTCCTCTTATTATTAAACTGTGTGGCCCCTGGTTCTGGACTCCCCCAACATCGGGAACATGTTTCCTGCCTCTAACGTGTCCAAGCCCTTAATATTCTTATATGTTTCAATAAGATCCCCTCTCATCCTTCTAAACTCCAGTGTGTACAAGCCCAGCCACTACATTCTTTCAACATATGACAATATGACACATATGATCCTGTTGCATGTTCCATGTTGCATGTTGCATGTTCTATGACGGTGTGCGTGATCCTGTGCTGTGCTGCACTGTTGCATGTTGCATGTTCTATGATGGTATGCGTGATCCTGTGCTGTGCAGTGTTGCATGTTGCATGTTGTATGTTCAATGTTCTATGATGGTGTGCATGTTCCTGTGCTGTGCTGTACTGTTGCATGTTCCATGTTGCATGTTGCATGTTGCATGTTCAATGTTCTATGATGGTATGCATGATCCTGTGCTGTACTGTTGCATGTTGCATGTTCAATGTTCTATGACGGTATGCATGTTCCTGTGCTGTGACGTGTTGCATGTTGTATCAGGGCGGGTGCCCAGTGTGCTGTGATGTGTTGCATGTTGTATCAGGGCGGGTGCCCAGTGTGCTGTGCAGTGTTGCATGTTGCATGTTGTATCAGGGCGGGTGCCCAGTGTGCTGTGTTGTGTTGCATGTTGTACCAGGGCGGGTGCCCACTGTGCTGTGTTGTGTTGCATGTTGTACCAGGGCGGGTGCCCAGTGTGCTGTGATGTGTTGTGTTGCATGGTGTATCAGGGTGGGTGCCCAGTGTGCTGTGTTGTGTTGCATGTTGTATCAGGGCGGGTGCCCAGTGTGTTGTGTTGTGATGTGTTGCATGTTGTACCAGGGCGGGTGCCCAGTGTGCTGTGTTGTGTTGCATGTTGCATGGTGTATCAGGGCGGGTGCCCAGTGTGCTGTGCTGTGTTGTGTTGCATGTTGTACCAGGGCGGGTGCCCAGTGTGCTGTGTTGTGTTGCATGTTGCATGGTGTATCAGGGCGGGTGCCCAGTGTGCTGTGTTGTCACTGATCACTCTGTCTGCCCCGTGTCTCTAGGAGGAGGTGATGGGCAAGGCAGATGCACTCCACTCCTGGGTCTCAGCCGCCCTGTTGGTGAGGCAGCCCGTCCGGCTGGAGTGCCTTTGGCGACTGAACGCCAGGGGTGAAGATTTTGCCCGGGGAGCCAAGCTGTACGGCCTGACCATCGTCCAGCCCTCTGAGGGTGGTGTGGAGGAGAGGTACGAGCGCTGGCACCCCATTCCCACACTGGCGTAACCCAGGACAACCAGTGCAGGCTTGGTCCAGCCCAACACATGATCGCGGCCATGTGGCTACATAGACACAGGATAGACACAACAAGATGGAGTAACTCAGCATCTCTGAGAAAAGGAATAGGTGACGTTTCACGTCGAGATCCTTCTTCAGACTGGGGTGAAGAGTCTGAAGGGTCTCGACCCGAAACGTCACCCATTCCTTCTCTCCAGAGATGCTGCCTGTCCCGCTGAGTTACTCCAGCATTTTGTGTCTATCTTTGGTGTAAACCAGCATCTGCAGTTCTTCCCTGCACATGAGAGCGGCTTCACAGTGGTGCAGCGGGTAGAGCTGCTGCCTCACATCGCTTCAGACCCGGGCTCGATCCTGACCTCCCCTACCCTCTGTGTGGAGTTTGCACGTTGTTCCCTGTGACCGGGTGGGCTTTCTCCGGGTGGCCCGGTTCCCTCCCACATCCTAAAGACGTGCGGGTTTGCAGGTTAACTTGCCCTCTGTAAATTTCCCCCTAGTGTGTAGGGAGCGGATGAGAAAGTGGGATAACATAGAACTGGTGTGAATGGGTGATCGATGGTCGGCGTGGACTCGGTGGGCCGAAGGGCCTGTTTCCATGCTGTCTCTTTCAATGAATCAAGTGTGTAGCCCCTCCACCCACCTACCCTCACCCCTCATTTATCCCCTCCACCGCTCCCCAAAGACCTTCCAGTTGTACGTCTCGCTCCCTGGACGAGACAGTGGAGCACATATCGAATTTCCCAGTCTCACGTCCTCTGGTCGTTATTGTGCAGGAAAGAATCTTTCCAGGGTAGACAAAAATGCTGGTTAAACTCAGCGGGTGAGGCAGCATCTATGGAGCGAAGGAAATGGGCAACGTTTTGGGCCGAAACCCTTCTTCAGACTGATGCAGGGTGGAGCAGGAAGAAGAAAGGAAGAGGAGGAGCCCGAGGGCTGAGGGAGAGCTGAGAAGGGGAGGAGAAAGCAAGGGCTACCGGAAATTGGAGAATTCAATGTTTATGCCGCTGGGGTGCAGACTGCCCAAGGTGCTGCTCCTCCAATTTCCGGTGGTGCACACTCTGACCATGGAGGAGACCCAGGACAGAAAGGTCGGAATGGGAGGGGGAGTTGAAGTGCTGAGCCACTGGGAGATCAGGTTGGTTAATGCGGACCAAGTGGAGTTGTTCGGCGAAACGATCGCCAAGCCTACGCTTGGTCCCACCGATGTAGATCAGCTGACATCTAGAGCAGCGGATGCAATAGATGAGGTTGGAGGAGATGCAGGTGAACCTCTGTCGCACCTGGAACGACTGCTTGGGTCCTTGAATGGAGTCAAGGGGGGGGAGGTAAAGCGACAAGTGTAGCATCTCTTGCGGTTGCAAGGGAAAGTGCCCAGGGAGGGGGTGGTACGGGAGGGAAGGGAAGAATTGACCAGGGAGTTACGGAGGGAGCGGACTCTGCGGAAATCTTTCCAGCGTGTGTGTTGACGATGCATTTGTGGGATGAGCGCTGATCACAAAGATGTGGCTCCGTGCCGATCTGTTGCAAGCGCTCTGAGGGTCCCGACCCGAAACGTTTGCCCAGATTTCCTCATGGTAGGACAGGAGGAGTCTCTGTTGGCTCTCTTGGAGCAATTCCATTTATGGAACGGAACAGCACGATCCTCCTCCCTCTCCCCTGACTCTCAGTCTGAAGAAGGGTCTCGCTTGACCTGAAACGTCACCCAGCACCCGAGGTCGGGATGGAAGCCGGGTCTCTGGTTGAAGCAGCGCCATTGGTCCCACCCAGGCAGGTCACGGTGGCGCAGCGGTAGAGTTGCTGCCTTACAGCGCTTGCAGCACCAGTGACCCGGGTTCCATCCCGACTACGGGTGCTGTCTTTACGGAGTTAGTACGTTCTCCCCGTGACCGCGTGGGTTTTCTCCGCGATCTTCGGTTTCCTCCCACATTCCAAAGACGTGCGGGTTTGTAGGTCAATTGGCTTGATGTATGTGTCAATTGTCAAGAGTCAAGAGAGTTTATTGTCATGTGTCCCAGATAGGACAATGAAATTCTTGCTTGCTGCAGCACAACAGAACATAGTAGTCATAAATACAGATCAGATCAGTGTGTCCATATACCATAGAATATATATATATATATATACACACATCAGTAAACAGATAAAGTGCAATAGGCTGATATAGTTCAGAGTTTGTTTGGAGTTGAGTTTAATAGTCTGATGGCTGTGGGGAAGCAGCTATTCCTGAACCTGGATGTTGCCGATTTCAGGCTCCTGTACCTTCTACCTGATGACAGCGGAGAGATGAGTGTGTGGCCAGGATGGTGTGGGTCCTTGATGATGCTGGCAGCCTTTTTGAGGCAGCGACTGCGATAGATCCCCTCGATGGAAGGGAGGTCAGAGCCGATGATGGACTGGGCAGTGTTTACAACCTTTTGCAGCCTTTTCCGCTCCTGGACGCTCAAGTTGCCGAACCAAGCCACGATGCAACCGGTCAGCATGCTCTCTACTGTGCACCTGTAGAAGTTAGAGAGAGTCCTCCTTGACAAACCAACTCTCCGTAATCTTCTCAGGAAGTAGAGGCGCTGATGTGCTTTCTTTATAATTGCATCAGGGTGCTGGGACCAGGAGAGATCTTCGGAAATATGCACGCCCAGAAATTTGAAGTTCTTGACCCTTTCCACCATCGACCCGTTGATATAAACGGGACTGTGGGTCCCCATCCTACCCCTTCCAAAGTCCACAATCAGTTCCTTGGTTTTGCTGGTGTTGAGAGCCAGGATATTGTGCTGGCACCATTTGGTCAATCGGTCGATCTCACTTCTATACTCTGACTCGTCCCCATCAGTGGTACGTCCCACAACAGTGGTGTCGTCGGCGAACTTGATGACGGAGTTCGCATTATGACCGGCTACGCAGTCATGAGTATAGAGTGAGTACAGCAGGGGGCTGAGCATGCAGCCTTGAGGTGCTCCCGTGCTGATTGTTATCGAGGATGACACATTTCCACCAATACGGACAGACTGTGGTCTGTGGATGAGGAAGTCGAGGATCCAATTGCAGAGGGATGCGCAGAGACCCAGATCTGAGAGCTTGGTAACCAGCTTGGAGGAGATGATGGTGTTAAATGCCGAGCTGTAGTCAATGAATAACAGCCTGACATATGAGTTTTTGTTGTCCAAGTGGTCCAGAGCGGAGTGGAGAGCCAGTGAGATCCATCCACCGTTGATCTGTTGTGGCGGTAAGCAAACTGCAGTGGGTCGAGGTTCTTGTCGAGGTAGGAGTTGATATGAGCCATAATCAACCTCTCAAAGCACTTCATCACCACAGACGTTAGTGCCACTGGTCGATAGTCATTGAGGCACATCACCTTGTTCTTCTTGGGCACCGGTATAATTGATGCCCTTTTAAAGCAGGTGGGGACCTCAGACCTCAGAAGTGAGAGGTTGAAAATGTCCGTAACGACTCCAGCCAGTTGGTCCGCACAGGTTGTGTAGTGTGTGTAGGATGGTGTTGATGTGTGGAGATCGCTAGTTGGTGCGGACTTGGTGAACCGAAGGGTTTGTTTCCGCGCTGTATCTCTCAACCCCAGACCCTCAACGCTGCAAATACAAGTCAGTAGAATGATTCCGCCCACAAACGTCACCTATCCATGTTCTCCAGAGATGCTGCCTGACCCGCTGAGATACTCCAGCACTCTGTGTCCTCTTGATGTAAGTACAAGCCCATCCTAACTCAGCACATTTCTCTCCTATCTTTCCCTCTCCCTCTCCCTCTCCCTCTCTCTCTCCATCTCTCTCTCTCTTTCTCTCCCTCTCCCTTTCCCTCTCCCTCCCTCTCTCCATCGCTCTCTCTCCACCTCTCCCCCTCCATCTCCCTCTCCCCCTCTCCCTCTCCCTCTCCCTCTCCATCTCCCCCTCCCTCTCTCCCCCTCCATCTCCGCAGGGTTGTGGATTACTCTGAGCTTCCGCTGACCCACGTGTATTCCAGTGTTTTCCTCCGGCAGAGCCACGCGGAAGCCTACTGTGGGATTTTCATTCCCAGGGAGGAAGCTATAGACAAGGATCTGCAGCAACGTTGGACCAAGGCCACTCACAGCGGTGGGTATCAAACCCTTCACTGCATCCTCCATTCAACATGTCTGAGACTGAGTGAGACTGACTTCCCCCCAATCTTTGCACATCCCCAATCCTTTCTGCTCCTCACTTTAATTTCACGTCTCATGTATTTTGTGTTTTTCTGTTTTATGACTGTTGGCAGATCAATTTCCCTCCTGGGATAAAGAAAGTCATATCAATATCGTGTGTCCCTCCAGGCCATTCAGCCCGTCAGGTCTATGCCACCACTCAAACCTATCCCAGTAGCGGCACGGTGGCGCAGCGGTAGAGTTGCTGCCTCATAGCGCCAGAGACCCGGGTTCTTCAGTCTGAAGAAGGGTTTCGGCCCGAAACGTTGCCTATTTCCTTCGCTCCATAGATGCTGCTGCACCCGCTGAGTTTCTCCAGCACTTTTGTCTACCTTCGATTTTCCAGCATCTGCAGTTCCTTCTTAAACACCCGGGTTCCATCCTGACTACGGAGTGCGGTCCATGCGGAGTTTGCACGTTCTCCCCGTGACCTGCGTGGGGTTTCTCCGGGTGCTCCGGTTTCCCCCCCACATTCGAAAGACGTGCAGGTGCGCAGATTAATCAACGTCCGCCAAAAAATAGTCCCTCGTGCGGCGGTTCTTAACCTGGGGGTCGAGACCCCCTATGGGGGTCATTTGGGGCTTTGTGGGGGGTCATGAAGGGGACACAAATAACAGATCAATTAGTTGAGCCCATGTTTAGGAACCTAACAAAGGTACATACCACATACAGTGTTTTGTTCATGTATGGGTGTACTGGTGCCAAGAAGGTTAAGAACCACTGCCCCAGTGCGTAGGATAGAGCTACTGGACAAGGTGATTGCTGGTCGGCACGGACTCCGTGTAAACAAATGTGCTCTGCACGTCCCTTTAACCTTTCCCCCTCGCACCTTAAGGCTGGGGAAAAAGGTTCTGACTGTCAACCCTACCCGCACCTCTCATAATTTTATTAACTACTATCAGGTCTCCCTTCAGCCTCCGATGATCCAGGGGAAACCAAGTCTGTCTTTCTCCTCTCCTTGTAGCCAAAGTAATTTAAATCCAGGCATCTTTCCTCTATCTTCAAGTAATTCTAGCATTCCCTCTCTCTCCATCCCTCCCCCACCCAAGTCGTTGTGCCAGCTTCAAAGCCGTCTTGTTGAGTCTCGTTGTCAGTAACACATTTTCACCTAGCCCACAGCCAACAATGACCTGATTCCTTTATCATCGCTACTTTTTTGCATATCTTTCATTCATTTGTTCTATATCTCTCCTTATCAACGTCGATATATCTCGTTTCCCATTCCCCTGACTGTCAGTCTGAAGAAGGGCCTCGACCCGAAACGCCACCCATTCCTTCTCTCCAGAGATGCTGCCTGTCCCGCTGAGTTACACCAGCTTTTTGTGTCTGTCTTTCTGGTAAAACTCCTCTGAACCTTTTCTAAAGACAGAAAGTGATTTTGAGTTTAGTTTAGTTTGGGGGTGCAGCGTGGAAACAGGCCCTTCGGCCCAATGAGTCCGCGTCGACCAAGCGCACACTAGCGCTCTCCTACACACTAGGGACGATTTACAATCCTTACCAAAGACAATTAACCTACAAACTTGTACGTCTTTAGTATGTGGGAGGAAACCAGAGCACCCGGAGAAAACCCACACGGGTCACGGGGAGAACGTGCAAACTCCGTACAGACAGCGCCCGTAGTCAGGATGGAACCCGGGTCTCTGGCGCTGTGAGGCAGCAACTCTACCGCTGCGCCACCGTGCTGCCCTAACTCTCTGCTCACTGTGTGTTGTATAGCTGGAGCTGGAGGTGGGGAGTGGCCCAGGAGCTCTCGGGAACGAGTTTCGACTCCGTCCAAGGTGCCTCTCCACGGCTTTCAGTACACGGCGCGGGGCAGCCACTGCCCAGACTCCAGCAGCGTCTTGGAGCCCATCAAAACCAGCATGTTGCAAAGAATCGCCTCCATCCCACTGAGCACCGGAGCGTTCGACATGACCTACTACTCCATCCTCATCACCCTCATGGAGCTGGGAAACTGCGGGAATCAGGAACACGGATCTCCGATGACGGACAAAGAGCTGCAACTGTTGGAGGTGAGAGAAGGTGGCTGTGGGCTAGGTGAAAATGAGTTACAGACGACGAGACAGGATCATGCACACTTTAAGTCCCAGGTTGCCTGGAATTTGTATCTCGCCTTTCTCAGTCTCAACCTTAACGGTGGCGCAGCGGTAGAGTTGCTGCCTCACGGCGCCAGGCACCCGGGTTCCATCCTGACCACAGTTTGTCCCTCGTGGGTTTTCTCCCCATGACCTCGTGGGTTTTCTCCGGGTGCTCCGGTTTGCTCCCACACTCTGGACCTCTTGCCTAATGGGAGAATGGAGAAGAGGGGTGCGACTGGTCCTTGATTATGCTGCTGGCCTTGCCGAGGCAGCGTGAGGTGCAGAGTCAATGGAAGGGAGGTTGGTTTGTGTGATGGTCTGGATTATGAGTCTCCTAAGTAGTTTTTAAAGGGTTTTTTCATGGTCTCAACCCTCAGTGTTGCTCTTTGTCGCTTGCCCTTTTCTCGCCCTGAGTAAATAATGGTGAGTCACCTTCTTGGGCACCTTTGCTTTTCAGTTTTTAGAGATACAGCGCGGAAACAGGCCCTTCGGCCCACCAAGTTGGGACAAGCCAGCGATCCCCGCACACTAACACTATCCTCGTCACACCAGGGACAATTGTACATTTATACCAAGCCAATTAGCCTACAAACCTGCACGTCTTTGGAGTGTGGGAGGAAACCGAAGTACCCAGAGTAAACCCAGGCGGGTCACGGGGAGAATGTACAAACTCCGTACAGACAGCACCCGTAGTCAGGATGGAACCTGGGTCTCTGGCGCTGTGAGGCAGCAACTCTACCGCTGCGCCACCGTGCCGTACAAAATTGTTGAGTGGAGATTACCAGATCCTTAAGCCCACTAACTATAAATAATAATAATAATACATTTATTTTGTATAGCGCTTTTCAAGGACTCAAAGTCGCTTTACATGAACAGAAACACATTTTCAAGTCAGGGTAGTGCATGACTGAGGGTGGCTACAGCTGGTGGAGTTTCAATGGTTCAATGCATCTTTATTGTAACCTATACAGACATACAGTGAAATTGTATTTTTGCATAGAGTTCAGTAAATATTGCCAAACCTTAGCACAATCCCCGATTAGTGCAAAGTTTATGGAAATAGTTCACTGAGACTGCATGTACGAGTCGCCATGGTTTGGTGCTGTTTCCAAAGTCCAGTCCGGTCTGGAGCGTGGCTCCGTCTTAGGGCCACATGGTGTAAGTTGTTGCCTTACAGCCCCGGCAGCGTCGGAGACCCGGGTTCCATCCTCACTGCGGGTGCTGTCTGTATGGAGTCCGCACGTTCTCCCCGTGACCTGCGTGGGTTTTCTCTGAGGTCTTCAGTTTCCGCCCACACTCCAAAGACGTACAGGTTTGTAGTTTAATTGGCTTGGTGTAACATAGAAACATAGAAAATAGGTGCAGGAGTAGGCCATTCGGCCCATCGAGCCTGCACCGCCATTCAATATGATCATGGCTGATCATCCATCTCAGTATCCTGTACCTGCCTTCTCTCCATACCCCCTGATCCCTTTAGCCACAAGGGCCACATCTAACTCCCTCTTAAATATAGCCAATGAACTGGCCTCAACTACCCTCTGTGGCAGAGAATTCCACAGATTCACCACTCTCTGTGTGAACATTTATTTTTCTCATCTCGGTCCTAAAAGACTTCCCCCTTATCCTTAAACTGTGACCCCTTGTTCTGGACTTCCCCAACATCGGGAACAATCTTCCTGCATCTAGCCTGTCCAACCCCTACCAGTAAATGTAAAAATTATCCCTAGTGTGTGTAGGATAGTGTTAGTGTGCGGGGATCGATGGTCAGCACGGACTCGGTGGGCCGAAGGGCCTGTTTCCGTGCTGTATCTCTAAACTAAACTACACTCTCGTCGCCCGCCCGGCCATCTTTGTGCCCCGGGGAGGGGCCTCCCACAGCCCACCTTGAGGGCACGGGAGGAAGGCAAGACCCCGGTTCACTCTCACACTGGCCCTTGCTCTCCCGTCCGCCATCACCGGCCCCCTCCTCACTTCTCTGGTCCTCGGGGGGTGAGAGCAGAGGCCTGGCTCGGCGGCTCCCTCTACAGGTCACGGCCCGCCGCTCCAAGCTCTTTGTCCACCTTGGTGAAGGAGGCCCTGATGCTGGGAGATGTGTGGTGGCACTGGGCAAACTCATGGCCTTGGAGGGGTCATGAGGTCCTACAAGTACGGACAAGTTTATTATAGACAACAGACAATAGACAATAGACAATAGGTGCAGGAGGAGGCCATTTGGCCCTTCAAGCCAGCCCCACCATTCAATGTGATCATGGCTGATCATCCCCAATCAGTACCCCGTTCCTGCCTTCTCCCCATATCCCCTGGCTCTGCTATTTTTATGAGCCCTATCTATCTCTCTCTTGAAAGCATCCAGAGAACCTGCCTCCACCGTCCTCTGAGGCAGAGAATTCCACAGACTTATTATTGATTACTTACCTGTAAATCGCAAGCCTGTAACGGTCGAGGCAGATACAATGGTAATCATAGAGTGATACAATGTGGAAACACACACATCAGTCCAACTTGTCCACACTGACCAACATGTCCCATCTACACTAGTCCCACCTGCCTGCTTTTGGCCTATATCCCTCTAAACCTGTCCTATCCATGTATTTGTCCAAATGTTTCTTAAATGTCGTGCTGGTACCAGCCTCAACTACCTCCTCTGGTTGCTCGTTCCGTACACCCACCACCTTTTATGTAAATAAGTTAGCCCTCAGATTCCTCGTAAATCTTTTCCCCCGCGCTTTCAACCTATGTCC